>VXBZ01007963.1:15317-34938 GCA_013399135.1 Heliornis fulica | reverse complement strand
CCCCATTTTTCTTGTCCCGTTGGACTCTTCCCCGCAGCTTCGCCGTCTGCTTTGGGTTGTACCACTCTGAGAGGAGAGGGGAGGCGTTCCTCCTCGTTTTGCACCCCCTGTTCCTTCTCTGCTTCTCCCTTCCCTACCGGATTGTTCCACCGTGAAAAAGAAGAGGTGAGGAGGAAGATGCCCGCGCCGTGAGTGTGGCGCGTTGTCACCCTGTCCGCTGCTGTTTGTCCCCACCCCCGCCAAGCGTGGTCCGCTCCGCTCCCACAACCCCCCGCGCGTAGAGCTGGGCCTCCCTTTGCCTGCTGAAGGCCGAGCGGAGCGGAGCCGCTTGTGGCCTGTCCGGGGCCCAGAGCTGCCGGTGAGTGCTGCCCTCCGCCCTCCCGGGCCCCCCAGGCGGCCTCCCCCTCCTCTCGGCTCTGTGGGGGCTTCAGTTCCTCTCCATAGGCCTCGGTAATGGGAGTTTTGAGGGTCTCTGGGGGGTCCCTTCTCTGGCGGCCTTGAGTGGGAGGGGGCTGTGTGGGGCCTTCCCTGCACAAAGGCCACGGGAAGGGCCCGTGGGAGCTCCTCGGGCCCGTGGGGTGCTTTTCTCTGCTCACAGGCCCCAGGAAGGAGGTTGTGGTCGCCTCCCTGTTACCTGTGGGGTCCCTTCCCCCTCATGGGCCTAGAGAAGGGGGTTTTAGGGGTTATCTTCGGGTCCCTTCCCTCACAGTGGTGGGAAGGGGGAGTTGTGGGGAGTGGGAGTTTATATGTGGGAGTTTTCCCGGCTGTTTAGGGGCATTATAGGGTTACTCTGTTATCTGTGTGGTCCCTTTTTTATCACAGCCTCGTGAATCACAGACTGCTCTGGGTTGGAAGGGTTCCCAGGGATCAGAGAGTTACAATCCCTCTGCCACAGGCAGGGCCACCAACCTCCAGCCCTCCATCTAGACAAGGTTGCCCAGGGCCCCATCCAACCTGGCCTTGAACACCTCCAGGCTTGGGGCATCCACCACCTCTCTGGGCAGCCTGTTCCAGCACCTCACCACTCTCTCTGTGAAGAACTTCCCCCTGATCTCCAACCTGACCCTTCCCTCCTCCAGCTTCAATCCATCCCCTTTGTCCTACCACTCTCTGCCCTTGTGAAAATCCAATTCCCCTCCTGGCCATATGCTCCCTTTAAGTACTGGAAGGCTGCAATGTTCCTGCCAGGATCAGGGATGGCTCTCCCACACCCACCTGAGTCCTGAGGGAGAAGTCTTAGGGTGAACTTGCTCTTTGTGATTATTTCTTCCTGTTCTAAATCCCAGGGGATAATGTGGTGATGTACCCCCACATGCTCCCCATAGTCTCTTTGGTCCCTGTCAACTCAGTAGGTTTGAGAAGGAGGTTGTGGGAGGCTCCCTCATTCCCTGTGATCTGCTTGAATGTAGGGAGGCTCTTCAAAGGGGTATGAACAGACTGGATCCACGAGCTGAGACCAATGGGATGAGGTTCAACAGGGTCAAGTGCAGAGTCCCTGCACTTGGACATAACAACCCCGTGCAGCTCTACAGGCTGGGGGCAGAGTGGGTGGACAGGTGTCAGGTGGAGAAGGACCTGGGGGTGTTGGTTGATTGCAGACTGAATATGAATCAGCAGAGTGCCCAAGAGGCCGAGAAGGCCAATGGCATCCTGGCTTGTATCAAAACCAGTATGGCCAGCACATTTAGGGAGGGGGTTGTTCCCCTGTAGTGGACACTGGTGAGGCTGGGATGTGTTTAACAGATGGGTAGATGAGGTGCTTAAGGATCTGGTTTATGAGAGGCCAGATGCAATTGGACTCAATGATCTAAGTGGTCTTTTCCAACCTGATCATTCTGTAACTTCTGTTACATGCCAATAAAGGAGGATTGGAGGTGGAGGGGAACAATGACATCATCTCTGATGTCCCTTGCCCTCTGCCAGGCCTGGAGAAGGGGAATGTAGAGTTCTCCCATCTCTGTGGGGTCACTTTACCCTTTACAGGCTCTATATAGGGTGCTCAAGAGCACCTAATTTTGGGAGTAAGGGCTGGAGAGCACCCTAAACCTTCCCATCTTTTGGGGTGCTGTTTTTTTGCATACCTGTGCTACATGGAGCTTCACCCTTTTATGTCTGGAGGGGTCAGTGCAGTTCCTGCCCTATCAGGGAGGGAAATTTAGGGGGATACCCCAGCCCCCAGCAGCTCTAGCTACTTCAGGGCTCTGTTCTGATTTCTCCTCTTGGCAAAAGTTTCCTGTTGAGTCACCATCTGCAAAGGGAAACTCAAGCTGCTGCTCAGTCCAGGCACAGAACAGCTGGCAGCCCTCTATAATGCAGCAGTGGCTTGATCCAGCACCCTCAGCTTGTCTTTCCAAACTTGGTTTGGAACTGGAAGTTGTGTAAGGACAGATTTTCCCCCCCCTGCCTTGTCCTGCTCTCGCTGTGTAGGTGCACCTGGGCTCTGCTCATCTCCCCTCTCCCTCTGCTGGTGTTTCTAACCCTGCTGTAACCTTGGTGGCATCACCAGCAGCTTGTCCTGTGCCTCCTGCTTTTCCTTTTTATTTCCACAACAGCTCACTGGTTTCAGAACTATATTAAGGGGAATGGGCAAAGCTGGGGGGAGGATTGGTCATGCAGAGACCACCCATGTGCTCCTTGGGGGTTTGTGAAGGATCAGAGCAGTAACTAAACTTCCAGAGGCTGCTCCTGTGTGTCATTCTTCCCCTCCTGGTGTCCACCAACATCAATATGGATTTGCTCTTTCAGGTTTTGGATTTGATTGTAATCTGATGTTTGTGATCCTGTTATGCTCAGTAAGGGGGGTGTGTGGGGGGTTGGAATATCTTTTCTTGTCTCTATAGCTGTAATTCTTTCCTCTGCTTTTCTAGGTGTGCCCTCTTTCTTCCTGACCTTGCAGGTATGCCTTTTTTCTCTTCACCTGAGCTGTTTTTTTTACAACTGCTTTGCTTTTTCTTGTGAAGGTTGACTCCTTTCATGTCTTTCCCTACTCCTGACTTCCCATGTCCCAGATTGTTTCTTCATTAGCAGTCAATATTGTTGCTTGGAGCACAGAGTCGTGGATTTTTTAGGTGATCAAGCTTAGGGAGTCATTTTTTTCTTTGCTAAAGGTTAGTGTGGAGCTTTGTATTATAGCAAATGTATTATATTTATGTAAATATTACTATTATATTCATATAACATATATTATAGTGTTGGAGACTGCCCCTCTCCTGACTCTCTCCTGCTGCTTAGAGCCACTGTGAGTTTTGGGGAAAGCCTATTAATGGAGTGAAACCAGAAGAGCAATACTACCCAAGTGTTAATATTTTCTTTAACTGCCTGCATTGGCTCAGTGCCAGCATGAAGGATGGGGTAGATTTGCTCCCTTCAGCTGCAAGAGACTGTCAGACCCTCTGGTGTGAAACAAATCTCTGTTCTTTTAACTCTGAACCATCAAAAATTAAAAAAAAAGTGGGAAGCAGATGCCTTTCTTTTGAAGTAGAGCAGGTAGGTATGAGGCAGCTGTGCCTAAATCCCTCTCTGAAATGGTTCTTGCTTTTGTGCAGACTGCAGCAGTGTCAGTTCCAGGAAGAGGAGAAGAATTTTGCTAGGAATATGCAGGCAGTGCAGATGTCTGGAGCCCAGGTGCCAGTCTGAGGCTGTAGGAAGGAACAAACTGATGCCTGTGGGTGTCCTTGCTCTGTCCCTTGGACACCAGATGGGTTCTTGTCTGGGTTTTAATTTTCTGGCTGCTGCTGGGATGAGTGTTGAGATTCTGGTGTGACACATGGTGTGAAATATATTGGCCTGGGCAAATATCATCTGTGCCTGGACATGGGATCAAATACCTGGAGAGGGGGGTGGGATAGAATTTCCTATCATGAGAATCTCTTGGTGGTGGGGGAAGAGCAAGTGATGGTGGGTTTGTTGCTCCTTGGACCTGCAGAAATCAGGACTTTCCTGCAAACCTTTTGGGCTGCTTCCATGGGCTGGTTTTGGGGTGAAATCACAGCAAACTGCCTCATGTGTCTCACCCCACATCCTCTGGTGCCACCCAGTGCCCTTTTTTTTGCCATCTTGGTGAAGAATGGAGTTGAACCATGACTGTTGTCTTGTCCTTTTGATTGCAGCTTGCTAACAGCAGCTTCACATCCCTCCAGAAACCAGGGATGGATAAGATTATCCTGCTTTTGCTCATCTAAAGATACTCTTTCAAGGGTAGTGGGAGTATTTTAAGCCACATCAAATTGTTAAAGTTATTTCTGGAAGAGCTGCTTTCCAATCATGGTGCTGCCTGACCTGCTGACAGGTCAGCCTGGCACACAACTGAGATTAGAATCTTGTTTCAGTGCCACTGTGAGGAATTGTGCAGGTTCCAGTGGGATTTAAGTCTATGGGAATCTGTGACAAACTTATTTAGAACCTGATTTCCCCTCCCAAAAATAACCCCTGCATTTAATTTATAGGACACTGAGCTCAGAGGAGACACAACTTCCTCATGGATAGAAAAGAATGGATTTCATTAAACCAATTAATGGAGTTGACTTAACTTTCCTTTTTTGACTGCAGCCTGAGGGTAATGTGTTGCAGGCTTTTGTTTTACTGACTTTTTATTGAGCCAAATAGGGTTTATAGGTTTTTTTAAGGGGTTTATAGAGCTAAATAGCTGAAGTCCAAAGCTTATTTTGGGATTTACAGAACAATAGAAACCTCCTTGTTGCCTGTTCCCTGTGGCACTGGAAGTACAGCACAGATTTGTTCTGCCTTGAAATACCCAGGACATGGGTGACAAGATGCCACTGAGCCCAAAGCTTTGAAGCAGTAGCTCTGATTAAAAATGCTTTCAGGTTTTTGTAGGCTGCCTTTAGTGGTATAAACATTCTGTATTTATTAATATTAATGCCAAATAATCAACAGCATTTACCATTCCAGAGACTTCATGCTCTGTAAAACAATTGTCTGCACTGTCAGTGGTAAAAGAAAATTGTCCCTGGTACACAAGATGTGGTCTGTGAAATAAGAGCTGCTTTATTTTTGAAACAGATCCTTCTAGAAGCTCTGCTGAGGCACATGGAGGTGATTTGAGACAGCCAGTGTGGCTTTACTAGGGGCAAGTCCTGCCTGACCAATCTAGTGGCTTTCTACAAGTGACTGCATCAGTGGAGAAGGGAATGGATGTCATCTGTCTGGATTTCTGCAGGGGCTTTGGCATGGTCCCCTCCACCTTCTCGCTAGGTTGGAGAGATGTGGATTTGATGGGTGGAATGTTTGGTGGGTAAGGAATTGGCTGGATGGTTCCAGAGGGGTTGGTCAATGGCTTGAAGTCCAGATGGCAGATGGTGATGAGTGGTGTTCCTCAAGGATCCATACTGAGATCAGTGATGTTTAATATCTTTTATTAATGATATTGACAGTGGGACTGGGTGCACCCTCAGCATGTTTGCTGATGCCACCAAGCTGCGTGGTGAGGTTAATGTGCCAGAGGGAAAGGATGCCATCCAGAGGGATCTGGTTCAACAAAGCAGGGTCCTGCACCTGGGTTGGGAGAATTCCCCATTATTCATACAGGTTGGGACATGGTGTGCTGGAAAGCAGCCCTGAGGGAAAGGACTTGTGGGTACTCATGGATGAATAGTGGACATGAGCCACCAATGNAATGATCCAAGGGCTGGAGCACCTCTCCTATGGAGACAGGCTGAGAGAGTTGGGCTGGTTGTGCTTATAGAAGAGAAGGCTCTGGGGGGACCATATAGCAGCCTTTTAGGACCTGAAAGGTGCCTATAAGAAAGCTGGGGAAGAACTTGTTCATGAGGACATGGAGTGATAGGATGAGGGGTGATGGTTTAAACTAGAAAAGGGGAGATTTGGGTTGGATTTTAGGAAAAACCTCTTCAGGATGAGAGTGGTGGATCACTGCCACAGGTTGCCCAGAGGTGGTGAATGCCCCATCCCTGGAGATATTCAAGGTCAGGCTTGATGGGTCTCTGAGCACCCTGATCTAGTGAAGATGTCCCTGCTCACAGCAGGTGGGTTGGACTAGGTGACCTTTAGACGTCCCTTCCAACCCAACACATTCTGTGTTTCTCTGATTTTTCTACTCAACACACAGATTTCTTTTGGTTAATCCCTTTTTCTAAAGTTTGCCCCCTCTGTCTCAAAGTGTTAATGTATCTTTTTATTAAAAACTGTGACTTACCTGAAAAATTGTTTCATTTCTGGTAAATGTTACCAGTCATGGGATGAATGTGGTCCTGAGGGAGAGACCTGAGTGAAGCTTCTCATGTCACTCCCTTTGCTTTAATTTACCTCTAACTTCTGTGGTCTGATTTTTTTTTTAACATTCCTAAAACAATATCATCATCTTTTAATTGTGAAACTTTCTGTTTGAGGCAGAGGAGTGAGTAGTAACAAGTGGAAAGTGTTGAAGCAGATGTGGTTTGGTGTGGTGGTAAATCTTGGCTGCCTCAGATCAGACGTGGAGCAGTGTGACACAACGATGCCAGGCTCTGAAGAAGCCAAAGAGATTCTTCCAGAACCTCTAGAGGGGGTGAATTTGTGCCTCCAGACTTTGTCAGATCAGATCTATTCCCTTCACTTGTTGTACTGTGATTTAGCAGACTTGGCTGGAGTAGGGTTGTGAGCTCCTGGGCTTGTCTGGAGTAAATTTGTGTGCTGGGAGAACTGGTCCCAGCACTCAGCTGGAGTAAATTCAAGCAGCATCTAGATGATGGGCTCAGTCCCATGCTCTGACTTGTCTGTCCTTGCATGGAGCCAGGAGTTGGACTTGATGGTCCTTATGGGTCCCTTCCAACTCAGGAGATTCTGTGAGCATGAAATCCCCTGGACAAATATTTTTCCCCACCAATAATCCATTTTTTTCAAAAGTCACTTGAAATTTGTGAGCCAAACTTGATGGGGAACATTGCTGCTTACTCTGTTTTGGGGGTTTGTGGTGTTTCCTTGCAAAAATACCCTTTTTTTAATGTGCAGTTTTGAATTGATGACATGAGAAGCTGTGTCTTGTCAGGCTTTGTAGGTGTAACCTCATAGTAAATCCCTCTGTAATTTATAATTTAAATATAAATCTGTATATTACTCTTATAGTAAATCTTCAACTCTACCATGACTTTTCACATATCATATTGATGCTTTTCCTAAAAAATTAGTAGGCAGAGTCTTGGCACTAGCATTTTATTTCTCCCAGCACCATGAAGTGCTGTACACATCACTAACTCCTGCTAGAAATAATACAAATTCACTATCTGACACTAAAATGGGTACATTTGCAGAATTTTTTTAAAATCTTTGCTGTTATTATTTAATTACCTGAAACTTTGGAGACCTGAGCTCTGCTTTTGCACTGACAATATTGGTAAGTCAGGTTGGAAGCTTCTCTGCCTGGTTCCCTGTCATTGTGGGTAGATTTTTTTGGATATATCTATTTATTTTTTTAAAATTCAATGTCAGTGCAAGTGTCTCTGGTGTTGGTTGGTGAAGGTAATGTAGTTCTGGAGAGTTTACCAGCTGTAAATTAAATATATTGATAATACATTGTCATTCTCTCCTTGCTGACTAGCTGCTGCATCTCAAGAATCTTAAAACTTTCCCTAACTTTCTCTTTTCTCTTAATGCTGTCCTAGGAGCTAAAAATGTAAGTACTCCCCAGTTGTCATGTGGGTTTATTGTGTTTTCTGGAAAATGAGGGGAATATTGGCACTGATCAGATACTTGTAAATAAACAGGTTATTGTATCATAGAATCATAGAATCTTTAAGGTTGGAAGAATTGTAGAGTTGTCTAAATTCTGCTAGGAAGAAGAGCACCTTTATTGGGTTATTTATTCCATCCAGCTTTGATTCAAGACACTTCTTTTGATCTGGGAGAAGCTCCTGATAACCTCAATAATGCTCATTGGCAACGTGGGGGCTGCAACTCCACTGCTTGAAGCTGTTTGCTTAAGGGCTTGAGCAAAATAATCTCTTAACTTTAAAAAAAAAACCCTGCAAACCTAAACCTCAGACCTAAATTTTGCTTTTTTCAAATGGTCATGCTCTTCCTATATGAAATATTAACAGCTGTAGTGCAAATTTAAGTATTTAAAGGTGTGAGGTGATTTGACTGTAGTGCAAATTTAAATATTTAAAGGTATGAGGTGAATTGAGTCATGGCTGGGTTTTTTGTTACACCAACTAGAGATTCTTCCTGAAGGTAGTTTGTTGTAAGCTCAGAAGTAGAAATGCCAGCACTGGGTTAAAGTATCCTCAATAGGATCTTCTTGAAGGCTGAAAACTACAATTTTTGGGTTTTTTTATCTCCTTGGCATAACTCAGATGTGAATGTAGAAGAGCCAAGCAGGGCATGTCAGCCCAACACAGAAATGTGATGCTCTGTTTAGGATTCCTTATCGACCTAAATAACCTAAAAAAATCAAATATATTGTCCCACCCACAGTTTTAGTTGGGCATTTTCCTTTTCCCATGGATTTTGTGCTGGCCTAAATCCAGGTTGGCCGTTCCTGTAGAAAGTGAGAGTTGCAAAGTGATGCTGTTAAAACATAATGCTTCAAATGTGCATCTTTTCCTGTTTTTCCTGTCTACCAAATGACTGAAATCCAGGTGGATTTTAGTGTTGCTGAATATTTTCAATATTGCTGGAGTAGATATTGCCTTGACTTGATGAAATCCCAGAATCCCATTTAAATTGGCAACTGTAAACATTTTTTAAGGAGGACAGGGCACTGTTGTCTCAGCTGATGGACAAATAATTTAAGATATTTTTATATTCTTCCATGGCTGCTTCATTGTCTGTTTATTTTCTTGCCAGCAGAACAAATCCTTGTATCTCAAAATAACCCTGCAGGCTCTCTAGTGCCATGTCTTTTGGCTGTGTGACAGATGGGATGTCCTTTTTTCACTGCTTGGTGCTGTGTTAATTGAGAGCACTGGTTTGTTTCTAACTGTATTAAGTGTTTTATTGCTCCCTAACTGCTGGAAAAATACAGCAGGAGTGAAAGCAAACTCAAGCCTTCAAAAAGAGTTTTAATTTAAGTATTTTAATATATTTTTTTATCTGAATCAAGATGTTTTCAGCAGTTTTGCAACTACTTTCACTTTTTGTAGGATTTTTTTTTGTAATTGAAACATAAAATTACACTGATTTAGTGCTTTAAAATATATAAACATAAATTAAAAGCTTAAAAAAAGGTAGAAACCACCTACTTATAGTAAGTTTGTTTTTACTGATCTGTCCATCCCTGAATTTGAGGATTATAAAAAAAAATAAATCTTTTGGAAATGCTTGGAACTGCTCAAATCTGCAGACTCCAGGCTGGAGGCTGTTTCAGCTGTACATGTATTTAGACAAGTTGTCACAGCTAAATCTGTAGCTGTAAAATTCAGTAGCTAAAGAGAGCTGGTGCACATGTACTTCATTTTGGTTATTTTTTTTATTTTAACTCTAGGGATCTGACTGTAGTATTTGGCAGAGTTGTAGTTACCTACTCATGAGATACTTTAGTACAGTAAATGCTGTACTAGAAAGGTATTTCCAATAATTACACACACTGGAAGGTGCTTGGTTTACACTGTAGTAAAATACAACTAGGGCAGGAAAACCCAAAGCAGCAGCAATATTTTTCTTTTAATATAACTTTTTATATATGTAAGCTAAAATATTCATGAGATTTCCATCTCTTGATGAATTTTAACCTGCCAGTAAATGTGATTTTTAAACCAAAATGGTGTCATAGTTTTTCAGCCAGCTCCATCTGCTGGTTTTATAGTAGTGAAACACAAGTAGGAGTAAACCATGACCTCTAAAGATACTCCAAAATTGGGGCATGTTTCTTTTTTGTTTCTTTTTTGTTTCTTTTTTGTTTCTTTTTTGTTTCTTTTTTGTTTCTTTTTTGTTTCTTTTTTGTTTCTTTTTTGTTTCTTTTTTGTTTCTTTTTTGTTTCTTTTTTGTTTCTTTTTTGTTTCTTTTTTGTTTCTTTTTTGTTTCTTTTTTGTTTCTTTTTTGTTTCTTTTTTGTTTCTTTTTTGTTTCTTTTTTGTTTCTTTTTTGTTTCTTTTTTGTTTCTTTTTTGTTTCTTTTTTGTTTCTTTTTTGTTTCTTTTTTGTTTCTTTTTTGTTTCTTTTTTGTTTCTTTTTTGTTTCTTTTTTGTTTCTTTTTTGTTTCTTTTTTGTTTCTTTTTTGTTTCTTTTTTGNTTTCTTTTTCTTTCTTTTTTTTCTTTTTTTATGGGAGGACAGGCTGAATAAACAGTGCCTGATTGAGAATATCTAACAAGCAATTAAGAACTAATCCCCAGCTTTGATATAATATTTTATAGGCATTTGAATTTAATATTTAAATAATATTTTAATAAATTAATGAAATAAAAATTAATATTTTTCCTTCTGATTGTCTTCAGAAGTGAAATTCAAAGTCCCTGAGCCTTTGTTTTGATCTAGAAATTTGCAGAATGCTCATCAGAACAGCAGAGGTGTTTCAGGAGGAAGCTTTAGGGAAGCTGGATGTGTTTAGTCAGTTTGATTTCATGGAATTAAAACTTAAAATAAAGTAAAAATTGAACTCTGCAGTTCCTCACTGTGAGTAATGGTTGTGATACCTTTTGATGCTCTTCTATTACCCTAAACCCTGATGCATGCCCTTGCTTTAATGAGGTTTTCCTGCAACTCCCTTGTTGTGCTTATCTTTTAACGCTGCCAATCCCTGGAAGATGAGGACCAGGAAGCCTCCCAGCCCAGTAGAAAAAGTCTGGGTAGACAAACACAAGTATGATGAAGCAGAGAGGCTGCATTACGAACGAGAGGCGATGTTGGCTGCTGCTGCAGCCTCTCAGCAGTGCCAGGAGACAAAGGCTGTGAACGGGGTGTGCAACGACGACGCGGCCGAAGGCGAATTTAAGGGAGACCCCAAGAAAACCAGGAATGGAAAGAAACAACGGAAACGGAAGCGCTCTCCAAAGCCCAAGAACGTTGCCTCCAAGTCAGACTCCGTTCTGACTGGTGTGACAGCTGACCCCACGTGGTTTGACAAACCTTTCTGTGATCACCCTGAGAATATGAGCAGGGAAAAACCAGTGGGTTGGCAAAACCAGGAGCTGCCCGAGCCGAGCGCCGAGCGGTCGCCGTTAGCGGCCAAGTCAAAGGTTATCCAAGATGTCACCAAGCCACGGGTGGTTTCAGCAGCTCAGTTGTGCTCTCATGGTGGCCTGTCTGCGTGTCACCACGTTGTTCAGGATGTTTGGGTCAATAAACTTGACTTTGATAAGGCTGAGGAGGCGTTTGTTGAAAAATCTCAGTTCTTCCTTCCTCCAAATGTCCTAGCTGTCCCATCTGTGTGGTCAAACGTTGGCAGTGTTGGGTTGAGAACACCAGATGAGGGCTATGGCACAGCCCTACCTACTCCTGCTACTCCAGGCTTGGCTCCAGGTGTCGTTGCCGATTCCGACTCGTCCTTCGGTACCGGTTTACCCGGCTCCGTCCATCAAACGGAAAACGGGAAGCCGCAGATTTCGAGCCTGCAGGCTCTCATGTCAGAGGTGTGGTTGGAGAAACCTCTTTATGATGATGCTGAGAAGAGCTTCTATGAGAACATGTTTGATGGTCATCCCTCAGGTAAGGTGAGACAGCAGCAACGTGGCTGCCCCGAAGCGTTGAGGAACCACCGCGAGGACAGGAAGAACGCCAAGGTTGAAGAGGCAACGGGTGGCCAACATGTTGAGATGGCCACCACCTCTCTGCTTCCTGGTGATGCTGAGCAACCTGCTGAGCAACCTGCTGAGCAACCTCCTCCTACCCACTTTTTTCTGCACAAGGACAGTGAAACTGTGTGGCTCAATAAGCTGACGTACGACAACGCCGAGTCGCGATACTACGCAGCCGAGGCCCTGAAGATGTCAAGAGCAGGAGAGAGCATGGAAATGCAGAAACCCACAGTAGGAAAACCCTCCCAACCAGCTGCTTGTGCTTCAACTGCACCTGCACCAGAAAAAAAGTAGGAGAAATTTATTCTGGGGTATAAATCATGCAGGAAAACCGACTGGGTTAGGCTGGAGCATGAAAATTTGCATGGGTAAAGGCAGGTATTGTTTGTGTCAGCATCTCGTTGGAGGGAGATGCTGCTCTGTAGACAGGGAGCCTGTTTGTGGGCAGGGTAACTGGGAAGGGTGTGGAAAGGACCCTCTGTCTCCTGGTGAATTGGGCTGTCTGAAGGTGATACTGGTGTGGTAAGCATGGAAAAGTCAGGGATGGAAAGTCAGCTGAGGTTTGACACCCTCCCTTCACATGGAAGGGATGTTAGGGCTCTGTATTACATATAAAAAGTTGTAAAAGTGAGAAGTTGGAGGAAGCAAACACATGGTAAAGTGTGCTGAGACAGCAGAAGATGCAGCATTTCAGTTCAGATGGGGGCTGTTTGCTGCATATTTCTGTTAAAATACCCCAGGGTCCCTCTGAGAAGCCTTTATCCCTGGTTTTGTGGCTCCATGCAAGAGGTGACTCCATTTCAACACTGTTGTTATCCAGGTTGAAGAAGGCTCAGGGCTGAGGGAGGAACAAAATTCAGGGCATTTGTCTGGTTGGAGCATGTGCATGATTTGGTTTTTTGAGGGAGAAAGTTGTTTAACCACTCTAGAAGCTTCTGGTAAATTTAGGCTGGGTTAACTGAATTACAGCTCATTTGATGTGTAGCTGGCCAGGAAGAGAGAGCTCTCAAATTGTTGATGACCTTCATAGTTGTAAGTTTAAAAAATAGTTTACAGAGAGTCATTTAAAGGCTTCTTTTAAAGTCTTGGATGAGGAGCAGTATGGTACTGTGCTTTCTGCCTTAAAATGGCTGACACTGATTCTTGAGGTTTTTAGGATTTATTGGTAAGTTTTAAGACCTTTGTCACATCTTTATGAGGACAGGCTGAGTGAGCTGGGTCTCTTCATAAATATGTCAAGGGTGAGTGTCAGGAGGATGGATCCAGGCTCTTCTCAGGGTGGCCAGGGATAGGACAATGGGAAATGGTTCCAAAGTGGAACAAAGAAAGCCCCCTCTGAATGTAAGGAGAAACTTTTTCATTGTGAGGGTGACAGATCCCTGGGACAGGCTGCCCAGAGAGGTTATGGAGTCTCCTTCTCTGGAGACATTCCAGACCAATCTGGACACATTCCTGTGTGATCTAATCCAAGTGATCCTGCTCAGGCAGTGGCATTGGACTGGATGATCTTTTGAGGTCCCTTCCACCTCCTGACATTCTGTGTTTCTGTGAAGTGCTGCAGACCAGCTTTAGACCTTTTACCCTCTTTTATCTGGGATAATTTTCTCTTTATTGGACAGAACTAGATATTTTGGTTGTGTCTTTCACCCTTCCCCAGGAAGGTCCATGTGTTGTCGTGGTGTTAGTTTGTTTCTACCAGGGATACTCACTGCTACTGGTCAGTGGCTCAAGTGGGGTTGAGTACTGGGAATGGATTTGATGTAGAGGAGCTGGGTGGTATGGTGGCCTCTCATCTGAATGGATAGATGAGGAAGACTCATCTCTTGGCTTCTGTGGAAGTATTTTGCTCTGAAGCTGTGGGGCTTTTGAGCTGACTCCAAAAGGGTTTGTGGGTTCCTACTAGTTGCTTGGTAGAACCTGGTGGTGGTGTAGTTTCATTGTGATACTCTGTTCTTGCTCTCACCACCTCCTGATCTTGGCTCTTCTAGCTGTCCCCTGGCTTGAAACAAGGTCACATCCTCTTCTCATACTCTTGCAAGGGCTTCACCATTTCTCTTCAAATTCAGAAATTAATCTTTGAAGCAGCACAGTGAGGAAGAACAGCATACACCAGTTCAGAGCAGTGTTAGGATGCTTTTACACCATTCCTCTTTGTCCCTCCCAAGTGTTGTGTTGCTGGTGACTTTAATTTCTCTCCAGTAGCTGTAAATTTGTGAATATTCTAATTCCTGGAGGCCAGTTGCCCCCAGACACTGCACTGAGCCACCAGGATTTGGTGGTGGATCTAGTTGGAGCATGGTGTGACTGGGTAGACGTGTGTATTGGCCAACAGCTGTTGATGCAGTTGAGATGTTGAAATAAGACCAAAACATGTTTAAGTTGCCTGTGGTGAGGGGAGTGCTGCCTTGTTGTCACATTGTCAGGTGACATGTGCTGCTCAGAGCTGTGTTCAGTCTTTGGCTTCACCATGACCACACATCTTCACACTTAAAACCATTTTTTGTTCTCATACACCAAACCTCTATCTCAGCAGCAGATTCCCATGCTTCTAGCACGATCTGGAAAAATCCCACTCCAAAAGCTTTTTGTTTTGGGGGAAGGAGGTTTGGATCAGCTGGCTTGTTCTGTCCCCACTTGATGTAAGTGCAGGTCAGGCTGGGCAGATGGGTGGGTGATTATACACTGTCCTGCTTTCTTAATAGGATCCCATTTACTTAAAGCTTTCCACAAGAGGGGAGAGAGCCAAGCAGAGAGCTGCAGGCACAGTGCTGAGGGAAGAAAATGCTCTGAGAAGCTCATTGCAAGCTCCAAACCTTTAAGCACATTTAGGAACTCACTTTACTGGACTTGTTGTTTGTTTTTTTTTTTCCCCTTTCCACAGAAAAATGGCAGTGGACTACTTTATGCATGAGAAGATCTGGTTTGAGAAATACAAGTATGATGATGCTGAGAGAAAGTTTTACGAGCGGATGAACGGGCCCGTTGGCAGCTCTTCACACCAGCAGGTAACACCCCCCCTCAGGCAGGGGTTAGCAGAGTGCTGGGTCTTCTAAGAGTTATTTCAGAGCAGGTGGAAGGACATCATCTGTGTGTGTGCTTCTATTATCCAAATTGTGGGTGCTGCTTGTTCTAAGTCTTCTCTGGGGGCTCTCTAAGCCTACTCCAAGTTATGACCCCTTTGAAAGACTTTTCTGTGGCCTGGGAAGAATTTCTCCCCTACAACCAGTGTTCTGGGAGATCAAACACCCTTGGAACAATCAGTTAAAGGTTGCAGCAGTGACTCTTAATCAGGCTGCTGTGACAGGACACAAATTTATCTGTGATCCAGTGAGTGCACAGTTTGAGCCACAAACCCCGAGAACTGGGGTTCTGTTAGCTGGGTGAAGAATTCACCTGTCCATTTGGCCAGGGAAGGTGATGTTTTGGCAAGGGATATATGCTGGGTGTATATATACAAGATGCTTGAAAAGAGAGCCACCATGACTCCAAAACCCACAGGAATTATGTTCCTCTCTGAAATAATCAGAAGACTGCATCCTGGTACTGGTGAGTTGGGGGGGGTTGGGGGCAAGTGAAGGGGAAACTGATGCTGCTACAACACCCCTGAGCTTTAGTAGCCCTAAAATATCTCTGTTTAAAGGTATGGAGCTGTTGTAACCTCTTCCTGCCATGTAAAAAGCTGTTAACTGCTTGTGTTTGGATATTCAGAAAGCTGCTTCGAGTTTAAATGGCTGTTTGCAAGTGTTTTTAAGAAGAAGCTTTTTGCCCAAGTTCCAGCTTTTAGGCACACACTGTCTGTTTCTGCTGCCCTTGCTAATGTAGTGGTGGCACAGCACCTAGGGTGTGTAGAGAGGACACTTGAGAGGTGGTGTGAAGGTTCTGGGGGAAATTCTGTGGCAGTTTTATAAGCCACTTCCCTGCTAAGGAAAAATATCCATGTTCCTTAAAACCTTCTTGCAACCTGAAGTGGTATCAGCTTGAATGTGTCCAGGCTGCTTTTTTCTCTTCTGTGGTCTATTTGACATGGGGATTTTGGGCTTGTGGGCAGGTTAATGTCTCAGATCTTCCTTGTGGTGTTCCAGCCTGAGAGAAGCAAGGAGTGGATGGATGATGGAAACCAAATTTGTGCCTTAGGAAAGGGATTTTTTTCCAAATCCAGGCTAAGACATGGCAGCAGGGAGGATGTGGGACAAAAATTGGCGCTGCTGTACCCTGGGTCATCGCTCTCTGGATGGAAGAGTTGAGTTAGGGTTGTTGCTTCTTGCCTGAACATGATAACAATTAGGGTAATAAAGAATTTGGAAAGCTCTTGACTGCATGATCTTCTGGACACCTGGCCTGATGTGACCAGGGACAACAGTCAGAGCTGCTTCATTTAGACCCAATCCTTGCAGCTAATCTTGCAATACTTACTGAATCACTGGAAGAAACCCTCCCCCATTCTTACCCTCTTGGTTTCTTTTTTTATCCTGACTTCCCTGACCAGTTACCCATGTTTCCTATATTTTTTTTTTTTAATTTTTTTTTTAAAAATCTTGGTTCTTTCTGCACTGTTTGCAGGAGAACGGAGCCAGCACGATCCTCCGCGACATTGCCAGAGCCAGGGAGAATATCCAGAAATCGCTGGCCGGAGTGAGTACCCAAGCTCTCACCAGCTGGCTACCTGCAACCATTTTTAGCCATGGTGCATCTCACAGACCCCTGCTGTGACCACTTCATAGACTGTGTGGTTTATTTTTCAAGTTAAGAGGAGGAGATTAAGGTGTGCAGCGCTGTGTACCACCAGCATCGCTCCATCCAATTAAAAGCAGAGTTATTACTAGAGTGCATGCTGCTTACCTGCTTGCTGGCCTGCTTAAAACTAACTTGATGAGGGTAAAAATTCTTTTTTTTCTCTCTGTGGAATGTTCCCAACAAGTCCTTATCTAACAAGAGTCACTGTCACAGTAACCTTGCTGAGTAGCGAAGCGCTGAGCTGCCAGCGGGTGTGTGTATGTGTCTCTCTTGGGGTACACTCAGCTGCCACCTTCTCTTTCCTGTATTGCTTTCAGTCAGGGTATGTGCAAAGAAATGGTGTCTTCCATCTGCTGCATCTAGAGAATTCAGCTTGGTTACTAGAACAAAGTCTGGACCATCCTGGAGAAGATAAGTCCTTTCTGGAAGTGGTTTTGTGCTGATGTGTAGAGCCAATGCTCTGGTCTGGAGAGGGTTAACAGACTACAGCCCATGTGTCTTAGTTCTTACCTCTGAAGTGGGTCTACTACACACCTGCCACACACCTTCCATCTGTTGATTGGCCTCATGACTCCATCTTGGGGTAATTAACACCCTCAGTTTCTACCTAGATCATGACAATAACAGGGAATTGAGCCTTTCTTTTTAGTTGAGGGATATTAGAAAAATGTTCTTTACTGTAGTAGTGGTGGAGCACTGGAACAGGTTGCCCAGAGAGGTGGTGGATGCCCCTGGATCCCTGGAGACGTTCAAGGCCAGGTTGGATGAGGCCCTGAGCAACCTGATCTAGTTGGGGGTGTCCCTGCTTCTTGCAGGGGGGTTGGACTAGATGACCTCTGGGAGTCCCTTCCAACTCCATTCTATGATTCTATATGGATTTGATGGGTGGAATTTTTGGTGGGTAAGGAATTGGCTGGATGGTCACATCCAGAGGGTGGTGGTCTATGGCTCGATGGCCAGATGGCAGATGGTGAGGGGTGTTTCTCAGGGCTCTGTGCTGGGACAGGTGTTTAAAATCTTTTATTAATGATATTGGCAGTGGGACTGGGTGCACCCTCAGCATGTTTGCTGATGACACCAAGCTGAGTGGTGAGATTAATGTGCCGAAGGGACCTGGACAGGCTAGAGAAGTGGGCCCAGGTGAACCTCATGAGGTTCAACAAAGCCAAGGGCAAGNAGAAGGACATGGATCAGTTGGAGAGGGTCCAGAGGAGGCCACAAAGATGATAAAGGGGCCTGAGCACCTTTCCTATGAGGACAGGCTGAGAGAGTTGAGCTGGTTGAGCTTATAGAAGAGATGGCTCTGAGGGGACCATATAGCAGCCTTCTAGGACCTGAAAGGTGCCTATAAGAAACCTAATGCATCCTGTGATTATGAGAATATTTAACATGGGCAGAAAGGAGCTGTTTATTTGGGGTGGGTGCAGAGGAATTAAGCTAATTGCTTTCCCCATGGTGGAGCCTGTTGAGCTCAATGCTGCTAAAGCAACTTCTGCAAACGTTGGTGAGTGTGACTTGAGAGACTCTGCAAAAAAAGCAGGACAAAACTGATGAAAGGATGGTGGGAATTTGATCAGTTTGGGTTCAGTGGGCCCCAGATACACCTTGAACAGAGCATGGAATCAAGAGAAAGTTGGGATGTCTTGGTAGAACTGAAAACAAGCTGAGGAGAAGAGGAAGTTTTCTAGTGCTGGTTTCTTACTTCACCATCAGTATTTCAGCTCATGAAGTTCAGCTCCATAGAATCATAGAACAGAAGGAACCTTTAAGAGTCACCTGGTGCAACCCCCCTGCAGCAAGCAGGGACATCTTCACTGGGTCACCTTGCTCAGTCCCAGTATCTAAATCTTCTCCAGTTCAAAACCATTACCCTTTGTCCTATCACTCACAGAATTGTAGGGGTTGGAAGGGACCTCCAGCAGTCAACTCCAGCCCCCCACCACCAAAACAGGTGCCCTAGAGCAGGTCACACAGTTTGGCATCCAGATGGGTCTTGAGTATCTCCAGAGAAGATGATCCAGGCACATTTCAGGTACTGGAAGGTTGCAGTGAGGTCCCCCCTGCAGCCTTCTCTTACTCAAGGTTGAACAAGCCCAACTCTCTCAGCCTGTTTTCATGAGGTGAGGTTCTCCAGCCCTTGGATCATTTCTGTGGCCTCTGGATGTGCTCCAACAGTTCTGTGTCCAGAAACAACATGTTTGGGCTTTTTAGTGGAGACTTTCAGCCCTCTTGACTTAGTTTGGGGTTCAGTTAAGGCAGATGTGTAAAGGAATGAGCCCCCCCATCCCAAAATAGGTTTGAGAACTCTTTACACACATGTTAATGCTTTCAGAAAGATCTTTTCAAGCTGTGCAAGGTCACTGCTTTCCTCCAAGACCTTCTCCTGAGCAGAGGATGGATGTGGTGAGGAGGAAAAATGGGAATAACCTATGTATAAATGACCTGGCAGTGCTGCCAGTCTACCCTGAGGGCACAGTCTCATCTTGCAGAGCACTCTGTGGTTTGCCAAAGATGAGGAGTTTCTTGTCCTGGCCTGTGACTCCTGTTAAAGAGCTGCTCTCTGTGAGGAGCATGTTAAGTTTAGGTCACCCAGATCCTGTAATGGGGAAGACTGGGGCAACTGGTAAAGCACTGGACCAAAACCAGTACAGAAGTAAGTCCTTTGCAGTCCACCCTGTCACATATCCAACCTGTAGCTGCCATTCTGCTCCCAGATTACATAGAGCTCTCCTTCCTTTTGAGTTTTTCCACACATAGCCAACATCTGAAGTGGTGAACCATGGTCAGATCTTCTGGTTTGGTGTGTGGGTAAGAATGGCCAAGCCTTTTAGAAGCAATTCTGAAACATCAGACAGGGTGAGTGTCAGGAGGATGGATCCAGGCTCTTCTCAGTGATGGCCAGTGATAGGACAAGTGGAAATGGTTCCAAACTGGAACATAGAAAGTTCCATGTGAATATAAGGAGGAACTTGTTCCCTGTGAGGGTGACAGATCCCTGGGACAGGCTGCCCAGAGAGGATGTGGAGTCTCCTTCTCTGGAGACATTCCAGACCAATCTGGATACATCGCTGTGAGATCTAATCAAGATGGTCCCGCTCAGGAAGGGGGGTTGGACTGGATGATCTTTCAAGGTCCCTTCCAGCTCCTAATATTCTGTGATTCTGTGATCAGCTTTTATATCTTGAAGCATCAACTTCTGTA
>VXBZ01007963.1:4883-14989 GCA_013399135.1 Heliornis fulica | reverse complement strand
CAAGAAAGATGGGGAGAGGCTGTTCAGTAGGGCCTGTTGTGACAGGACAAGGGGTGATGGGTTTAAAATAGAGGGAGGGAGATTTAGATTGGATATTAGAAAAAAGTTCTTTCCTGTGAGAGTGGTGGAGCACTGGAACAGGTTGCCCAGAGAGGTGGTGGATGCCCCTGGATCCCTGGAGACGTTCAAGGCCAGGTTGGATGAGGCCCTGAGCAACGTGATCTAGTTGGGGGTGTCCCTGCTGCTTCTTGCAGGGGGGGATGGACTAGATGACCTCTGGGAGTCCCTTCCAACTCCAGCCATTCTATGGTTCTATAAGATGGCCAATCAGTGCCTTTCTCTTACTCAGACCTCCAGCTTGATAACTTTATCCTGAAACAATAGAAGGGTTGAAGCAACAGTTTGCTCCTCCCAAAGGAGGGTACAGAGCTCTGATGGTGGAAACATTTGTTTGCACATACCTTCCATCCTGCTTTGCATGGTCATCTCTGCTTCAAACAGTCTCTCCAGTTGACATCTCATTGCTGATGCTTTCCAAGACACAAAGTTGTTACTGTGTGGTACTGCAGCTGGTGGCATTGTCACCACCATGGGTGGTCAGAGGTCTTCCAGCTTGAGGGCCTGAGGCACAGAGAGGATTGACTTGCCTGAGATGGTGAGTGGGTCCAACAGAGTGGGTGACTGAGCTCTTTCTTCCATGAGAAATTGAAGAGCTGAGTGATCACCAACCATGTGAAGCTTTAACAAGGTCAAGTGCTGGGTTCTGCACCTGGGCAGGGGCAACCCTGGCTGCACATCTGGACTGGGGGTGAGATGCTGGAGGCCAGCTGTGCTGACAGGGGTTTGGAGGGTCTTGGTTGACTGTGAGTCAGCCAGGAGGGCCAGTTTGGCATCAAATACCACATGGCCAACTGGTCCAGGGAGGGATTGTCCTCACCTGGAGTCCTGGTTGCAGGTTTGGGACATGAGGCTGTTGGACAGTGTCCAGAGGAGAGCAACCAGGGTGGTGAAAGGGCTGGAGGAGATGTCTTATGAGGAGAGGATGAAGTCCCTTGGTTTGTTCAGCCTGGAGATGAGGAGACACCTCATGGTGGTCTGTGGCTTGGAGATGTCACTGGGTGGCTGCTGTGGGAGCCTGAAGCTGTAATTTCCCTCCAAGCTCCCTCTTACAAAACCTCTGTACTTGTGGCTTTCAAACAACAGAAAATTGTCTAAAATTTAGAAAAATAATAAAAAAAAGCTCCCAGAATTCCTCTGATCTTTGTGAAGTGTTTAGTGGTCACCTTCAGAACCACATCTGCAAGGCATGGTCACACCTTCTGTAGGAAACCAGACAGGATCCATCCTACTGCTCTGTGCTGGGGGAGTCTCTTAGTTCTGTAACATCATTTCCCTCAACACTTGGGTGTTGGTGTGTCTGACCATGACTAAACCTTCCACCCTCAGCAAGTACCTGATGATCCATGTTGGGAGGAGTGGTGGACATGCAGGAATGCTGCCCTGCTGTTGGGTGACACCTGGACAGGGTGGAGAGCTGGGCAGGGAGGAACCAGAGGAGGGTCAGTAACAGCAGGGGGAGGGTCTGGCACCTGGGAAGGGACAACTGCAGGGATCAGGACAGATTGGAGGGTGACCTGCTGGAGAGGAGCTCCACAGAGAAGGACCTGGGGGTCCTGGTGGATGACAGGTTGGCCATGAGCCAGCAGTGTGCCCTGGTGGCCAAGAAGGCCAATGGGATCCTGGGGGGCATTAAGAGGAGTGTAGCCAGCAGGTGGAAGGAGGTGACCCTCCCCCTCTACTCTGCCCTGGTCAGGCCTCACCTGGAGTCCTGTGCCCAGTTCTGGGCTCCCCAGTACAAACCAGACAGGGATCTCCTGGAGAGAGGCCAGTAGAGGCCACAAGGATGATGAAGGGCCTGGAGCACCTTCCCTGTGAGGAAAGGCTGAGTGAGCTGGGGCTGTTCAGGCTGGAGAAGAGAAGACTGAGAGGGGATCTCATCAATGTTTATCAATATCTCAAGTGTGGGAGACAAAGGGAGATGTCCAACCTCTTCTCAGTGGCCTGTGGGGACAGGACAAGGAGCAGTGGCCACAAGTTGGACCACAGGAGGTTCTGCACCAGTATGCAAAAGTACTTAAGTGTATTTTTAGAGAGTGAAACTCCAGAGAGGGAGTTAAAAAAGCCTTTGAGGCTGAGGCTACATTCTGGTTTCTGCACTCTGTGAGCAAGAAGGTTTTAATTTGCTTGGGTGATTAAATGTCTATGCAGTCTGCTCTTGCTCCAAGTGCTGCTGCTCCACAGGAATATTTACTACAGGTTGTAGCAATGTGATGCTCTGGAACCTTCTACCTTCTGGGTTTTTAATATCTGGCTTGATAAAATTCACAAACACTTGTGTTGAGTTTCCTCTTGGTCAGAAGAGGAAATAACACCCAAACACAGGTAGGAAGAAACATGTTCTTCAGTAGGTTGGTGACCTTGTCTCCAAAACCTTGTAACATAAATCAGAGTCTCCTAAATCAACTTTTCCACAATTTCTGAACATGTTGCCTGAACCACCTCCCAGAACTGGGAAGTTGTGTCTCTCCTGCTGTGCTCCATACAGGTTTCCAGTTCCCAAAGGATACTTGGCCCAGTTGAAGACTCTTAAACTCTTTGCTTGGGCTTGGGGCAGGCAAACCTCTCTTCTTGCTAGTGAAAGATGGTTGTGCTCAGGCTCACCCTGTGCTGGGCTTGTCCAGGGCTATCAAACAACCTCTAAATTCCACACTTTTGATTGAAACCCTTTTCCTTTAAACCTCCCTTTTAAACAGGGATGGAAAAACCAGTTTGGAACAGCAAATAAATCCTCATTTAGGGTCAGCTTAGCACGTGTCCTGTGCTGAATCCCTTCCTCTGGGTGCACAACACTGAACCAATCACACAGGTTTTTGTTGGTGTTTAGCTTATAGGTTCATCCAGGTTTTTTAAATCCCTGTTTCTGTGGATCCTTGGAGGTGAGAAATCCTGGAGTGGAGATGGCTCTTTGTGGAGCCACACAGAGCTGCAGCTCCTTGAGTATCTCAACTACCTGTATTATCACACAGTGATGCTACTTACATGCCCCTGGCTGTGAACACTCTCTCCTCTGGGTTTCCTTACCTGGATTTTAAAGCTCTGTGTCATCTCAGCTGCTTCTCAGTGGAAGCTGGCAGGGGTGAGAGAGGAAAATGGGAAGGAATTGGTGCCTTGTGGAGCTTTCCTTGGCGTTGTGGAATTTTCTAGGTGTTACAGCTTTACAAACAGCTCCTGACAGCAGTGCAGAGCCAGGTTTGGCTCCTATTTATACTACTCTGAAGGACTGTGGCCAGCAGGTCCAGGGAGGGGATTCTCCCCCTCTACTCTGCCCTTGTGAGACCCCACCTGGAGTATTTTGTTCAGTTCTGGAGTCCCCAGTGTAGAGATGGAACTGGTGGAATGGGTCCAGAGGAGGCCATGAGGGTGATTAGAGAGTTGGAGCTTCTCTCCTATGGAGACAAGCTGAGAGAGTTGGGGCTGTTCAGTCTGGAGAAGAGAAGGCTCCAGGGAGATCTTCTAGCAGCCTTCCAGTACCTCAAGGGGCTACAAGAAGCTGGGGAGGGACTTTTTAGAAGGTCCTGGTGGGATAGTACAAGTTTTACTGGTTTTAAATTGGAAGGGGGTACATTTAGGTTGGAAATTAAGCAGAAATTCTTCACTCTTGAGGGTGGTGTCACTGGAACAGGTTGTCCTGGATAGGGGTGGATGTCCCCTCCATGGAGGTGTTCAAGGAGAGGTTAGGTGGAGCCTTGAGTCACCTGGTCTAGTGAGAGGTGAGGGTTGGAATCTCCATCTCTGAAGACATTCAAACTCCATTATCCTGAAGGTGATCCTACTCTGACAGGGCTTGGACTGGATGATCTCCAGAGGTCCCTGATAACCCCATCCAGTCTGTGAGATGACCAGGCAGGAAGGTCACCCAGCTGTGTGACCTTCCTGCCCTCACTGAGCTGTTTGACAAGAAGGTGGCAGAGTTCTTGGAGATGTTTCTGTGTGGCCTTTGTCTGGTGTGTAGTTGGTGTGAAGCTGCACCTCGTTGCTTGACAGGTTGTCCTGCATGTGGATCTGCTTCTTGCACTTGAACTACCTCCTCCAGCATGAGTGGAAATTCTTCTCTGTCTCTGCTCTTGAACCAAACATGCCCCAACCCTTTTGCCCTTTGCAGCAGAAGACAGCTCCTCGTAATAAAGAAGCTCCTTCTGCCCGTCACAAGAGGCAGTCAGGCCGCTCAACTGTAAGTCACCTGTGCATGGACAGAGCTGCTTGTGTGCTTTGATGGTGTAGGGGACAGTCCTGCCTCAGAGGTGGAGCTTAGTTCTCCTTCCAGAAGACAGGAATCCATCTGGGCTGCATCCAGAGGAGCGTGGCCAGCAGGGCGAGGGAGGGGATTCTCCCCCTCTACTCTGCCCTCGGGAGACCTCACCTGGAGTACTGGGTCCAGTGCTGGAACCCCCAACATGAGAAGGACATGGAGCAGTTGGAGAGGGTCCAGAGGAGGCCACCAAGATGATAAAGGGGCTGGAGCACCTTTCCTACGAGGACAGGCTGAGAGAGTTGGGGCTGTTGAGCCTGGAGAAGAGGAGGCTCCGGGGAGACCTTCTAGCGCTCTGCCAGGACCTCAAGGGGGCCTACAAGAAAGATGGGGAGAGGCTGTTCAGTAGGGCCTGTTGTGACAGGNGGGGTTGGACTAGATGACCTCTGGGAGTCCCTTCCAACTCCTGCCATTCTATCATTCTATGAAGAAGTGTTTGTCCTTTGCCAAGTCGTTGTAGCTCACCAGTAAATGTCTCCTACTGTGGTGTTTGGGTCTCCCAGCTTGATGTCTGGGGACTTCACATCTGTGCTGGTCTTCCTGGTCCTGCACCCACAGCACGGGCTACATCAGAGATTGATCTCATGGTGCTTTTGACACCTGGCCCCAGCCCCTTTTTGGGTGGGCAGAGAAAAGGGTCTCTCTGACCTTCCTGCTAGGACCAGCTTACACTTCTCCACGTGTCTCCTAGCACCAGGGATCTCCCAGATCTGCTCTCCATGTGTGCCACATATTCCTCATCCCAATCCCTGTATTCCCCACTCTCCATCTGAAGTGACATCTCGTGTCACTTGCAACCAAGAACCCTGTTGTAACAATTATACTCATGGTGAACTTGATGAGTGTAAATTATTTGCTGTATTCAGCTGGAAATGACCCTTAAAGTTTGGAGACCTGTTAATTCCTTTCCCTTTGCTGGTTTCAGTTTATAGATAAGGACTTAATTTCTTGCCATTAGATACTTCTGAGGATGGATTGTTGGAGTTGCTCCCTGAGGACATCTTAATGTAGGATTAAATTGTTTGGAGAAGAGTTAATGGCCTGGACCAGAGGAAGGTGGGACTGTAGAAACACCAGGATCTCCTCCCACCTTCCAGTCTTGCTGCCATTCAGCAAGATGTAGATGGGCTGGAGAGTTGGGCAGGGAGAAGTTGAATGAGGTTCAGCAAGGACAAGTGTAGGGTGTTGGGGCTGGGGAGGAACAGCCCCAGGGACCAGGATAGGTTGGGGACTGGCCTGTTGGAGACCAGTGCAGGTGAGAGGGACCTGGGTGTCCTGGGTGACAGCAGGGTGACCATGAGCCAGCAGTGTGCACTCATGGCCAAGAGGGCCAATGGGATCCTGGGGTGGTTAGTAGGTTCTAGAGAGGTTCTTCTCCTCCTCTACTCTGCCCTAGTGAGATCCCACCTAGAATATTATGTCCAGTTCTGGGCCCCTCAGTTCCAGAAGGACATAGAACTCCTTGAGAGAGTCCAATGCAGGGCCACCAAGATGATGAAGGGAGTGGAACATCTTCCTGCTGAGGACAGGCTGAGGGAGCTGGGGCTCTTGAGCTTGGAGGAGACTGAGGGGTGACCTCATTAATGTCTATAAATACATTAAGGGTGAGTGTCAGGAGGATGGATCCAGGCTCCTCTCAGTGATGGCCAGTGATAGGACAAGGGGAAATGGTTCCAAACTGGAACATAGAAAGTTCCATCTTAATAGAAGGAGGAACTTTTTCCCTGTGAGGGTGACAGAGCCCTGGAACAGGCTGCCCAGAGAGGTTGTGGAGTCTCCTCCTCTGGAGACACTCAAAACCCACCTGGATGTGTTCCTGTGACCCAGACTGAGCTGCTGTGTGGTGTTAGGTCTCTTCTCTGCTTGGCTTGCTGTAAGAGGACACCAGTTGTCCCATTCAAGGGCCTTGAGTGTGACCCTCCCAAAGCCCCCTGTGCTCTCAGTAACAGTCTGTGATCCAACCTGTAACCAATCCATTCATCCCTTGCTCACTGGTGCCAGCTGAAACACCTCAAGACACGTTTCATCCTTCATCTTAGAGCTCATCCATTATTTTTATAAAGCCTTTAGAGAAACCATCTTTGTCCTTAGCTTAGCTCTCACATTCCCTCAGGGCATGACTCTGCTTTGCTTCACTGAACCACCAAGTTTGGGAGCAGACAAACAGATTGTTATTAATTCTTTTCCATCTTTGTTTTCCTTGTTGCAGAGCACAAACACAAGTTCTGGGCCTGCTGGTGACCAAAACGATCTCCTTTCCAGAATTTCTCACCTGGAGGTAGAAAATCAAAACCTTCACAGTGGTAAGTAGGAGGAACTTCCAGCAAAACCAGTTGGTTGTCCTGTTTCTGTAGGGTTTATCCCATGATGATTTTGTCACCAGGTGAGCTCATGGTGGTGTTTTAATCAGACCTTTGCAGCCTTCCCTCCAAGTGGTGTTTTTAAAGGCTCCTTTAAGCAGAAGCAGATCTGTCCTGAGTTCAGAGTTGAGGCAGAGCCTACAACATAATGTTTTCTGCTTCATTTTCCTCCTCCTCCTTTGCTCACAGTTGTGGCAGACCTCCAGATGGCCATTTTCAAGTTGGAAAGTCGCCTGAATGCTCTGGAAAAGTCATCTACCTCCCACCAGCCCTCACCAGTTCCTCCAACCCAGGTGAGCCTTGGCAAAGAGCTGTTCTTGAGTGCTTCTTGCTCACAGATTCCCAGCTTGAGGTCTCCTTGCTACTGAGGATGGAGAGATGTTCCTAGCTAGGATGAGTTTGCAGCTTTTCCAGAAGTTCTGGCAGATGTTTCTTCATCTTTCTCAAAACATACATGTAGAGAGGAGGGTTCTGCCTGGAGAGCAGCAGAGAAGCCATGTTAGAGATTGCAGCTGGTGGGACAAGTGTAGGGTAAGAACAACCCCAGGGACCAGGATAGGTTGGGGAGTGGCCTGTTGGAGAGCAGTGCAGGTGAGAGGGACCTGGGGGTCCTGGGGGACAGCAGGATGACCATGAGCCAGCAATGTGCCCTGTGGCCAAGAAGGCCAATGGCATCCAGGGGTGTATTAGAAGGGGGGTGGCTGGTAGGTCAAGAGAGGTCCTTCTACCCCTCTACTCTGCCCTGGTGAGACCTCACCTGGAGTATTGTGTCCAGTTCTGGGCCTCTCAGTTCCAGAAGGACATAGAACTCCTTGAGAGAGCCCAGCACAGGGCCACCAAGATGATGGAGTGGAACATCTTCCTTCTGAGGACAGGCTGAGGGAGCTGGGGCTCTATAGCTTGGAGGAGANCAGATCACTGGAACAGGCTGCCCAGAGAGGTTGTGGAGTCTCCTTCTCTGGAGACATTCAAAACCAATCTGGACACATCCCTGTGTGATCTACTCCAGATGATCCTGCTCAGGCAGGAGGGGTTGGACTGGATGATCCTTTGAGGTCCCTTCCACCTCCTGACATTCTGTGATTCTGGGATTTGTGGGAGTTTGGAGTTTACATTGACTGAGTCAGCGTTTAGCCCAGGGTGCTGTGAGCTTCTTAGCAGGCACCAGGTAAAATGTCACCTTGTTCCATTAATTAAGCAGAATTAGCAATGGTTTTGGTTAATAAATATCCCCTGGCTGGAGCTTCTCTCTGCTCTGCAGACAGGCTGAGAGAGTTTGGGTGGTTCAACCTGGAGAAGAGAAAACTCCAGGAGACCTCAGAGCACCCTCCAGTCTTTCACAGGGCTCTAGGAAAGCTGGAGAGGGACTGGTGACAAAGGCAAGGAGTGACAGGACAAGGGGCAATGACCTTCAGCTGCAAGAGGGGAGATTTAAAAGCTCTTAAGAAGAAATTATTTGTTGTGAGGATGGACAAGGTCTCCCAGAGAAGCCCCTGGATCCCTGGCAGGGTTCAAGGCCAGTTTGGATGGGACTTTGTTCAACCCAGCCTAGTGAAGGTGTCCCTGCCCATGGCACAGGGGTTGGAACTAGATGATTTTGAGGTCCTCTCCAACCCCAACCTTAGATCCTGTGATCTAAGTGTATATTAAATTGGAGAGCTCCTTGGAAGCTGAGTGTGTGGCCACCACATTGATGGAATCTTGTAGTTTGGAAGCCATGCTTGGTCTCTGCAGGAGGCCTGTAGATCATGTAGGCCCCTCCTTGTGGAAGACATTTAGTGGATTCCCAATGGCTGTCCCACTCAGCCTCTCATGGTATGAACACCCTGAGCCCTTTGGAGAAGAATCCTTGAGTAGGTGGTGGGTTTTCCTCTGGGAATACATGTTTGACCGTTTCAAAGGTCCATCTGGCTGAATGTTATGTTTTGATGACCCATTCTTTGCACAGATCAGATGGTGTGGGCCATGTGTACTGTCACAAGTGAGGTAGACCCTGTTCCTCAACAGCTCTTTGAGTGCTGCTCTGATCCAACTTCACGTTAATCTTCTCCCCTTTTCCCTTACCTCAAACTTGTACGTCACCGCGATGAAGAAAGTGGAACCATTCAGTGTTCCTTCCAAGAAAGTGGAGCTCCCATCTGCAAAGAAAGTTGAGCCAGCTGCTGCAGAGGAAGATGATGATGATATAGACCTTTTTGGTAGTGATGATGAAGAGGAAGACCAAGAGGCTGCCAAAATCCGTGAAGAGAGACTGCGTCAGTACGCAGAGAAGAAGGCCAAGAAACCAGGTCTTATTGCCAAGTCTTCTATCCTTCTGGATGTGAAGCCAGTGAGTAACTGATGTGGGTGAGCCCCTTAGGTGCTGCAGGAGGCTTTAAATCATCTCATTTCCATGTCCCAGTGGGCTGGTGGAGACCATTTCTGAACAAGGGGTGGGATACTGCAGCTGGGGGCCTGTGGCTGTTGTGTTGCTGCCCTATCCCTCACCTCATGGCAAGTGCAGGCTGTTACCTGAACTTCCCCTGACCAGGACTGGCCTTTTCTTTCAGAGACAGGTAATAAAAGCCCTAAAGATGGGAATAAACCTCCCTTTTAAACCTCATCCAGGTTGGGTGAGGCCCTGAGCAACGTGATCTAGTTGGGGGTGTCCCTGCTTCTTGCAGGGGGGTTGGACTGGATGACCTCTGGGAGTCCCTTCCAACTCTGGCCATTCTATGATTCTATGATTCTTTAAAATTGCTACACAGCACTGCAGCAAAGTCAGATTTACCTTGGGTTAAACCCCCATCAAGCTAATTTTGGTCAAAGAGTCACCAAGAAAAGGCAGCTTGGACCAGCTGAGATGTTTAACAAGGGAAAGTGACAGATTCTGCACTGGGAAAGGAGCAAATTTGGCTGCACATCCAGACTGGGGGGATGAGATGCTGGAGGCCAGTCTTGCTGAGAGGAGTTTGGGGGTCTTGGTCAACAGCGAGTTATCCATGAGCCAGCAGTGTGTCCAGACAGCCAGGAGGGCCAACTGTGTCCTGGGGTGCATCAAGCACAGCATGGCCAGCTGGTCCAGGGACTGATTGTCCTCACTTGAGCACTGGGTGCAGCTTTGGGACATAGAACCACTGGAGAGTGTCCAGAGGAGGGTAACAAGGATGGTGGGGAAGGTCTGGAGAGAAAGTCTTATGAGGTGAGGCTAAAGTTAAATGAGGTACTTCGGGACATGGTTTATAGTCATGTAGGTGGTAGGAGGATGGTTGGACTGGATGATCTTTAGAGTTCTTTTCCAACCTTAATAATTCTGTGATTCTGTAAGTCCCTTGGTTTGCTGAGCCTGGAGAAGAGGAGGCTGATGAGAGACCTCATGGTGGTCTGTGGCTTCCTGA
>VXBZ01007962.1:69542-80107 GCA_013399135.1 Heliornis fulica | reverse complement strand
TGAGGACAGGCTGAGAGTGCTGGGTCTCTTGAGCTTGGAGAAGAGGAGACTGAGGGGTGACCTCATTAATGTCTATAAATATTTACAGGGTGAGTGTCAGGAGGATGGGTGGCCGGTGACAGGACAAGGGGCAATGGGAGGTTGTGGATTCTCCTTCTCTAGAGACATCCCAACCCACCTGGACCTGTGTGACCTGATGGAGATGATCCTACTCTGGGAGGGTGTTGGAATGGGTGATCTTTGGAGGTCCCTTCCAACCCCTAATTGTCTGTGAGTCTATGATGCCATGGTCAACATCCTGACTGTCCAAACCTCTTGGGCTGCCTGTCTCCAAAGGACAAGCCCTTGTGAGGGAGAGGCAAGCCAAGCCAGGAGTTGGCATCCAGCATCCTGGTACCTGATGACAAACTCATCTCTGCTCCCCACCACTCTCTGCCCTCTGATCTCATTCATGGCCATGGAGATCTCAGTTCATGGAGAAAAAAAAGCCATGGCTGGGATTCCTCCTTGCTTGATGCTTTGGGCTGAATCAAAGGGTTTTCAGAGCTGGGATTGCTGCAGCTCACAAGCCACGGGCTTAAAAAGTGAAAGATGCAATTCAGCTGTTGGTATATAAATATGCAGAAATTATAGCTCATTCCTCAATTCAATTGAGCACCATATGATCTGCATTCACTGCCTTCAATTTGGAAACATTAAAAGCTATTTTGATGGCTGTTTTTACAGTTACTGATTTGTTAATGTGTGTTTTGCAAATGCAGTTTTGATTGGCTCATCTTAATTTGCCAAATAGAAGGCCCTCCTAATGAAGCTAAAAGGAGTGGAGGATTTCATTTGACTTTGCATTTTAATACATTGGCTGGCATTTATTTTTCCACTCTGACCTGTGTGGGGAGAAAAAGGGGGTGTGTGATGAAACACCCCCCCAGGCATCGAGCCCTTTGGTGTATTGTGTGTCAGAGAGTGTGGGACTCCACCAGCACCAGGGTTGTTTCTACCCCTGGGAAAATAAAGAGAATCTAAAGGATATATAGAGAAATATATCACTATTTGTGTGTGTTTTCTTTGTGGTCCCTCAGGGGAGACACTGGAGGAGATGTTCTGCTGTGTGTAGCCAGCATGGGAGCTGAGGTCTTGAGCACCATCAGACTGGGTATTTAAATTCCACATTATCTGAAGCTTTTTTGGTTGAAAACCAGTCATTCCATTGGAATTTTAACAATGTTCCTATGGATTTTAAGCTTCTAATTTTATTTTTGGAGAGATAAGGATTTTCTCTTCCTGGAAAGGGAAAAAGAGGCATTTGACTGTGGGATGCCCCTTGGCTCAGTGATGCACATCATGCATTTTTTCATGGGGAAAGGAGCTGTGCAATCAAACAGGACACCCTTCTGCCCTTCCCTCACCATCCTTAGGCAGTTGTATGCATCCTGTGATCAACCACTCACCAGCTTTGTTATCAGAAAATCGATGGGCTCTATTTTCACACTGAATGGGAAGGGACAAACATTGACTGGACCCAAGCAGCAGGACTCAACCTGATTAACTCACAGCACTTAAGCTGATTTCGAAGAACCAGTGAGTGGAGGTAGGAGGTAGGTTTGGTTTGTAGCTTCTGAATGCAATCATCAGCATCTCCCAAGCCTCAGGCTTTGAGCTTCACACCTCCCTGGTGCCCCCTCCCTGCTGCTGGGACCAGGATCTTGGCATCACTGAAGACCAGACTCATGTTGCAATTGATTCTTTGTTTGTCTGGAGTAATTAATACTTCCAAATCCTGATCTGATTTGCTGCTGTGGAAAACATGGGAAATTACCAGTGTTTGCTAATAGTTTTATCACTAATAAATGAATCAGAGAGTCACAGATATCAGGAGTTGGAAAGGACCTGGAAAGATACCCCAGTCCAACACCCTGCCAGAGCAGGGTCACTTCAATCAGGACCCACAGAAATGCATCCAGGAGGATCTGAATGTCTCCAGAGAAGGAGATTCCACAACCTCTCTGGGCAGCCTGGCCCAGGGCTCTGGCACCCTCACAGGGAAACAGTTTCTCCTGATGTTCACATGGAACCTCCTCTGCTCCAGCTTGGACATGTTGCCCCTTGTCCTGTCACTGGTCATCCCTGAGAAGAGCCTGGCTCCATCCTCCTGACACTCACCCTTTACACATTTCTAAACATTAACGAGGTCACCCCTCAGTCTCCTCTTCTCCAATTCTTCTTCAGTTTGTTCCCAATCTGTTATTGAGGTCGACAGCATCTAAACCTCAACCCTTAGGATGCTGCTACAGGAGGAGGAAGGCTGTGCCTCGCTACAGGAGGCTCAGAAAGACAACTATTGCTATTTCTTGGTGGTGGTCTCACCTCCATCCAACTGACTGTGGGAACAAAAAATCCCAGACACCATCAAGCTGCACACCCCCTCACTCTGTGTGCTGGTTATCACACACAGTGATCACATCAACAGTGAGGATGGGTGGCAGGATCTCAGGTTTTTCCAGTCTGACTTGACAAATCCTCAGGTTTATCATGTAGTCCTCTGCTGCTGCAGGCACCACATCAAATAGACTCCTTCTACACCTCAGAAGGCACTCACCCACTGTCTTGAGTGGTGACAGCTTCTTAGCTTTCACAACTGGCCACCAAAACAGTGTCTCAGCCTCTGAAACCTCATTTCTGTCGTGGTTTTATTTCATAACTTAAAGGTTTCCTCCAGTTCCCATTGTGTCCATTCATTTGTCTGTGGCTTGAAAAACTTTTTGCCTCTGCCTAACATCTGGCCTTTCAATGGCTTCACGGAGAGCAGTCACATTTTAACATGTTCTCTTTGCTGAGCTTTTTGTAGATTAAATGCACCAGGTTCCTGTGGTCTCCTCTGCACCTGGAGGGGCCATTTTTTCTGGTCAGAGCTGTGTACCATGGCTCAGATGTGATCTAGTGAGACCTTCGTGCATCTTCATGGAGGTTTTCACCCCCCATGACTGGGCAGTACTCCTCTGTTTATTGGTTGTGAACCAGCACCCTCTTATCACCAGGCTGAAGTCATTGTTGTGAGATACCAAGTGCATTCTGCACTGATGAATTTCCCACCCTCTCCTTTATTTCAGCCCCCAAGGCCCCCTAGTCATTGCTCTTTCTCCTCAAATTTGTGCCATCAGCAGATCTCATCAGCAACCTCTCCCTCCCATCCTCCCCCCCACCCCCAATTTATTCTCCCTGTGACCATCAATGATAATACAAACCAATATTCCTTTACATGCAGGTCTTGAAGGGAATGGCTCCACTCCTCCAGCTGCCACCTTCCCTTGCCCAGTGTTTTCCCTTCCTCAGAAACCCCCTCCATGTCCCACCTCCTCCCCGTGCCACCTCAACCTGCTTTTACTGAAGTCCAGCTAGACACAACCTCCCACGTTTCCTTTGCCCAAGAAATCCATTATCTTTGCAAAGTCAGGCTCAATTAACCTTTGTTTCACCTTTGTTCCAGTTTTATATCATTTTCCATTTACCTCTGTAACCGTGACGGCTCCTTCCTTCATCCATTCCTTTAAATAAAGTTAGGTTACCATACCTTTAATTACCCAATCATCATTTTTCCTCAGTGTCTCTGTTGCATATGCTACTCCCCAACGAAATGCCAAGAAGTCCTTGGGGCAGGGATCAAACCCCATCACTCCTCTCTCCCAGACAGGAGCCCAAATCACCAAGATAAACCACCAAGAACCACGCACCGGTGTTTCCTTTGCCCTTCAGCATAATATCTCTTGTGCTTTCTTAAAGCTTTACTGCCATTAATAGGTCATGAATTAGAGGTAATAACTCCAGGAGCTTCATTAATTTCCTTGCTGGGTGAGAATGAAAAAGGTGACCTGGATAAACCCATCATGTTCTGGATACGCTCATCGATCTTTGGAGGTCGAACGTGTTTGTTCCTCTCCGCATCGCTGTGATTCTTCTCTTCAGCCTGAGAAAAAACACATCATAAACCTCTTCCACAGGGCCTCAAACAACTCTGGGATTGGTGTTTTCACCTCTGGAAAGCTGAGTTCAAATTGGAGAAGTAAAAATGAGACTTACTGCAGCCTCAGACCCATGGCTTGACTTTGTAACCCAATCCTGGGGTGGTGCTGCTGGTTGAAGGAGCTCCAAGGCTCTGACCAGCACCTATCGCATTGACCATGAGCAGCACCAGCATCACGTGGCTGTGAGACATGTCTGGAGAGGTGATGGCAGTCAGATGTCCCCAACCATGTGCCTGGCAATGAAACCTTGTGTGGGACCATTAAACCCTGCTGCTCTCCCCTCCCCATGATGCAACACAGGGTGATGCTTGGGGCACATCACACATCCACTTGGGGAGCCACATAGATCTGAGGAGGCCATTGGGTCCCATCAGCTGCTTAACAGAGGAGCTCTAAAGCCAGATCCTGGGATGAAGACTCCAACTGGCATTTGGAGGAGACTTCCAGCATTACAGCTGATGGAGGCAACAAAAGTTTCCTTCTTTGGAGCACAAGTCCTGTGAGGAGCAGCTGAGGGAGCTTTGGAGTCTGGAGAACAGGAGGCTGAGGGGAGACCTTGGCTCCAAGGAGGGTGCAGAGAGGTGGGGTCGGTCTCTTCCCTTGGGGAACAAGCGACAGGACAGAGGAAATGGTCCCAAACTGCCCCAGGGGAGATTGAGGTTGGACACCAGAAGAATTTACCCCCTGAAAGGGTTGTCAGGTGTTGGAACAGGCTGCCCAGGGCAGTGGTGGAGTCCCCATCCCTGGAGGGATTGGAAAGGTCAAGAGATGAGGTGCTGAAGGACATGGGCTAGAGGTGGCCTGGCCAGGGTCAGCCTGGGGTTGGACTCCATGATCTCAAAGGTCTCTTCCAACCAGAGGGATTCCATGATTCTATGAAAAAAAGCTCAGAAGACCCACCTTATTTGTAGGGAGACATCTGACTCATTCTCCAACCATGCTGAGCAGGTTATGGCAGACTGGGTTGTGTTTTCCTTCAGCTTGTTTTTTCTGTTGTCACTCTTCCTAGAATCTGGACAGCCCAGTCCCAGCGATGAGCTACTGCTGGGAGGCAGAAAGCTCAGGAGTGTCACGTCAGGCTGTTCCCAAGGGATTCACAAGTGGAGTTTGCACACTCCTGTGGTTTGGACAGGCCCCTGAATGCCTGTGTGTGCATCCCCAAAACAAAACCAAATGCTGGATTTCAAGACAAGCTCCAATTACTCCTTTGATCCTCAGGGGAAATAAAAATAATAAAAAAAAAAAGGCTTCACTTTTTTCAGAGCTGCTGCTGCTGCTCAGCAGGTTGGTCCAGGAGCAGATCAGCCCCCAGTGATGTCCTGCTCCGTGGACCTGGCTCCTTAAGCAGCCAGATGACACTTTTGGGAGAGGACTCGATGGAAGTAGGTTAGGTGTATATTTTAGGACACTGTACACGTGTGACAGTTATTTTAAAAAGCAGGATTCAGGTTCACAAAAGCAGAGATGTACAAAAGCTTGAAGGACACTGTGTTTCTCATCCATAGCCACAAACCCCCTCCTGATGCAGTGAATGCCAAGATTCACCTCCATCATCAGCACCACCCTGCAGTGGTCTCTTCCTGGGCTCAGCATCATGTCACAGGCTGCCTGAGCAGGACTTCAGGATGTCACAGGGAGCCTGGGCAGGACCTTGGGAGGCCTTGAGCATCACACCTGCTCCACAGAGAGAGATTTGGGGGTTGTGGGGCTGCAAATTCAGGGGCTTTGCTGCTGCTGCAGTTGGGAGGGAGATGAAGGATGGAACTTGATGGGTTTCAAAGCAAACCCCAATAGCACCTTAAAGCCTTCCTCCCTCCCACCAGCTCTGGGAAGATGATGTTGTGGAAGCAGGAGGGATAATCCAAAGGACCATGGCCAGCAAGCTGGGAGAGGGGATTCTCCCACATGAGAGTCCACTCTCATGAGACCCCACCTGGAGTCTTGTGTCCAGTTCTGGAATCCCCAACATAGGAAGGACATGGAGCTGTTGGAGCAGGTCCACAGGAGGCCATGGAGATGATCCAAGGGCTGGAGCATCTCTCCTATGGAGACAGGCTGAGAGAGTTGGGATGTTCAGCCTGCAGAAGAAAAGGCTCTACGGAGATTTAGAGCCCCTTCCAGTCCCTGAAGGGGCCAAAAAGAAAGCTGGGGAGGGACTTTTTAGAAGGGCCTGGAGTGACAGGATGAGAGGGAATGGGCTTCAATGGGAAGGGGGTAGATTTATATTGGATATTAGGAAGAAATTCTTCCCTCTGAGGGTGGTGAGGCCCTGGCACAGGGTGCCCAGGGCAGTGGTGGCTGCCCCCTCCCTGGAGGTGTTCAAGGCCAGGTTGGACGGGGCCTTGAGCAGCCTGGTCTGGTGAAGGTGTCCCTGCCCATGGCAGGGGGTTGGAGCTGGGTGGGCTTTGAGGGCCCTTGATTCTATAATGTGTTTCTATCGCTCCATAGGACCCACCCAGGTGTACCCAGCACACATCCCTGGCCCAGGCAACATGTCAGAGGCTTCATCACACTGTGCCCAGCGCAGCAGACTGTGTCCCATGCCCTGAGCTTCTGAAGACACACATGGTAAATGACCAAAGGTGGTTTTGGCTGCAGCCATGGGGACGTGGTGGGTGGCCTGCTGCTGGGAGGCTCAGCAGCCAGAGGAATGACTAAACCTAAATAAAATGATAGTAACATGCTACATTCCACTTACCATCAAGGGATGAGGATGAAGCCTCTCAGTGTAATTTGGGCACATCATCTTTATGGTTTGGGCTTTGCTGGGGCAGCCAAGAAAGCAGGTTTGCTCAGCAACATGCCTGGTGCACGGGCATCTGCCTGTCTCCCATTTCCAGCAGCCTGGCTGCTTCGTTCCAGCCCAACAAGCCTCAGAACAAACATTTTGAGGTGGTTTGAAGAGCACTGCTGAAGTGCTTTTGCCCATTTGTCACTGCCAGAAGCCTTTACCAGCAACGAGAAGGTTCAAGCGCCAGTTTTCTGCTTCCTCGGCTCTGATCCACAGCGCGGGTGTGAAACCTCCATCCCAAATCCTCTCCTGCCTGGAGCATTTTCAAAGCCTGCTCCAGCCTGAAGAAGCCCCCAAGCATGGGCCCTGCCTCTGTTATCCCCAACAACCCACCCCATGGGAGCCTGAACCCCCAGGATGCCTAACCCGCTCCGTCCTGCCTTCCTCGCCCTGGCAGTGTTCCTCATGCCAACAATGTATATATGTATACATCCCTGCTTCTTTCTGAAACACTTAGACCTCATTTATCTTCGTTTCCAAGGCATAAAAAGCAGTGTCAGCACTTCCTCTGTTACATTCACTGAACACACCCTGCCTGAAGTCACCAGTTCTGATTTCATGCCTGTATTTTCTCCCCAGGCATTTCCCCTCCTGGGCACGGGCATCTCAGGGCTCCTCTGGCACCCACTGCCCAGCCCATGCCAGGGATGTCCTGCAATTACACTTTAACAGCTCCTCATCAAGATTCATGGCTGTTAAAACTACCTGCAAAAAAAAAGAGGGGCTAATCACATTAATAAAAAGGCAAACAAATCAAATTATTGACCCCCCAGCATCCCCTCCCAGGGACCTCCGCTCTGCTGAGAAAGCCACATCTTGGGCCAGATTAAGTTCTTGCTAAGCACCCTGAAACCACACAATAACAATTCCACTGGAGTGCAGAATATTTATGTTTTATGAGTTCATCATGAAGCTGGTGTGGTGGAGATACCTAATGCATGAATAATTTGGTGGTGGCTGCAGAGAAAAGGAACTGCAGAGAACTGGAGATGCGTTTTCCTTCCCCATCTCTTGTTTCAGCATCTTGTGGTTTAAAGAAGGGACTCGGGGCAGGGCTCTCAAATACAGTTTTGTGCACATCAGATGCAGTTTGAGATGAGCCTCAGCTCAAAAGCCAACAGAAGTCAACTGAAAACCCATGAACTCTGCCCTGGTGAGACCACACCTGGAGTATTGTGTCCAGTTCTGGGCCCCTCAGTTCCAGAAGGACATAGAACTCCTTGAGAGAGCCCAGCACAGGGACACCAAGATTGTGGAGTGGAACATCTTCCTGCTGAGGACAGGCTGAGGGAGCTGGGGCTCTGGAGCTTGGAGAAGAGGAGACTGAGGGGTGACCTCATTAATGTCTATAAATATGTAAAGGGTGAGTGTCAGGAGGATGGATTCAGGCTCTTCTCAGTGATGACCAGTGATAGACCAAAGGGCAACATGTCCAAGCTGGAGCAGAGGAGGTTCCATAAGGAAAAACTTTCCATGTGAGTGTGCCAGAGCCTTGGGCCAGGTTGCCCAGAGAGGTTGTGGAGTCTCCTTCTCTGGAGACATTCCAACCTGCGGGGACATGTTCCTGCATGACCTGATTGAGGTGATCCTGCTCTTGGAGGGTGTTGGAATGGGTGATCTTTGGAGGTCCATTCCAACTCCTGATGTTCTGGGATTCTGTGAAGCAATGCAGGTCAAACTCACCTGGTTCTTCAAAGAATTCATTTGGAGAAGCAAGGAGGTAGGAAATGAAAGAGCCAAAGCATTTTCCACCCCACCAAAGTGTCTTTGTGAGGAAGCAGCACACCTCTGCTGCCCAGGGCGGTGATGGGTGCTGAGTTCCCAGTGGTGCTGGGTACCAACTTGTTGTGGTGGCTTTGAAGATGCAGGATGCAGCACTGTCTCCTCAGCAGGCAGGAGAGCAGAGTACACACACCCAAAAACCAGCCAGCACTGAGTGATGCTCCTCTGCTAGGGAGCTAACAAAGGTGATCACAGGGTGTTTCATGAAGTGGCAGAAGAAAACACTCATGTTGACAGAGGTTGTATGGAGACACATCACCACCTACACGTGGCAAGCCTCAGACCTGCTTTGCCTTTGCAAAGGCTTCATCCTCAGCTGCTGCTCCATGTGTGCACAGCGTGGTGGCAGGACCAGCCCAGGGCATCCCAGTGGGACCATCACCCTCTGGCAGCCCAGCCCTGGCCGATGCTGACCCAGCGTTTCACCCGCCCAGCCTGAGCTCTGCTTTCAAGGATTTTTCACGGCAGACTGGAATATTTTTTTGCTTGGTTTGTTCTGCTTACACATGTATTACTTGGGCTGGTAACACTCACAGCTTCTTCCTCTGCATTTCACCCAAATGAGGGCTGATTCCATCCCTAGGCGATGTGCTGAGGCGAGTACAAACCCAAAATCCTTCCGGGACGTGTATCTGCAGACACACACACACACGGGTCTAAATATATCCACAGCCCTCCCCACTCCCTGCAGCTTTTCTCCTCCTCAGACACACATAAGAACTCCACAGGGCAACAAGACACGTGTTTTTAAGTATCATCATGCAGGAGTGGTTCTGGACCAGGAAAAAACCTCACTAAAATACCAATCTATGGTTTTAACCACCGTTGAATTTGAATATAAAGGTGAGGGATGCAGAAGCAAACGGCCAGAAGCAGCTTCTGGAAGCTGTGTTATCCTCACACTGTGCACACTGGCAGTTCTTCCTCCCAGATCTTTGTGCCTTGGGCACATGCAGCAAGTCCTGCAGCTGCTGAGAGCCTCAGGTCTTCTGAGAATCACAGAATCCCTTGGGTTGGAAGAGACCTTTAAAATCATCAAGTCCAACCCCAGGGTGACCCTGCCCAGGCCACCTCTAGCCCATGTCCTTCAGCACCTCATCTCTTGGCCTTTCCAATCCCTCCAGGGATGGGGACTCCACCACTGCCCTGGGCAGCCTGTCCCAACCCTGACAACCCTTTCAGGGGGGAAATTCTTCTGGTGTCCAACCTCAATCTCCCCTGGGGCAGTTTAGGATCATTCCCTCTCATCCTATTGCTTGTTCCCCGAGAGAAGAGACTGATCCCACCTCTCTGCACCCTCCTTGCAGGGACTTGGAGAGAGCCAGAAGGTCTCCCCTCAGCCTCCTCTTCTCCAGACCCTCTCCCATACTCCTCCCCCGTGGATTTATACCAGAGCACAAACAGGATCTAACCCTGACTGCTAAAAGATTTCTTGCCACTTGATTTTCCCAAATCTGCTAAAATTATTTTTCCCCTCCTTCCCTCCCCTTAGCAGACAGACACGCTCCTGCTGCAAGCCAAGATGCGTGGGAGCCCCGAGCTGGAGGGTTGGCGTGGGGAGGGCTCTGTCATGTGCAGCATTTTGTTTCCAGAGACTTCTACAACCCTCCTGAGCAGCGATTTCCACGCAGCCAGCAACCCCACGCAGTCAATAAAGAAGTAATTTGGGGGTGAGCTGTGTCCCCCTGGTTTCTTCAGTCCCCTTTTGTAGTGTGCAAAGCAAAAGAAAATCGATGTTTATACAAGTGGGGTGCACAGAGATTATCAACTTTGGTTGAATTTTGGGTTTTAAATTCAATACTATCGTCCCCTCATTGCTTCTGGAAGCGTTATGAAACCCATCCTGGTCCCTGCAGCTTTCAGCATTAATGGTCTATTCCAAGAAAAAGCGTCTGGGAAGAGTTTCCAGACAAATGATGGGAAAATTTCACACCGAGAGTGTTGGGAAACAGTCGGCTGCAGCTCGGGGGCGG
>VXBZ01007962.1:28902-47872 GCA_013399135.1 Heliornis fulica | reverse complement strand
TCCATGGGGGCCTTGGGGGGCGTGGTGTATGGAGCAGGAGCTGCCCCCCGTGGCCGTGGGGGTCGTGTGGGGTGGTGGTGTATGGAGATAGCCCCGCAGCCCCTCATTGCCGCGTCCTAGCCGGGCCGCAGCGGTGTGAGAAGGGCGGCTGCCTCTGGGTTGTGCTTTTTTAAAAATAAAATTTAAAAAAAAGACTTTAACGATGCACTTTTGGTCCGGGGAAAGGGTGTGGAGACATGTCCCTTAAGCGCTGCGGCGGCGTTGCAGGGAAGCAGGCAGGGCAGGGGATGTGTTCGCACCTGCCTCACTGGCAGGAGCTTATCTGGGGTGCTCCGGGGGCACCTCAGCCTCTCTGCTGCTGGGAAAACCCTGCCTTGCCTCGGAAGAGACTAAAGAGGTGTTAGGATATGGTAATGGGAAATTTCATCAGCTGAGATTTGAGTTCCTTGTGCCATGGTTAATGCCTGGGGATTTTTAATTAAAGTACAATAGTCTTTTTTTTTTTTAATTCCCGCTCTTGAGAAGCCTTTAGAGCCTGGAAAGGCTGTGGAGGTCGGCATCTCAGCCCCCTGAGAGTGCAGAAGGAGCGATCCTTTCTTACACAGCATGAGCACACCCCAGGATCCTCATCACTCTCTCCCAGTTGTGACTGGTCTTCAGTGGCCATGTTAAAAACCCTGCCTCACATGCTGCCCAGGTTGGGGTTCTTGGTGCTTGGCTGTCTGAGATCTCACATTAGACCAGGAACCTCTCTAGATCCAGCTGCCGTTGGTATTTGGACTAAGCTTCCTCCCTGGGTGGTGAGGATGCACCCCTGAATTTGCAGCTTCAAGCTGAAGAGTTGGGTTGGCCAGCAGACCAATATTAACTCAGCAGAAGTGATTACAGGAAAAAAAATAAAAATCTGGAGGGACTTGGACAGGGTATGCATGCCCATTCTTCTCCAGGCAGGTGGTGTAGATAGCTTTTTCACATTTAATTTGGTCCCAGCAGTTCCTTCTCAATATGAAAGCAAGCCTTTTACTTGAATATGTTAATTGCCTTTTTTGAAAAAAAAAAAAAAAAGCATTGTGGTGATGAGTTGGCTTTCCTCTGTTGAGGAAATGATTCCAAATTCTTGCAACACGATTACTGGGAAAAGGCTGTTTCTGTGCCCACAACCACTATCAGTGTAGCTCTGAAATGATTTTTTTTCATCTTATGCCAAGTAAGACTAGCAGACTTCTAGAGTGTCTGGTTCAAGCTTTCATCCTGATTACTAAGCTGGCTATAACAAACTGTGGAGTAAAGGCTTATTAATTATATAAGTTATTTTGGAAAAATTTATCTTTAGCTATTAAATTACAACACGCTCACTAAGTTGTATGACATGGGAAGGTTTGGCATCTGTATGTCAAAAGGCTGGAGACACCCATGTAATGAAATCTTCTGTAGCACTTCAAAAGATGAGAGCAGTGGAAGAAACACCTGCCAGCCTTCACTCGGGCACGTTTTTCTCTCGGGCCTGTCCTTGAACTACAAGGAAATTTGACTTGAGTCAGAAGCTTCAGGTCTGATAGTTTGACTGCAGCAGAGGAAATGTTAGAAAGATCCAATGCTTGGTCTTACAGAGTATTGCAGGACAGCTGGTCCTCTGCTTGTGGGACCCTGTGGAAGAATTGTCTCACATCCCTTCTCATCCACAGAAAGAAGAAAAGTCCATTATCCCAACGTGAAATCACATCACCAGATAAGGGGCATCAGAAGATAAGATAGGGTTTTAGCATTATCTTAAGTTCTTGGTAGTTTATTTTTCACAAGTCTTTGTCCCAGTGCTCTGCTGCATTAGAATAAATGTCTTAATGACATTTTTAAAGCAGGATGAGATGTAGTTAAATTAAATCTATGACAGATTATGCCAAATACTAATAAAAGATAATGTCCCCTGCAACTCAGGGTAGGTAATGGCTTGAGCTGTTTGAGAGATACTTTGGTGTCTCCTGAGGGAGGGAGGAAAGATGCTATTTTGCTGTATTTGATTGTAATATACTGCAGTTACTTTCTAGATGACTTAACTATTTAGCATCTATCTTCAACTTTAATTATTTTCTATCTGGGAGCATGCAACTGGCTGCCTTGCTCCTTAGTTTATGTCTTGGGCTAAAGGAAATTTGGGGGTTTGCAGTGCATCCTTTGGGAGGAAGGTCCAGACTCTTTGAACATTTTTTTTTCCTCACTGGGAAAAGCTGTAAAATAGTTTTGTGGTAGGATGAGAACTGGCCCTGCTGTCATGGTTTTGGTATAATAATAATAATAATAATAATAATAATAATGATGTGCTCTTTCCTAGAGGACTCATAAGTACAAAATGTAGGGTCATGCAGCTGATGGAACATTTTAAACCTAGCTTTACATTTATTAGGAAGGATTTGTTGTGTCTTGGATGTACCCATAGAAATATGGGACAAAACACTCTCTCTTGTAAGAGAGGAGTGGGAAGATTCATTATTCAGATATTTTTCTGGACCTGTCTAGTTCTGCAAGTCATTATAAGGATTTAAATTAGCCACAGCATTAAGGAAAACACTTGCCAACTTGAATCTCAGTTGGGTTTTGGACTACCAACCCTTCTTTGAAAGCAGGAATGTCTGGTTGCAATCTAACGACACCATAAATTATTCCATTCTGTGGTAACGTAGCATGGCAGTCTTAAGCTGTTTGGGAGCTGCTTTGTTTGCTATGGAGAGTATTAGAAGCTTCATCAGGCTGAAGTTTCATCTCAAAGTCTGATGGACTCTGGAGAAGACATTTTTGCCTACCATAGGCATGGTCTTGATATGCATTTACTGAGGTTTTGGCTTCTGTTGCTTTGTTTACTTAAATTTCTTGCTAATACAGCAGCAGCTGTCTCTCAGAAATCACATACATTAGGTTTACATAGCTGTGTCTCCCTAAAACAGTTTTTTTTAAATTAAACTATGGAAACTGTGCTGGATACTTCAGTATAATAATTCTCAGCAGGGCCAGAAATACTTCTGCACTGCTGGGCATTAGCATCTAATTAAATCCAGAAGGATCACAGAGCTTGAATTCAAGTTAGTGTTACTGTGATGGGATGTGTGCAATGCATCCAGTGTCTATATAGAGACACTATATTGTGAAGCTTTTTGCTAAAATCTTTCAGAAACCATCTGAAACATCCCAGATTTAAAGCTACTGTTCTCCTGAGTGCCCTGACAGTAAATGTTATAAAGGAAACATCCAATTGCTCTCTTTGCCTTCAAGGTCACTTGAAAGTGGGCTGTATTGGCTGATTGGGTGGGGTTGGTTTTTTTTCCCCTTTTGTGGCAGAGTAACAGTAACTAGTCTTTATGCTTTGGGGTTTTTTTTCCTCCTTTACAGGAGAAATAATTAGCATTGATAACTGAGAATGCCAAGTCACCTACCAAAGTCCTCTTTTCTGGTTGAGGTCCTCTGCAATGTGCTATGTGCTTGGTGCTGGTGTGTCCTGTGATCCTCAGTGTAGTAAATCACCTGTGTTTTCTCCAAAGCTGCCAAGGTGGATTTGGGAGGAGGAAAGCCATAAGCTGTGAGTCAGCTACCTCGAGTGGCCACTGCAGTATTTGATGTGTTTTCTCTGTAGCTGATAATTAGCGAGCCCAGGGGCTTGGGAGTGAGGATGCTGCTGTTCAACTGTTGTTTTTTCAGTTGACTGGAGTCCAAAAGGCTACAAAGAGTAATGCCTGATGGCTCCTTGGAGGTGTGTAAATAGTAGTCTGGCCTGTTACTGAGCACCGATTCACTTAGGGCCTGAGGACAAGCAGAGGCTGAGCAGCCTGGTGAGATCCATAGGTGGGATGTGGGGCTGAACCACCTGGGTGGAACTGGTGGTGATGGCTTGCAGACAAGTAGGGCGTCATCTCCATGATCTAGCATCATAGGGTGGTATTAAGCCATCAAAAGGCTTTGATTAACTGTGTAATTCTGTTGTTTATTGAGATAGCAGCAGAATTTCATCCTGAGCTTAGTATCTTCTGTAAACCAAAGCCAACCATATTGCTGGGGAGGGGGTTTGTTTTGATTAAAAGCTGAATTTATGTTGTACTTTGCATAGTATGTAAGACTTGAAGTAGAGAATTCTTTATTTTTAAGTTATCTTGGCTTAAGATGCAGAACAGATTAAATAAAGGGGTGGGAATTGCAGCTGGAATATGCTTCCACCTCAGAGCAGTGTTATCAACAACTCCTTGATGAAACTGAAAACTTTTTCTTGACAAAAACATTTTATAGAAACACAATCTACCAGGCTTACTCCCTGCCCACCCCAAATACCCAGGCTACAGCTCCACATTCCCCTTCTGTTTTCTAGGGTTGGCATGGCTTCAAATCTGCAGACTAACTCGGAAAAAAAAGAGTGAGCAGCCTTCCTGGGCTGCACTCAAGTTTTCTGTTCAGACTTGAGCCTCATTCCTGAGATTCCTGGCTCCTGAGGGTTTCTCTGGGTGCAACCATGAAATGCCAGATTGAATAGGCTCGCACAGCCAGGGCCGGAGCACCCCTCTTTATTTGTCAAGTAAAAGAAAGAAAAAAGAAAGGTTCAGTTATTGCTGTTGAATGAGACCAGGAAATTTCCTTTGTTGATCCCACAGCCTGGGGACTTTTATTGGTTCCCATTTGTTCTGCCACACACTGCCCCAAAGAAAAGGAGGTGTCAAATATTCCTCCTCGCAGAGGGGTTGGACTTTGTGATCTTTTGAGGTCTCTTCCAGCTCCTGATAATCTGTGATTCTGTGTCTGTAAAAGTGCACTTTGGCTTGGCATCTTTAATAGGAGAGGAAGAGGAAAAAAGAAAAACCCTAAAAAGAAAAAAAAAACCCACCCTCAAAACAAACACAGCTATAGCTGAGACAGTAGAAAAGAGTCTCTGGGCTGGGGGTGGTGACCGAATGTATACATAAATACGTGCTGATGGACATATATGGTGTGTTGTATCCCTGAAGACTGGTGAGTGAGAAGATAGGTATGTGTCTAAGGAATTAGTTTCTGGGTGAGGCTTTTTTGAGACTCCTTTCTAGCCAGTAACCATTCGGCTAAGTGTTAATGATCTTCAGTCTTGCCCTTACTTGCCTGGGCCAGGCAGCGGCTCTTACCAGTATGTTAACTGGGCAGCGCTCGGACCAGTTTAAGGCTGCAGAGCAACGTGGGTGGCTGGTTAACGGTGTGCTCTACAATTTCTCTGGTGTAACTAACTCGGCCCTGGGGCTCCAGGAGGAATAACTGCCCTAGGGCTCCAGGATGGAGATAGCTGGGCAGTAATTAGTGGAAAACGCTTATTGATAGTCACTGCAGGCAGAGCTGAGCTCAGATGAGTGGTTAACTACTGGTCAGCTCAGCTCACTTGGATTTCTTTCTAACATGTCATTCACCACTGAAGACAGTTGAGTTTTTTGAAGAGCAGTTTTTGACAGCTGCCTCTTTGTTAGATAGACATCATTTATGAAGAGGAGAATTTGAATAAAATAGTCTCGTTCAACAAATTACCTTCTGCTACCTAGTTTGGTAATGCCTCATTCCCCATGTGTTACTCTTCACTTCAAAAACAACATTCCTGGGATTCTCTTCCCTTCCAGTATAAGCTGTCCAACTGAAGTCATCTGTGATACGTTCACACCATTTCCCCGATCTGCTTTGTGCAACAGCATGAGCTGTCTGTCAGTTAAAAACTTGAGGAATTTCTCTAATCCAGTTAATAGTCTGCTCAGCCTCTGAGACATTACAGCCAATTAGTTCTAGATAGTTGGAGAATTGGTGGTATAATTAGCCGATAACCCTGAAACTCTTGAAAGCTGTATTCTTGTTACATATGTTCTGTGCAGTATTTTAGGCTCACAAGAGGGAAAATACGGAAATGTGGCCAAGAAAGCACATTTAAAGTTGCAGGCATTGCATTTTAAAGCCCAGGCACTTACCCTGTCTCACCATTTAACTGTTGAAGTTCCCTTCTAAATCAGAAATGCCTTTTCCCTAAGTGAATCTTCAGTGTGGAGCTCAAGCCAAAATGAGTGGTGTTTGAGAGAACTTCCTAGGAAAAAGGAAGATTCCCACCTGCTCCCTTGACCCCCATCCCACAACAAGGAGATGATAAAAGGGGATTTCTGACTCGATGTACTTTGTGCCAGTTGTGACAATTCTTAAAGAAACCAAACCCATCCCTTACCAACTCTGCAGGTAAAACATGCAGAGTGTAGCATTGGGTAGACTGAGTTATATTCCATCAGATTACTAGACTAGCTTGGATCTCATTGATTAAAAAAAACCCCAAAACAATTGTTTTATGGGCTAAACATAAGCATGTATTGGTTTATAGACTGGCAAGGCTTTTAGTGACAGGCCACTAAAATGTGTGCCTGGGATTCTCTCCTGCTGGAATACTGCAACAAGTGCTTCAAACTGAAGCACGAGTTTCTTCTAAAAATTGCTGATATCCATGGCAACTAAAGATGCTTTTAGCACTTGGGATTATTTGTTTTAAGTTAAACATTTGAAGAATCAAAACTAATTCCTATCAAAACTTTCTGATTTTTTTTTCTCCATGTAAGTGCAGCTGTGATAAACCTGCTTTGCCAGAAGCCTTTTTGAGGTTAAGGATTTGTTCTCAAAGTCAAATCCCTGGAGGATAACGCTGGCATTTGAATTTGGGCTGACCCAATTTCCCTTCCTTTGTTATTGGGGGCATCTCAAGCTTTCTGTGGGAGATGGATCACCGGGGTGCTGTCACCCTAATTAATTAGGAAAGCTGCTGCTTTTGTAGGTGAGAAACAAAAGTGGGAATGTGAGCCACTGGCATGAGGCTTGTGGGAATACAGAGCTATCAAGTCAAAGTGGTAGCTGGGTGCTGTTGAAAAGCATCACCTTTCTGAATAAGCTTGAGGGACAGCAGAAAATGAACATAGAAACTAATAAAAATGTTTATTTTTCCTGCAGGATCTCCTTATTACGACAATGTCCGCCCGCTCTCCTACCCAGACTCCGATGCTGTCCTGATTTGCTTTGACATCAGTCGGCCAGAAACTCTTGACAGCGTGCTAAAAAAGGCAAGTGTTCTAGAAACATCTGAGTACAAAACTGCTGGAGTAGTTTGTCTTTAAATCTCTGTGGAGCGGTGCTGCTTCCTACACTGGAAACTTCAGCTCGTTGCTTTTAAAGGAGAGGTGACAGGACTGTGCTCTGTGCTGTTGGAATTTGAGATCCTTTGTTTGAAAGGGATGAATGTTAATTGAAAACAAAAAGTCCTTAATGGGTGCTGAGAGGTGAAGTAAATTCTCATTCCTCTGCCCTTAGACAGCAGTGAATTGTTCAGGGTGGTGTGAGGTGCAGGGCTGGGTGCAAGAGAAACTGTGCCGCATTGCAAAGACGGTTCAAATGTGCCTGCCAAGTGTTTGGACTTCTGCCATGGCTTTACATAATTTCTCAGCCTGAAGTCCAAAGGACCTAGTGACAGATCCCTCTGGGAGACACTAGCAGACCTAGCAAGGGCATAGAAGTGCAGTCTCACACCAGACTTCAAACTTCTCAGCAGCTCAGTGATCTGAGGTTCCGTGCCAGACTTCACCGAGTTAAAACATTGATTTTTGATAATCAAGCTCTGTGTGTGCAAGGTCGTCCTGATTTTCTCCTTGGTCACTGGGCATGACTCAGACTTTGCAGTGTTGTCTTTAAGGCTTAATGACATGAAGTTCCTTTTTTTTGGTTTTTTTTCCTGTAGCTGGGGCCAGTGATTCTTGTGTCACTGGGAATAAAGTGGCATACAATGGTCTGAATAATCTACAGAAAATACTTATGACTTTTCTCTCAGCTACTAACTGTGCCCACAGGCACCCAGAGCTTTCTTTGTTTTCTGTCCTCAATAACATTGCTTAATTTTGTGAGAGATTTTTCTTAGTATGTTTTTTAAACACAAACTATCTTTAAGTATCAGGGTTTGTATGATCAGTCCAGATAACACTGAGAAATTTGACTTGAATTCTCCAAATAATTTCACAGGAGGGGAAGAAGGAAACAAAGGAAACTATTAGAAGTTTTTGAAGGGCTTATTGCTGCTTCATAAAAGCTGAGCCCTTGACAGATTTGTGTAGCTGTAGGTGTGAGGATGCAGCCACAAGCCAGTATTTAGCACTGCTGCTGGTGTCTCCAGCTTGAGAGGAACAATTCAATGCAGTGACACCAGGTTTCCTCGATGCCGGTCTGTAAACAGCTGTGACTGGCTCTTGTGAGGACTGCCTGGTCTGCAAACCTTTACTCATGTAGGTAAACAATCTCAACTCATTCCATCTTGATTAGTAAGTCAGTGGACTTGGTGAGTATATGAGATTGTAAGATTTCATCCTTGACCAGTTTCTGCTGGAATTAATACCTCTAGAAACTAGCCTGAAGGTAAATAGAACTATTACGTAAGCATTTCCCCACATGAAGTGTCATGACTTATTTAACTTCATCTTCTATGCTTTGGCTTTACACATTCAACTGCTTGAGTGTAACCACCACCTAAAATTTTACAGTGGAAAGGTGAAATCCAGGAGTTTTGTCCCAACACCAAGATGCTTTTGGTGGGCTGCAAATCGGATCTGCGCACGGATGTCAGCACGTTAGTGGAGCTTTCCAATCACAGGCAGACACCTGTGTCCTATGATCAGGTGGGTATGGTCACATCCTTCTTGGTGCCTAGGGGTAGGAGATAATCCTCTTCTATCCCTGTACCTGTATTCATGAACAGCTTTCCCCCCCCCGTTCACATGAGTGCATGCTAGAAGGCAGATACACACTCTAGTAGTAGATGGAAGTGAATTTGAAAGCTGTTACGAGTAAAGGCAAAGCCTTTGGTGCAGCCAAAAATCATGCAGCCCCACAGCATGTGTTTTAAGCATCATAAAACTGTGGCCTAGTTGGTTGCCAGAGCCTTTTAAGTGAATTGAAAATAAACTTTTCAGGGCCTGCAGAGGCCAGAAGAGTGACTGAGAGGTGACAAGTTCTCTTTTACTAACAGACTGGTAAAATTGTTGTCTTCAGACTTGATTGTGAATGTCATTCATTTGCCTTTAGTCTCATGGCAAGTGTTGCTTTAAGAAAGACCTTGCAGCTCCCTCTGAAGGTGGCAGCAAACCCAGAGAGCATCCTAATGTGTTTAGCTGATGCTGGGAAAGTGAGAATTTTGAAGCTGGGCTTTGGGAGATAAAGAAACCTCAAAGATAAAGAGGTGAAAGGGAAAGGAATCAAGTCAGGGGAGAGCAGGAGATAGGGAACAGGGCAGAACTGGGCTCTAAGTAAGGTAAACTTGCTTTATTACTCACCCCAGTGTATCATGCTGTATGTTGGAGCTGAATCACACTGGTGGTTTGACACACACCCTGGAGGGTGTATGAGAATGGTACCTCCAAAAGTAACTTCAGCTGCTGGGTTTATCCTCTGCCAGCAGTTTTTGAGGCTTTATCCACAACCCCAGGTTTTCCAAACCAATGTCCTGATGTGTGATTGCTAATAATGCAGTCTCCTACAGCATGTGTAAATTTGAAAATGCAGAGACACCAGAAACTGGGTGTCTGGAGTAAAACACAAGTAACAGGGAGTGTTGTACTGAGTTGGCTTATGCTGTTTGTGGCCTTTACCTACACTTTGAGCACTAAACATCACTGCATCTCAAAGAATTTTATGTGAAACAATGCTGGATTTTTCACCTTAGTGTAAGAAGTGTTAAAAGCTGCTTGTTGCAGATGATGTCATACTGATTGGAAACTACAGGTATTGCATGTGCATATATATATATATTCATGCACTTCCAAGACTTTTTTTTAAATAAATTTAAGGAAATCCTGTCTGCTGTTTAGTACCTACACAAGCTTCTATATTACTTTTCTTACTTCTAAGTGAAATCAAGTCTCACCCATTTAAATAACTGATAGGTGTATTTGTCCCCTGGGATTGGAGAATGACATCCCTTCTGCTGTCACAGCTTAGCCTGTGCCCCTTAGGATCAGGAATCAGCCAAACACAAAGGACAAAGCCAGAAACTGTTGGTAACCAAAGAGGGAATTTCCATGTCACAGGGAAGCCCATACTTCAACAAACTCCTGTAACTTCATCTCAGTGTCAGCAGAAGCTAAGACTGAGCACTGTTTGTACCTCTTGTCATTGCCTGGGCACGTGAACAACCCAGTGCTCTCCTGTACCACTTCTAGGAATGGGTCCTCTGGGGTCAAGATACACAGCTAGCTTTTAAATTCCCATGCCTTGCTAAGTCAGCATGGGGTCAAAGAGCTTAGTGAGGGTTTCCCCATTCCTCTTGACTTCATAAGGAAGTGTTGGGAGCATAAAGCCAGTTGCTGACACCCTGCTTCCAGTCTGCTAACTGGTTACCAGTCAGCTACACCTGAGCAAACACTTTGGAGGCTCTTAAGTCATAGACTAAGCTTGATTCGTAGGAGTTGAGATCTTTAACCATGGGAATGGCTCCTCCTACAGTCTAATGCTCCTTTATCAGCTACTCCCTCATACAGTTGATAAGATACCTGCCTCACAGCAGTGTACATAGTGCTCACTGAAGATGTGGGTCCACATAGCTAAGTGCCATCAGCCTGGCTCTAGAGCAAAGAGGAGAAGGCTTGGACTGCCCATATCGCAGGCCTGTCAATATTTGAAGAGTGGCACATCAAAGATGTGGTTGGATTTTGTAACTTACTAAAAAGATCCATCCCTCAGGACTAAAATTCCATTGAAACAACTCCATGTTTTTTTCACACAGTGTTGTTGTCTTCCAGTAGTAAAATCCACAAGGGTATTGTCATCTGGTCATGTGTTGTGCTGCTGGAACAAATATCCCTGCTTTGATTCTTAATGCACTTAAAAAGGAGCTTGTATAACTACTAATGTGCCTTCCCACCACCCTGCCTCCCTGTTTTTAAGCCTTTTCCCCTATCTACAAGTTGATGCAACTAGCCCTGACCTAGGAACCTGCAACACACTTCCCTGCAAACTTTGCCCCCTTGTTGGGTACGTAATATGGGCTCTGCTCCAGGTCCAGGACGTGCTGGCTATCCCATAAGGCACTCAGAATAGGTTTTCTTTTTGGAAACCTGGAACCCATTCAGTCCAGGCATGAGCACATAAGGTGTAAGGGTTTAAAATTGCTAAACAGGTCCTGCCAACCCTCCTCAGACTTCCTGCAGTGGTTTGTAGGTCACCGAGTTCATCGTCTCTCTTCCAGTTTGTATTTACCAGCACAGGAGATAACGCTTGGGAAGCTGCTGTAATGCCTCTTGGAACAGAAACTCTGTTTATTTTGCAAAATTAGCTGCTGGCTGTCGTGCTGGTGCTTTAGCTTCACTTCTCACAAAACACTGTGCATGGGGAAACAGCACTGAAAAATAATTTGCTTTGGCTCTCCGTGGAAACTCGGTATTGATGGCGTGTTCTTTTTTTTTTTTATCCCCTTAGGGTGCAAATATGGCCAAACAGATTGGAGCAGCCACATACATTGAATGCTCAGCCTTACAGTCAGAAAACAGTGTCAGAGACATTTTTCACGTTGCCACCTTGGCTTGTGTGAATAAAACAAACAAAAACGTGAAACGGAACAAATCGCAGAGGGCGACGAAGCGGATTTCACACATGCCTGGCAGGCCCGAACTGTCCACAGTGGCCACGGACTTGAGAAAGGACAAAGCAAAGAGTTGTACTGTGATGTGAAGGACCTTGATTTCCTGGAGGAGGAGGAGGAGAAGAGCATCCAGGAAGGGTTGGAGGCTCAATGAAGTACACAGCCACATGGTATTTAACAAGGGCTTAGGCCAGTGCTTTAATGGAGACGCTTCGCCTGTTGTGTGAGACTATTTAGGAACTGAGCAGCGAGAAGAAGTGGCTCTAAATGAGCTGGCATTGGGAGTTGATACAGGAAAAAGCCAAAAAAAAATGAGAAAAAAAAGGGAAAATGCTTTGAATGTGCTGAGAAAAGTGTGAATGGGAAGATGACACTGCGGAGGAGATGTCATTGACAGTGCTTGTTTCTTTTATTAACGCTCTACTCCTGGATGCTACCACTTTGATTTCATTAAAATAATACTTTAATATTTTTTTTAAAGATGGGGTTATTAATATGCCCTGCTCATTAAGAAACTGTCCCTGTGACCTTAGAGTTGGTTTTCCAAAGGATATGATCTAATTTTTTTAGTAGCTCATCGATGAAACGGAGTGTGTGCTGAGGCCTGTGTGTCACTTGGAGGAAAACACTGTCCTGGAGAAGTCTGGAGTTTCTGCCTTCCTGAGATGGTTTGAGTGTGATGGTAATGAAGACAACCATTTGAGATTTCCCAGAAATCAAATGGATCCCCTTGGGGTGTGGGGCAAATGACCTGCCTGCTGCAGGACTCTTGACTTTTCTGTTCCTCTTTGTGATTGTAATTTAGAGTGGAAACGATCTCCAGTTCTGGTGTAGTGTCTGGGTATCTGTAGGTTGAAGTGAAAGGTGCTAAGAGCTATGATGACAAATGATCCTTAGTTTTACAACCATGATAATTGGTTAAGCCTTACTGCCCATCTGGGGAAGCCCTGAGATGACTCTGCTTCTGCTAGGAGTTGGAGAAGCCAGGTGGATCCCAGGATTTAGCCCTCTGAAATGCTATGGAGAAGTGCTGTTCTCTGATGGTGATTCTTGACAATTATTATTGCCAAAACCCTCCCCCTCTCCCCCAAGAATCTGCAGATGAGCCAGCAGAGCCAGATTATCATTTGTGATGCTGTTTTGGGGGAAAGCTGTCTCACTGCAGCCTTTGGTTACTCGTGGTGAGGAAATGGGGTCTGCAAAACTGTGACGCCTTAAGGGGTCCCCGGTGGAAACTGGATACTGCCCTTAGTTTATTAAGACTAATACACATGTATCCAGCCAACAATCATGAAAGATCAGTGAACCAGTTAAGTCCAACTCCCATTTGCTTTCTGACTACTGTTGTTCTGTTAAATCTGCCTTTAAAGCTGTTTGCCAACTGTTGACTGACCAACTGAACTTCATAGCTCCTCTCAAAAGAAGGATGCTGTCAGCTCTAACCAGCCCCTTGTTGAGGACAAGTGTTTTGTCCCCAAGGGTAATGCTTCATTTTTGAAGTGTTAAAGCTGTGTTCCTGTTGACTTGCTCAAAGGGTGAAGGGTCACCACAATTAAAACTCAGTTCTGTGTGCTCCCTTCATCTGATAAAAGAAGGATTAAAAAAAAAAACCCAAAACAACCAACACCAATTCAAATTATTTCCCACAAAAGACATTTTTACCACCATAATAAGCTTTTTCACTGATGCAACAGTGTGCTTAGGGCAGTATTACAAAATAGCTGGTAAGTGCTTTCTGTATTTAAATATTGTGGAAAAATAAGTTATAACTGTTATAAAACAGGACATTCATTACTTTTTATTTTAAATTGTTGAAGTCACTTTGTATGTTTGGTTAATGTTTCTGCAGTATTTATTAAAATACCTTTTTTTTTTCTCCTTTGAATTAAAAAAATTAATTGACTTGTAGTGGAAACTGCCTTTGTGTGTTAGTTCATTGATACTGTTGTGTTTTTTGGATGTAATTGTGCTGAGCTCCAGGCCAGGTGTAGCAGGGAATTGGGCTGGGATCTGACTGGAAATCAGTCTTACCCTTGCCAGCAGCCTCCTGGGCTCTTTGGTGTCATGTTTATGTAGTGTGGATTCCTTGTCTCTGTTGTTTCCCAGAAATGACTGAGGAGACCAGAGCAAGGAAACACATGAAGTTTGCTTTGTTTCTGAAGCTTTGGGTGCTCCTTTTCAGAAGGTTTTATACTTTCCAGGTTGCTCCTAGGAGCTGTTGTTTGGTTTTCTCCCTAAGCTTGACCTCAGGCTTGAGCCAAAGGACTCTGGAGCTTTCTGGCTTTGGGGTCTGTGTCTGAAGTCATGCAGAAGTCCTAGCAGCTGCTTATCTCTTGCAAATGCTTGGTGCTCTGCTGACTGATGGTCCTGTTTCTGATGGCCATCAGGCCAGGTTTTGTTCCCTGGACTTGTAGATGTGGTGATTACATGGGTGAATGACTTATTGTGCTGGGATGCAGCTTGAATCGGTGGGAGGGTGCTGGGCTGGAGCTGCAGCACTGCTCCCTGCTGCAAAACCCTTCCAGCTCTGTGTGAGATCCCAGGAACCTTTGTTCCCACACATCCATGGAATGCCAGCTCTGCAGCAGCTCCTGGAGATGGCCCCTGGCAGCGTGCAGCTGGGGCACAGGAGCTCCTGGGGGGGAGGCTGGTGGCTGTGGTGGGCCAAGGGGCCTTGTCTTTCTAGTCTGAACTTGTCTTGTTTCAGGGTCTGGTCTTTCCATGTAGTTAGTGATGTGCTCTTGATCAGTGAATTTCAATGTACCTTTAGGTCACCAGCCCAGAATCAGCACCAAGAACCAACCAGACCAACTCCTCCTTTGGTGACTTGGGATCCCTCACTAGAAAGGGTATTTCCCAGCTCATGTTCAACCACTGTGCAGTTCCTCCCAGCACCCTTCTAAGCATCTCCCATCTTTGCCAGGGTTACAAAGGTTGCAGGAGCAGTTGGACATCTCTTACTAGTAGTAGTGACTTGTGTCCACCTCAATCCTTACTGTAACACCACTGGCCCCAGTGTGGGCTCCACACAGTGCTCAGTGGTCTCCTGGCATCTGCCTGTGGCATGGCTGGTTCTTGGTGGAGTGGTGTGGTCCTGTGTGTTCTTCACTGCTTTACCCCTACTGTGGATCTTCCTCCTCCTTTGATCTGCTCTTCTCAGGGTCTTGGTAAGTTCCAGGGAAGTGTGTTAGGACAAAGAACCTCTTTGAAGCCTTCCTGGTGATCCCAGTTTGGGTTTTGAGATCCACCAGTGTCTGTAAGGGATTTTTGACTCACTTGAAGTGTGCAGGCCTGGCTTAGTGTCACTCCTGTGTTATGCCCAAGTGTGGTGTGGCCACAAGTGTTGTGGCTTGGAATGGTGCTGCCAGAGGTGCTCTTAAACCCAGACTCCTCCAGAAAGGAGATGAAAATCCTTTTTCAGCTGTTGCTGGCAGCCTCCTTTAACCCCACCAGCTCAGTCCTCCTCACTTTGCTCTAAGTAGATGGAGGTGTCTTGATTCATCAAGACAAAGTGTTCCTCAATATAAAATTAGAGGTCAGTCTAAAGCCACTGCTCTTCCCAGTGTGTTCCACTGCTCTTCCCAGTGTGTTCCTGCTCATTCTACTGTTTCCTTCAGACCAGAACATTTGTTGTGAAGCTGCTGGTGGTTGGAACCTCTGAGCAAGAGGAGAGCTGCACCAATGTTCTTGGTGTTGGTAAGGTGGTCACCCCCATCACCTCTCCAGTTGCTTAGTGAAGTGAGCAAGGAGTAAATGGGAAGTATTTTCAGTTGTAGGCTGTGGCTCCATCAGATGTTTCTCCTCAGCAGTGTTTGATCCCTGGAAAACACTTCTTGGCACATCACCCACGCTTGGTCCACTTCCAAACAGCACAACTATTTCCTTGTTGCTGCTCTTCCAGTGCACAGCTGGGTTGTGCAATCACTTACAGTAACTGGGCTGGTTGATAAAGCCCATCCCTCACAGGAATCCCATGGGATGCCCAGGAGGACAGTGCTGCCAACCACAGCACACTGGTGTGTGGTGTGGGAATAGACCTGGCACTGCATCTCAGGGGGGTGGCAGCCTCCTCCATGAACTTAAAATACCTCAGTTACACTATTTGATGGGTGTTTGTGGGTGTTCCCACCTATCTGGAGAGCTGCTTAGAGCCTTGCAGGTGCAGTAGCTGTTTTTCATGGCCAATTTGCAGAGAGAAAAGGGAAAACTTTGCTAATTAATAATTTGATGTTGTCAGTGTGGTATTTCGTTGCCTAATCCTCACGTGGCTCTCCTCAGGGAGGGATTATTTGCTAAAAAACAAGTAATTAGTAATTCTCAGATCATTGGGCTTCTTCCTACCAAACTCCTTTCTTATAAAAGAAGATTTATTAACTTTTTTTTTCCCCAGGGATTTTCCATCCTCTCCAGGTTTCCTTCCAACTTCCAGCCTTCCTGAGATGCTGGAGTCACAGCAGAGGCCGTTGCTGCTGTGTGTGCTCATGTGATGATGATGCTTTGGATCAAGAAGCTTGTCCTGCAGCTCCTTCAGCTTCCCAGGAGGTCCATCCACATCCAGAGTGATCCTTGAGCTGCTCTGAGCCCTGACCAGGGGATGATGGGGTCCAGGCTGCTGGCACAAGAGCCCTGTGAAGGTGGAAATTGCTCATTATCGAGGAGGGGGTGTTTACCAAGTGTCTCTTGTTTATCCTTCTTAAATTAGTTTGGAGGATTAGGGATGAGAAGCAGTCTCATCTCCCTTTCTAAAAGAGTCTGAGGACCAGGAAGCTTCTCTACAGCTGTCAGAGGGGAGGTGGTTTCTCAGCCCAGTGATGGGAAGGCTGCAGTGGGGGATGTCCTTGCTCTGCCATGGCTGTGGGAGCCCATAGTAATATTATTAAATAAATAGGAGAGGAGAGTGAAGTTTGGTGCCTGTTGACCTGTGAGCACCAGGGGAAGGGTTCTGGTTGGTGGGGCTGGGCTGTGGCCCCTGCCAGGGCCACCTGGCTTTTTTGGGGAAAAAGCCCAAAGAAAAGCTTCATCCCCAGGAGAAGCCCAGTGAAAAGCTTCATCCCCAGGAGAAGCCCAAAGAAAAGCTTCATCCCCAGGAGAAGCCCAAAGAAAAGCTTCATCCCCAGCACAAAGAGCCTTCAATTCAGCAAGCACCTGATTTGAAGGTGAAGGATAGATATGGTTGGCCCTAAGATGTTGGCTCATGGTTGGAGTCCAGGTAAGCAGATGGTGCCAGTGGTTTGGTGGTGTGCTGGGATGTAGCAGGGTGGAGGATGCTCAGTCACCCAACAGCACCAAGTGCTCTACATGGTGGTTGACACCATGAAAAGTAACCAGTGAAGGTCAACTCTTCACCCTGCAGCACCCTTGAGGTGCTGGGGTGGGTCCTGGCATGACCCTGGTGCTGAGCTCACACTAGAGCTGGCACTGGGGTGGCCAGGCAGAGGAAGAGGAGGTTGCTCAGGTAAATGCTTCTGGGATGTGGCAGCACAGGAGCCACACACTGATCCTCAGCCTTTCCCCTGTGACCACCCAGGGCCTCTGTGGCCTGATCCAGAGTCATGGGGCTGCATTCCCATCCTTGGGCACGTCTGGTTTGCACCAAGCTGCCCAATCCCTCCATCAGCAGGGAGCAGAAGGAATTTATGGGGCTGCAGGGCATTTTCTGCCCCCTGAGAATGAATCAGGGAAGGACTTAGGGTTGCAGCTTCCTCTGCCACTTCCAAGTTACTCTGAGCAGAGCCATTAACCTTATCCTGACTGTAATAACCACAAATTAGATCTGAGACTTTCCTTAAAGCAGACAGTGAGTCATTTATTCTATAGCATGTCTAGTGTTTAGGGAAATATCCTCCCTCCCATGCTTCTGGTTCCCAGGACTAATGTGAGGTGGAGGCAGAGCATCTGTGAGGCCGGGGATGAGCAGCACTAACCCTTGCACAGCACCACTGCTGGGAGCCTGGGGTGGGAACTCACCCCCTTCAGCACAGCATCATCTTCTTGTTGGTGTTTGTCTGCTTCTGGGGTGTTTTGGGGTGCTCTTGATTCACAGCAAGGGTCTGCCAGTGCTTCCCAGCAGCAGCAGCCAAGGAGTGGGGCAGCATTACAAGAGGGATCTTCAGAAGCCTGGTTGTCCTTCTCTGGATCCACTCCAGGACCTTGATGTCCTTCCTGTAGTGAGGGGTTTGGTTCTGGGCATCGAGGACATGGAGGTCCTGGAGTGGATCCAGGCAACCAGGCAGGGGAAGGGGCTGGAGAACAAACCTGCTGAGGAGCAGCTGAGGGAGCTGGGGGTGTGAGTCTGGAGAAGAGGAGGCTGAGGGAAGACCTTCTCCCTGCCTGGAATGACCTGACAGGAGGTTGGAGAGAGGTGGGTGATGGTCTCTTGTGCCCAGGGCCAGGGGACAGGACAAGGGGAATGGCCTCAAGCTGCACCAGGGCAGGTTCAGATGAGATGTCAGGAGAAATTCTTCCCCCAAAGAGCTGTGGGGGTGTGGGACAGGCTGCCCAGGGAGGGGGTGGAGTCCCCACCCCTGGGTGTATTGACCAGATGGGAGATGAGGTGCTCAGGGAGATGGGTCAGGAGAGGACAGTGATGGTTGGACTCCATGATCTTGGTGGTCTTTTCCAACCTGGGGACTCTGATCTCAGCAGTGAGAAGCCCTTCTCCTGTTCAAATGTCCATCTCTGCTACTGCTTCAACACTACCCACACCAGTGAGCTGGGAGCACTTGGGATGTACTTCTGCAGCTCAGACTGGGGCAGCTCAGTGAGCTGAACCCTTCTCCCTTATACACACCCCTAAAACTTCACCTCAATGTTGTTTATGTACAGGGTGAGTGTCAGGAGGATGGATCCAGGCTCTTCTCAGGGATGGCCAGTGACAGGACAAGGGGAAATGGGTCCAAACTGGAACATAGGAAGTTCCATCTGAATATAAGGAGGAACTTTTTCCCTGTGAGGGTGACAGATCACTGGAACAGGCTGCCCAGAGAGGTTGTGGAGTCTCCTTCTCTGGAGACATTCCAGACCCATCTGGACACATTCCTGTGTGTCCTGATCGAGGTGACCCTGCTCTGGCAGGTTGTTGTGCTGGGGGATCTTTTGAGGTCCCTCCCAACCCTGATGATGTGGGATTGTGTGAAAACTCCAATCCCATCTCTGAGCACCACAGCTCTCTGCCCGAGCTGCCATGCTAATGAAGTGCCACTCAAATGATGTGCCTTTTGTTGCCTTCCTCCCCCTGTCCCTCCCTCTGTCGCTCCCACCAGTAACTGCCATGGCTGGGGCAGGTGACCCAGCTCTGGTCCCTTCTCACTCCATGTGTGCCTGGTGCCAGGGAGGCGTCAG
>VXBZ01007962.1:5332-21801 GCA_013399135.1 Heliornis fulica | reverse complement strand
GGGGGGGTGCAGGACCAGCTTGGCTCCCCCAGGTACCCTCTGTCACCAGCACGGATGTTTATGTGTCGACTTCAGGAAGTACCAGCTGGGTTTTTAAAAGCTTTTATTTTTTTTTTGAGGGGAAGGGAAACAGACTTTTTCTTGGAGATTCCACCCCCACACATACCCTCCAGCTCCCAGAGAATGTTGACACCAGGAGGGAAAAAAAATCCCCTCCCAGGATCCCCCCCCNNNCCCCCGGCCCCCCCCCCCCCCCTTACCTTCCCCATCCAGATCAGGAATGTACAACTGGATATTTATCTCCTTTAATTGGAAACAAATTGGTTTCTCACACCATCCTTCAGGAGACAATCCCCTCTGGGCAGGCAGAGCTGGAGTGGGTGGTCTGCTGGTGAGGATGCTTTGATGCCAGAACAGGATAGAACCCCCCCCAGCTGCATCCAGAGCTCCATTCCAATGTGCATCAGCAACTGGTATGGAAAAGCCTGAGATAAAGTATATTTTAGCTGTGTTTTTAACTGTAGCCTCTCAGAGAGGAGCAGGAGGAGCCAGTGCTTTGTGGCCACCCTGATCCCTCCGTGCAGCAAGCTCAGCACCAGCTGCAAACCATCACAAGCCATGAAATGAAACTGTGTGTGGATGTTGGTGGCATGTAGAGCTCTGAACTGGTGACCCAGTGGGGTGGGGGTCTGCACCACCCCCCTCATCCGCCCATCCCTCCACCCAGGGGAGTGGGGGCTGGGTTTATGAAGTGCTATGAACAAGTCCCACATTTCTCTAGTTGAGGGGTACTTTTGGGGACTGCTCCTGCTTCTCCCAGCCCTGCTGGAATGGGGTTGGTGGGATCGGTGCTGCTCTCCAAAGGGACCGAGGCTGGGTGCCCTCTCTGGTACCAGCCACATCCACTTGTTTTCTTTAGGGGTTGTTCCAGTGTGAATCACAGAATGATTAGACTTGGAAGGGACTCCCAGAGGTCATCTAGTCCAAGCCCTCTGCAAGAAGCAGGGACACCCCCAACTAGATCAGGTTGCTCAGGGCCTCATCCAACCTGGCCTTGAACGTCTCCAGGGATCCAGGGGCATCCTCCACCTCCCTGGGCAACCTGTTCCAGTGCTCCCCCACTCTCACAGCAAAGAACTTTTTCCTAATATCCAATCTAAATCCCCCTCCCTCTAGTTTGAAACCATCACCCCTGTTTCTACTCGAGACCTGGCCACTTACCAAGCTGTACAATCCTCCTCGCTGTTTCCACCTGTGCAGCATCAACATCCTCCTCTGTGCTGTATCCACACTCGATTTCTTTCCCCCAAGTTTCCCCCCTCTCACCATTGTGAAGAGGAAAGTGGGATATCTGAAGCTTTATGCTCATGTTTCCATGAGATCTTGGCAAATTCAGTTATTGCTCTCTACCCTGGGTCGTGTGTCCTGACTCACCTCCAGCATCTCCCCTTCCAGCCCTGGTTTTCAGCCCGGACTCTCCTATGTAACACATTTCTGCAGCTTTTTCCTCACAGGCACAGAATCCCAGACTGGTCTGGGTTGGGAGGGACCCCAAGGATCATTGACTTCCAACCCCTGTGACACAGGCAGGGCCACCAACCTCCAGGCCTGCAGCCAGACAAGGTCACCCAGGGCCCCATCCAACCTGGCCTTGAACCCCTCCAGGCTTGGGGCATCCCCCACCTCTCTGGGCAACCTGTTCCAGGACCTTGTACACATCTATGTTACTCTTTTAAAGCAAAGCTACCTAGCAACAAGTCATCAATGTCTTCTGAAATGGAGAATTATTAACATGGTATTTGTAGCTGAAGTGTTGTCTCTTGGCTGCTGGACTCCAGTAATTCACTGTCTCTTACTCAAGGCATTGCTGTCAGACATTGGAAATACCCCTGGGCTGAGTATCTTTGTAGTACCCTACTTGTTCTCTTTCTAAATATTACCCTTGAATCCTCAGTACTCATTTCTGTTAAACACAACCACGTCACCATCCCTCTCTCAGCCAGCATCTAAAACACCAGTTTAGCCCCAGTAAATGAGCTCCTCGCCCTCACATGCTACCGAGTAATTTTGAAATGACTGTATGGGTTCCCAAACTGAAAAGGTGATGATCCTCTAAAGATTTACACCCACAACAGCAGAGTCTGTGTGGCATCACCTTTAGAACCTCCCTGGGGCTGAAGGTCATTATCAATGGCTGTTTAATCAGCCAAGTCATGCACACAGGGGAAGGTTAACTGAGCACGGACCCCGTCCAACCGCCTTTGTCAGCTCCAGACAATTTGTAGCCTAATAAAGCTGCTCTGATTGCACTTAACACCTGCTTTAAAATCCAGCCTCATTAATACTGTGCTAATGAAACAGAAATCTTCTAGCAAGGGCAGAGTCAAAGACGAGGGGTTTGCCTTCCATCAGATGACCTAAGTGGCGTCTTCCCACCAGGCAGGGTGATTGCAAAGTCCTTCTGAAGAAAATGGTTGGGAATAATTGCTGATGATGTTTTAATTTAATATTAAAAAGCAAACAAACAAACAGCTTGTGTTTGCTGTGAATGGAGGTTTATCTGTTTGGTGGGACATGCTCTGTGCTCTTCCTGAAGGCTGCTCTGGTTTCAGCCCAACGCTGCAAGAGTGGATGCAGGGTAGTGCCTGTTGCTGGCTCTCTGACATGCATCCATCATCCCATCAAACACNAAATATGTCAAGGGGGAGTGTCAGGAGGATGGAGCCAGGCTCTTCTCAGGGATGGCCAGTGATGGGACAAGGGGCAATGGGTCCAAGCTGGAGCAGAGGAGGTTCCATGGGAATGAAAGGAGAAACTCTTTCCTTGTGAGGGTGCCAGAGCCCTTTGGAGGTCCCTTCCAACCCCTGATGGTTGGTGATTCTGTGAAGAGCAAAGCAGGAAAAAAATGAGAATTGGATAACAGGGACTGTTTTAATCACCTTCCTTTGGAGTTTCCATCTTCCCTGGACAATAGCAACCCATGATGCCAACTCCACCTGCCCCAAGGTTGGCCACAGGGACATCCTCTCCCCTGCCCCCCATGCAAACCCCATCCATGGGGACCATGCAAACTGAAATACACCCCCACCCCAATGCAGTGGGATCCCAGGGAGGTGCAAACTCCCTGTGACTTGCACCACCTCTAAATCCCCCTGAAATCTGTTTGACTTGAAGCGAGCAGAGAGTGGTGAGCTGATATTTTCCTTTTGGTGTAGATTATTTGTCTTCATTCTTTATTTAAACTTCTGCCTAAATATAATAATCCCTCCCAGAGATGGAGATTAAAGCCATGCTGGCAGGGATGCTTCAACATTAAGCAGAGAGGCAAGTGAGCAATGCCAGACCTCCAGTAAATCCTCCCCACTTGAGACTTTGCAAACTAGACTAGACAAAATGTTGGTGGTGGAAACGTTACAGGGAAGAAATCCTGCACTTTCTCAAGGTAAGGAACTACCTGGTGACACATTAGGTCTTGAGTTTCACTCCTGGAAGGAAAACCCTCCTTTTCTCCTCTTTTTAAATGCTCTCCTTCCTGTAAAGCATGGGACAGCCTTCCTCAAAAAGCCATTGCAAACCCAGAATTCATCGTGACTTTGAGAAGAAAACACCCTGATGGTGACCACTGATGCTGTGGTGAGCAAAGGCTCAAGAGGTTTGTGGTTCCACAGTCCCATTGTCCATGTGCAAAGGGCAGCCCACTGCTCCTGCATGGGCTGGGAGGAGGTGAATGTGACTCACCAGGAACCTTACTCAGAAAAAACCAACCCTGATGGAAGGGGAATCATCCCATCTCCCCTCTGCTGTGTCTTTGGCCACCCAAGGACATCCAGGGATGTGTTCTGCTGGGGCCACTGGAGAAAATCCAGCCTTGAACCACCAAGGACACTTCTGGGGTGCTGTAGACCAGCTCATTCAAACCCTTGGGGGGTTTCTTAACTGAACCCAGCACATTCAAATGCTGGTAAATGAGATTAAATCAAGGAATAGGCCCATTTCTTGGGCAGCTCTCAAATCTGCTCTCTTTCCAAATTGATGCACATCCTCATGGTCCCACCACTTTGGTGATGCTGTCCATCCTTGTAACAAATACTCCATGATCAAAGAACCACCAAGTTGGCTAGTCAGGACTATCAGGCCATCTTTCTTTGTCTCCTTTCCAACTCAAATCCTCTCTGGTAGAGGACAACTTTACAACTATTAGTAAGTACAAGTAATTTAAATTAGAAAATTCTCTGGCAGGGAGCTGCATAGCACAGGATTGAAGCTAGAGGTTAGGGTAGATATTGGGGGAAGTTCTTCACAGAAAGAGTGGTCAGGTGCCTTGCAGCATCTGGGGCTGCTCAGAAAGGCACCATGAAGGTGTGAAAGACCAAGAAGTGAATGTAAGGAAAAACTGTTTCCCTGTGAGGGTGACAGAGCCCTGGACAGGCTGCCCAGAGAGGTTGTGGAGTCTCCTTCTCTGGAGACATTCATGACCAGTCTGGACATGTTCCTGTGTGATCTACTATAGGTGATCCTGCTCAGGCAGGGGGTTGGACTGAGTGATCTTTCAAGGTCTCTTCCAACTCCTGACACTCTGTGAATCTGTGTGAACAAGCACATGCCCCCCAGGAACACACTTTTCCATGAAATAGTCCTGACAGGGAATTTGAGCTGGGCTTCCAAGAGGAAAGGCTTGTCCCATGAACGGATGAAAGTCCCAGGTTGGCAGCATGTGCCATCTTAGGTCTCCAGGTGTGGGCAGCTGAGTCTGTGACCACCCCTGTGAACATCTCTACATACAGGAGATTCCTGTTCCTTGAAGGACCACTTCATCCTGCTCTTCTCCCCCTCAGAGTTAGCCTGATTGTCTTCTGATCTGGGTCTTTCAGGAGATGTACATCAAAGGGAGACTGAAATCCCGGTGGTGCTCCTCAAACAAGGACATCTCCAGGGAGCCTCCACAGATAGGCCAATGAAACATGAAGCTTTGCAGCCTTGAAAATCAGTAGAAAAACATCTTTCAGCACAGAAATGGAAGGGACCTGCACTCCAGGAAGGACATGGAGGTCCTGGAGTGGGTCCAGAGGAGGGTGACCAGGCTGGGGAAAGGGCTGGAGAAGAAACCTGATGAGAAGAGGCTGAGGGAGCTGGGGGGTTGAGTCTGGAGAAGAGGAGGCTGAGGGGAGACCTTCTCCCTGCCTGGAATGACCTGACAGGAGCTTGGAGAGGGGTGGGTGATGGTCTCTTGTGCCCAGGGACAGGGCACAGGACAAGGGGAATGGCCTCAAGCTGTACCAGAGCAGGTCCAGATGAGATGTCAGAAGAAATTCTTCCCCCAAAGAGCTGTGGGGGTGTGGGACAGGCTGCCCAGGGAGGGGGTGGAGTCCCCACCCCTGGGTGTATTGACCAGCTGGGAGATGAGGTGCTCAGGGAGATGGGTCAGGAGAGGACAGTGATGGTTGGACTCCATGATCTTGATGGTCTTTTCCAACCTTGTGGTTCTGTGATATTAATTCCCAGCGCGCTGCTGGGGTGATGGGACAAGGAGATGCAAAGTGGGGGTGACATCCTGGCCTGCAGCTCGTTAAATCGATTGGTGGGAGCCAGCGTGGTTCATGCAAAGAGGTTCAATTTCTGTTTGGGCAGACAGATGCTCTGAGGTACCTCAGTGTGCCACAGACTGTGTGTGTGTTCACACTCCTGCCTTATCCAAACCAGGATAGTTTTATCTGTGAGTCAGCTGTGACTCAGACAGGGGGATGCTGGGTATTTTACAGATATTTGACAAGGGAAAGAGATAAAAAAGAGTTTGAATCTTAATAAAAGTTGTCAAATACCCCTGAAGCTCAGCAAGGTGATTTAAAATGGATTTATGGGTGCTGCTTACTGTGGTTTGTGTCTGCCTGGAGCAGTGGGAAGACACTGGTGTGCCATCTCCAGGTACGAGCTGGAGCAGCAGAGTTACTGGAATGCCATGGAGATGCTCAGGGGCTGGAGCAGCTCCCCTGTGAGGACAGGCTGAGGGAGCTGGGCTGGGGCAGCCTGGAGAAGAGAAGGCTGTGAGGTTCCTCACTGCAGCCCCCCAGGACTTCAAGGCAGCATATGGACAGGAGAGGAATTGGGTTTTCCCAAGGGCAGAGAGTGGTGGGACAAGGGGATGGATTGAAGACAGAAGAGGGAAGGGTCAGGTTGGAGATCAGGGGAAGTTCTTCATGGAGAGAGTGGTGAGGGGCTGGAGAGAGGTTGGGGATGCCCCAAGCCTGGAGGGGTTCAAGGCCAGGTTGGATGGGGCCCTGGGCAACCTTGTCCAGCTCCAGGCCTGGAGGTTGGTGGCCCTGCCTGTGTCAGGGGTGTTGGAACTCGATGATCCTTGGGGTCCCTTCCAACCCAGCCCAGTCTGGGATTCTGTGAAATAATGCATTTCCTGAGGTCCTCTTGTTGCTTGCTAATGAGATTTTAAAATATTAACCAAGTTTGAGTAAAACTAAGAGCTTGGATAGATTTTTCCACCCCAAATAACCCAACAGTGACCAAATATTTTTTGCTAAACCTTTCCAGGGTAACTTACCCCTGGCCATGGGCAACTGTAGCCTCCAGTAACTGGCTTTGTAAATATAATTTGGAATTTATAATGGCCATTGAAAAGAGAGTTTAACTATGTGCTCTGATCAAATTCCAGATACTTTGCTGACAAGCAGTGTTTAATAGACACCGTGAGTTGGATGTAGCAACAATTAAGCTGTAGAACGTGGCGTTTAATTGGTATTTTAGAGGTTGGAACCAGACACGTACCTGAGCATGGCTGAAAACGCTGCCTTTAGCAGGGCTGGGGAACCCAGGGGGCAAGAGGTGACATGTGGGAGCAGCAAGAGGCAACACACAATGTCATCCCTGGGCCATTTTTTTAATTGTTTTTTTTTTATTTTTAAGATAATGAAAACGAGATGCTGAACACCTTCCCTCTATACACACACACAGAGACATGAGCTTTACTATCCCAACTCCAGCAGATGCTTCACTAAGCTGAGCTCAGGTGCAAGGGTTGTGCTCAGTAAGACACACACCAGCCACATACTGTCACCCTAAAAACAATCAGAGCTGGAGCCTGTAGCAGCCAGGTGTAAATTCCCACAGTGTGGTCGCTCCTGCCATGGGCTGATTAGAAATGGATGAACCTCTCCTTGTCCTTATGGCAATGACATTTCCATCCTTAACCTCTGGCTTAACTGTCACCAGCTGGGAATGTAGCTGAAATTCTGTGCAGGGAATGTGATGCAAAATAAAATCCCAAACCCAGGGAGCACCTTTGGGAATGTCACATAAGGAAACCTTCACTGGGGATAAATCCAGGCACTTCCATCTGCCGAGCGTGGCGAGGAGTTGCTGGAATCATGCATTAACAGGGTATGTTATCCCTGTGGGAGGGCTGGCATTATTTCTGTCAGATTGTGTCAACCTGCTCATTACCTTCAGTGAATTTTCAGGAATATTTATGACACTGCTGAGCAGAACTGCGGTAGCTCTTGGTTTGTGCAGCCAGGAATAGCAGAGAAAGCGCTGAAAGCAAGAGCAAGCTGACGCCGCTCTTGTTAAGCCAAGTTGTGTTATTCCTGTCAAATGGTTTTGTTCTGGTTTTGTTTCCCAGTGGAAGTGTTTGTTTTCTGTTTCTTGTTACTCCTCTGCATCATTTCACCTCCCTGTGATGTTTGAGAAACACACACACACACATACACACACACACACACGGATGCCGCTGTGATTTCCACCTCCAGCGAGATTTTTATGGGGCTCCTCCTCTCAAGTGTCGTTAAATCACTGCAAATTGGAGCCTTCAAAGGATTTTGGTCAGAAAACAGATTGAATCACTTATTCAAAGGACTTCCCGAAGAGAAGGATCATTTCACACCTTCAGCAGAGCCGCTGGGCGACGCATGACCTCGAGCTCGAGAAAACACATCTCTGGAGATGTCTTGTTTTGAGATGGGGGTCTGGTAGGCTGAAGAATGCAAAAATATTCTTCATCTGGCTGAGTGGGAGAGATTGATATGTAGATGTTGATGCTACCCAGGCCATGAAAGCCCAAGTGAAGAGCCTTCTCATTGTCTTTTTATTTCAATGTGTGTGGTTCCTGCACCTCCTCTCAAGGACAGAATCTTTTAATGCAAGAGATAAGCTGTCGTCATCTTCCTCTTTAAAAAAACAATCACATCTGAAAACACGCAAGAAAAATGATTTGAAGGATAAAATTTACAACTGGAAGGGGTCATATGTGAGGTCCTGGTAACATCACACCACATCATGCTGCAAAAGACACCCTGTGGCATCTCCCTTCATCAGTTCTGTGTGGTGAAGGGTCTGGAGAACAGGCCCTACGAGGAGGCTGAGGGAGCTGGGGAAGGGTCTGGAGAACAGGCCCTACGAGGAGGCTGAGGGAGCTGGGGAAGGGTCTGGAGAACAGGCCCTACGAGGAGGCTGAGGGAGCTGGGGAAGGGTCTGGAGAACAGGCCCTACGAGGAGGCTGAGGGAGCTGGGGAAGGGTCTGGAGAACAGGCCCTACGAGGAGGCTGAGGGAGCTGGGGAAGGGTCTGGAGAACAGGCCCTACGAGGAGGCTGAGGGAGCTGGGGAAGGGTCTGGAGAACAGGCCCTACGNTGATTCTATGATTCTATGAACAGAGAAATCTTTCTAAACAAATATGGGCCTAAATGAGTGTCATGGCCAGTTGTGAGTTCAAGAAACTCACAGAGAGGACATTTGAAAGGAACATTTTCTTGGATTGTTTCCTCGGGACTATCTGAATAGGAGTCTTTGTGTGGCTGAACAAGTCTTCATAAGCTCACATTAATTTGGGAGTTTGGAAAGCTCAGCTGACTGCAGCAGAGCAAGCAAGAGGGTCACCACACAGTGAAATGCCCGTGTGTAAACTCCTCATGAACTGTGACAAGTCTGTCCCTATTTACTATCGATTCAGGAGTGTCCAACACCTCTATTCCTGATAAATTAAAACCAGGCAGAGTTGCATATGCTCATGAAGGATTTATCTTTGCTGAGAGGTGAGCAGGTCAAGATCTGTGCATGGAGAGTTCTTCCAAAAAATGGTTTCATGAAAGGCCAAGATTTTTCCTTTTGGGTAAGCACCCTTTCCAGCCCAGTACTTTTTCCCGTGGGAGATATCAACACAGCCACGTCCCCGTAGCTTTATGTGAATGTCACAGAGTCACAAGGTTGGAAAAGACCTTTAATATCATGGAGTCCAACCATCCCTGTCCTCTCCTAAACCATCTCCCTGAGCACCTCATCTCCCATCTGGTCAATACACCCAGGGGTGGGGACTCCACCCCCTCCCTGGGCAGCCTGTTCCAAACCCCAACAGCTTTTTTTTTTTGTCATTTGTAAAATCATTAAAGGAAATATTGAGAAGGACACAGGGCTGCAGCATCTCTACCCACCAAATATATTTATGCACTTATGAAAAAAATAAATTAGAAGGTTATTTAATGCAATTGGATGTAAAATCCTTTAATAAAAGCAAGGTGGGAACTGGCATGCTGGAACCAGAAGAAATTGTGACGTCCCTTGGGATTGCTTTTGTTACCACATGGAGACATTATTACAATTCCACTTTGCACTGTTCTCCAGGAGATGTTTGCTCCCCAAAAATTCAGTTTTATCCACGCTGCAAGTGCTGTTTTTTCTCTGGAAGAGCAAATGACAGTGCTTGCATTAGGGTTTCCTGATACAGAGACGATGGGTCAGAGTTAAATCTTGTTGGAAGTGGAAGGGAAATGGTTTTCCCGGTGCAAGATCTGAGCTATCTTTAGCTCCTACTGGTCTCTGAGGTGCTTAAGGCTGATGAACTGTGCATGTTTAATGTTGGGAGTAAATATGCTTCTGTGTGTATCTCAATAGTGCAAATAATTTTTTGATTCTCTGAGAAAATTAATACCACAAAGTATGAAAGTGTCTTCTAAAAGCAGTTGGGCTTCTATTGCCAGAGTTCTGAGTGAGCTTGCTGTAGCCAGGGTTGTTGCAAAGGCTCTTTCTTGTTCATCTTAGTACAGCTCAGGTAGTTTATTAAAGAAAAAATAAAAAGTGATGTGTTTAGTAAAGTTTTGACACCAGTTTTATTCACACTGGGGCTTGTAACTCACCAGGAGCAAGCAGCAACATTTCTAATACTGTTAGAAAGTTCAGATCTGTTTCCATATCCTTTTGGACTCCTTGTCCTACTTTAATTAATTAAGGGTTGATTAACTGTTACCTCTCTTATTGTATCTTTGTCCCAGCTGCAGTCAGTAGAGGTGTCAGGGATGGGGTGGTCAGGCACAAAGCCAGAGAGAATGGCAGGTCCCACCATGACATGTTCTTGGGGTGACCTTTCACTTGATGCCCATCAGGAGCCCGTTCATCTCCACAGAAATTTGCAATCTCTTTTGGAGAGGGATTCTGTGTGCCCTCCTCCCTGACAAAGAGGACCTGAGGAGAACCAGCCAAGAACACCCTTGAGAGCCATCCACATCTCCATCCATAGGATAAAGATGCTTGGAAGTAGCAAAAATGTAGGGTTTAAAAAAAGAAAAAAATAAATATTTAGAAATTCTGGACAGAAACAGATTTATCTCATCCAGATCAACACAAAACTGGTTTTCTAGCATGATTATTGAGAGACAGGAGAGGTGGAAGTTACAGTCTCCTCACACAACCTCTTCCAGGTTGCTCAGGAAATCTGTTTTGGTCTGGTTTGGCAAAAAAAATGATGGAGAATAGACCCAGCATCTCAACTGCTCCCATGATTAAAGACATGAGCATCCACCTCCAGCTGTCAGACACTGTTATTTGTGCTCCCAAGAGGAAACACCTCGTGCAGCATCCCTCCTAAACCCGATGTGGACCACAATGGTCCTCACCCAACAAAGGCTCCTCTCAAGGCTTGCTGGATGGCAAACAAAATCAATTAGAAAGCAAAGGCTTTACCAGCTTGTGGGAGGGAACTGGTGACCTTTGTCATGCAGCCCCCTCCACCATCACCTCCCCCCAGGGTCAAACTGGGGGGTTAAAACAAGTTTAAAAGAAAGGACACGGCATCCAGGACAGGTAATTTTTAGTGTGCTGGGGTCGTTCGGAGACAAATTTGTGTAATGAGCACACTAGAAATGGCAAGAAGAGATTAAAGGCCTGTTTGTCATGTACAGAAAGTGCTTATCAGCCCTTCCCAGCTGAGCCCAGCTCAGATTAAAAAATGATCTGAGAGAACAGGGGCTGACGGCAACCGCGGGTCTTCCCTTCCAGGCTAATTATAAAGCGCATATTAGACACGAGGCCAACGACGGAGCAGCTGCAAAGGTCTTTATCTATATTAAGAGACTGTCCACCTACATAATAGGAATAATTATTAAGAAAGGAAACTCAGAAAGGAAATTGCACATAATGGCACATTATATGTTTCCCTGATCCCACGCCTCACCGTGACAGCCAACGCTGCAGCGCTGCTTCGGTTTCCATCTCGGGGCGATGCTCTGGGGCTTGTCCAGCCTTGCTGGGGGGTCCTTGGGGCTGGAGCCCTACTTCTCTACTCCTGTGAGCAACCCAGGGGGTAGAACTCCTTTTTCCAATGATGTTTTCCATCTTATTTTTTTTTTCCATATGGGTTATACCAAAGAAAATCAGAAATTGGGGCTCCAGCGCTATTTTTTGCACTCAGCACGGACAGTTGTCTGCATCCCCTGGGCAGTGCAGTTCAGAGCTGCCAATCTGTCCAAAGGGACACTGTAAACTGAAGGATTTCATTAATGAGAAATTAATACATTACCCTCTCAGTCTTAAAAGACTTCACCAGCCCAGGACAATCAGCGGGGAGAAAGATGTAGGAACACTCAAAATAAAAGCCTGCAAGAGAAGAGAGACCTACACCCCACTCTTCCCCAATTTTTTTTCAGGTATTTTGGGACCCCTCTGACTTGGACCCCCTTGCCTGTGCATGTGTGGGTTGGGATGCTGCTGGTTTATAAGCCTGTGTGCTGCTGCACCCATTATATGTGTTAATGAGTCTGATTTATGCAAGTGGGTCCGAGCCCTCTGGTTCATGCCTGTGTTTGCCTCCACATCACTCAAGGACAGCCCAACCTCGGGGATATTTCTGGGCAGGAGGCTCAGAGAGGCAAAATCTGCAAGAAGAAGAAGAAGAAGAAGGAGGAGGAAGAAGGAGGGAGAAGGAGGGAGAAGGANAGAAGAAGAAGAAGAAGAAGAAGAAGAAGAAGAAGAAGAAGAAGAAGAAGAAGATGATGACAGTGCTGCTCAGCTCACCTCCATCACTTGACAGACAGTGGTTGGAAGTGGGGCAAACAAGGCTGGCACGGGTGTTTCAGCACATTCTGCAGAGGACATGGGATGGACAGGGCTTTTCCCAGGTCCATCTGCAGTGCCCCAGGAATTTTCACCCAGATACCCCAGATGTGCCCTTCCCAAGTGGCTGGGAGTGAAGGTGTGTGCTCGGCGTCCCCCACGGTGTAGATCAGGAGCAGGGAGGGGAATGGGGGTGAAGGCAGAGCCCTGATGGGCACAGGATTTATTTCACCTCTCTGCACTCCATCCCTTGAGCTTTGCCTCTGTATATGGGGTGTGATGGGGGCTGAGCCACGAGGGGAAACATTTCAGCCAGCTTGAATTTGGCTTTCTTCACGATCCGCCTGGGTTTACATTCCTCTGGGGCTGCTCAGCCAAGCCCAGCGCTTCATAGACATAATTCCTGCCCAAACCCAGGGTGGTGAGGAGCCCCAGGAGCCCCCTGAAAAGCAGAGGGTCCCAGGGAGCCCCCCCTCAGCAGCTGTGGGGCATTCTCCCAGGGATGGTGTCTGCTCAGGGTGGCTTTCCCCAGGTGGCTGCGGCAAGAACGGCTTGTTCCCCTAAACGGAAAGGAAAAAAATGCTGGTTTGTTCCCACGAAAAACAAAAAACAACCCACCAACCCCCACCAGGGTGACATGTCCGTGGGAGCAGGGAGTGCTCCTGGCACAGAAGCCCACTCACATCATCCAGGAAGCCACTGAGGCCGGGTTTCCTGCTGGCTTCCTCGTGGATCTTACCGAGGATGCTCTGCTCCTCCAGCACAAGTGTCGGAGAAGAAGACCATCCCCCAACACACAAGTGTGCTCCAGGCCCACATACAGACTGTCAGGGCACTGGGATGACCAGGATGGACAGTGCATGGATGGATGGACCTTCACCCTTGCCACCACTCTTGGACACCTCAGGAATTCTGGACCTCATGAGCCAGGAATGATAGCTCACCATGCAGACATTTCTTCATACTGCCAAAGCAACTAAAGACAATTTAAGGTCCCACATGTGAGATGGGATCTAGGGCCTTCATGGCAGGGTAAGCATTAAAAGAAAGAGCTCTGGGGTTGTTATTTGCAGTCCTTGGCCATTGCTGTATCACAATGGTGTGGTTTGGGTTCCTCCAGCACCAAATTCTTAGTTGAAACCGTCTTGGGTGCCTCCAGCATGATGGACCAACAGATTTCCCAGCTGAATCTGTCCTGGAGGTGTTCCTGGTAGCATCCTCACCCCATGTGTGGCTGATGCTGCCTCCAGGACCCATGTCCCATTACCAAGGAAAGGGTATCCAAACAGAGAAGCCCAACACCCTTGCAGAGAGCTCTTTATAAGCACAACTCCACCTTTGGAACACAGCACCATGCTGCACATAATGACCCCTGAAAAGCCCCAGGGCTGCAAGTGATGTTCATTACCAGCCTCATTATCACACATTTATTCAAGCTGCTGCATGGTACCAGCTCCTACAGGTTGCTGCACTGAGGGCAATTTTGCTTTGAGGGACAAGCCATCCACCCCATCACAAGGCTGGTGAATAACTGCCTCTTTTGACAATAGCTTTCACAGCAGGATTTGCCCCCAAAACCAGTCCTGAAACCTAGAAAATACTCTTTCCCCTGAACCCTAGAATGTGTTATGAGAGTACAAACTCTGGACACACTCATCCTTCAATCCTGAGTGTCAACAGCCCATAAATGGGGTAAAACTGGACTCCTGATGGAAACCCAACGTCACCAACACCACAGCCTGTGAGAGCAAAATTGTCAAATCCCAGTCTGAGATCTAGAGGTGGACTAGGCAGGGTCAGGCTGGGGTTGGACTCAATGAGCTTAAAGGTCTCTTCCACCCCAAGGGATTCTGTGACTCTGGGATTCTATGCCATGAGAATAACTCCCTCCTGCACCTACATGTGGCATGGATGATCCTTGACTTCTGCTGCACCATGTATGTGTCTTAACCATATATAATGCATAGACAGCACACATTATGTATCACAGTATCATTGAATCTCAGAATGTCAGGAGCTTGAAAGGACCTCCAAAGATCCCCCAGTCCAACCCCCTGGAGTCTTCTGAGGACACTGTTTCCCCATCGTTGAAGCTTCAGTGCCAGCACTTTGGGATGCCTGTTGGTAGCAGGGAGTGTGCAACCTCCCCGGTGTTCCCCAGTCCCTGGGCAGCCCCAAACACCTTGACACCAGCACCCACCCTGGGGCAGCTGTCCCAGGCTGTTTCTGCCACCTGCTACCAGTGAATTTGGAGCAGATTGGGCTAAATAGTGGTATTTGGCTCTTTGGGTGTGTCATAGAATCACCGAATCACTTGGGTTGGAAATGATCTTTAAGATCATCGAGCCCAACCACAGCTGAACCCTGTCAAGCCTTGATCTGCTCTCCTTCTCCCACCAATGCCTAAAAAAACCCATTGGATTACCAGCATTAAGAAATATCTTAAAATCATCAAAAATACCTTAAAATCATCAAATATATCTTAAAAATCTTGCATGAGCCCAGTGCAGACACCAACGGGCGCTTGGATCTGACGTGCACGTTGCCAAGAGGAAACTTGCTGGGGTTAGCAAAAGCTACAAGAGAGGGAACTGACTGAAAACTGCAATATTTATACAGCCTTGTTCATATATCCTCTGCTGAAAACCAGAACCAAGCCTGGGGGGATTTTCTTGGCAGAGCTGGTCTTGCAAACAGCAGATTTATTGGTGTGGAGTGAAGCGATCCCGGGCTATCGGTGCCTGCACAGTATCTCCGGCGTGAATTGAAAACAAAGATTTGATTGTCTCTGTTTGTCTGGAATGATTTATAAAACAGTTCTTCCCTTGGAGCTGGGGGAAGAAAAACATTTGTGTTCTTATCTGAGATCTTCCTCCTTTTTTTTTATTTTTTTCTCCTTTATTTTTAAGGGGAAATAAATGTTTCACCGAGGCAGCGCCGGCTCTTGTCCCCCATCGCTGCGCCCACAGGTAAGGGATGTGATGGGGGAGTCCCCAGCCTGACCATGCTACACAAATCTCATCTCCATCCACGTTGTGTTTGCAGATATCAGGTGGAAACTCCCCCAGAACCTGCTGCAATTAGCAAGAGGTTTGCTAACGAGTCCTGCTGCAGCCAGCACTGTGTGTCCAGGTGGGCAGGAAAAGGGGGTTGTGCACGAGGGATGTGGATGTGCTTGGCAAAAAAGGGGGATGTCCTCAGCTTTTTCCCATGAAAATGAGAAATCAGTTGTGACTGAGATCCCAGCTCAGTCCTACCACCAGGCTGAGAGTGGCTTTGGGGTCTCAGCCCCGGCAGCTGCTCTGGTGTGGCTTTGTGGGGGTGTCTTGGCACACCTGGGTGGCTTGGACAAACAATGGGCCAAAGGCTGGAAAACCCAGCAGGAAAGGAAATGACAACAGTCACACCAAAGAAGGTTAAAATAACGTGCTAGCCACAAACATCCTGCAGTCCCTGGATGGAATTGTCTTTCAGGGGAATTGTTCCTGAGTCTGGGCTCACTGGGCACTCAGTGCCGGGGGGGTGGTGGTGGCAAGAGCTGGAGGTGAAGTATTAGGGTGCCACCAACAGTGCTCCTTCTCAGCTGGGAGGAGATTGCTGTTTGCTTGTTTTCCCTAAGCCCCAGCTAGTGAGAATATTTAATTGTTTATTTATTTGAGGTACACAAACCTCAGTCCTGTAGGGCAGCTGGCACCTGGGGAGGCTCATCACAGGTCACCCATACCTCCTGGGGGCTGCCCACCCTGTCCCTGCACCATCCATCATTTCTTCTCTCTGAGGACAGGCTGAGGGAGCTGGGGCTCTGGAGCTTGGAGAAGAGGAGACTGAGGGGTCACCTCATTAATGTCTATCAATATGTAAAGGGTGAGTGTCAGGAAGATGGAGCCAGGCTCTTCTCAGGGATGGAGGTCCCTTTGGAGGTGATTAAAACAGTCCCCATTATTCAATTCTCATTTTTTTCCTGCTTTGCTCTTCACAGAATCACCAATCGTCAGGGGTTGGAAGGGACATCCAAAGGGCTCTGGCACTGTCACAAGGAAAGAGTTTCTCCTTACATTCTCATGGAACCTCCTCTGCTCCAGCTTGGACCCATGGTCCCTTGTCCCATCACTGGCCATCCCTGAGAAGAGCCTGGATCCATCCTCC
>VXBZ01007961.1:369702-390857 GCA_013399135.1 Heliornis fulica | reverse complement strand
AAGATGCCTGAAGGGCAGTGAGATTTGCATTTCTGAATCCCTGAATAATTTTATTATTCCCCTAATTTTATTTGCCTATATATCACAGTCATTTCAAAAAAGAGTGCTGGGTACTTACATCCTTTGGGCTACAGGAAATAGCTGTATTTTCCTCCCATACCAGAAAATCTGCCGTTGGATCCATGTGGAAGAAGCAGCAGAGGAGAACTTGCACTGTTCTGTACCCAGGCTGGGATGGTTTGTTCTTCTTTGTGCTCAAGAGGAAAAGCTGAACGAATCTCACAGGGATGGCAGAGACCAGAGACATGACAGAGTGTTGTGGTTGGCCTTGCCAGTTCTCCACGTGATTTCAGGAAAGGGAAGTGCTGTGTTGGCCCCAGAGCTGAAGGGTGGCACAAAAAGGATGCTGTGAGAACTACAACCTCTATAAGCTTTCAGTTCCGTATCACTCTACTCCAGGAACTTGCTGTTTCTACTTAAGTGGAATTTGTAACTTTAAGAGATATAATTTAGTGTACCTTGGCTACAGTTTGGACTTCCCCTGCGGTCTCAGATATACAAGACCCTGTTGCTTCACCCACAGCTTTGTGCTTGTGTAGGACAGGACCTGAGTATTCTCCAGGCTGCGGTCACTAGATGGCAACATGATCCCACGCAGCAGAAGGTTTCCTAGTCCCTTCCTGGGAAGACACGCTCTCTGTGGAAGGAAGGACAGGAAGATTGCATTCAACTTCCTTGATGCCTCGAAGCTTTCTAAGATGGCAGTCAGTGAATACAGCCTTATGGGAGGTGTACTGTGCCTGTGCCAGCATCTGCAAGTTCATATTGCCACCTTCTTACTGCATTTAAAGGGTCACATCATCTGTCTTTAGGGATTTGTAGTGAAAAGAAACTCAAGTCAGATATTTCTTTTTCATGATGGTGCTCAGCACAATATTGTTAAAACATAATTTCTACCTTTTCTTTTTTTTAAGTGTATGCATGTCTTCATGCACATGTGTGAATTTATACAACAATTTTTATCCTGTGCCCAGCCATTTAGAAGACCAATTCCTCTGGGGATCAAGACAAACAGAATTCGAGTCTTCCTTCAGGCTACTGGCACTGCATTGCCATGTTCTAGCTTAGCTTAGTGGGAAGGTGGACAGCAGTGCTGGCACATCACATTTTAGCTTGCAGGTCAGCATTTCTCCCAGAGTTGGGACATCTGGTTTGCTGGAATAACGACACTGTCTTAGATCCTGTTAAGTGGACATTATGGGTTAGTGATGACTATTGCTGATGGTGGAAATATATAATCCACAGACTGACACAAAACTGTCATCACAGCTATGCAAAGACTTCCATAACAACTAACAATTTTCATCTGCATTAGACTTGTTCCTGTCCTTCCCCATGCTATGGGGTCAGAATATTTAACAACTGTGATGTTCAGTGATAATGAAATTAATATGTTGAGGCAACTCATGTCTTTATACAAGATTAGCATTATTTATTTGCCTGAAAGCATCGGTGCCTCTGTTTTAAGATGTGACAGAATATTTATCGTTTTTTGGAGTAGCACACACCTCCTAAAGACTCTTAGACATGTCTCTGCTTTCCAAAAGAGTCATCAAGGGAATGAACATTCATTAGCTGCGTGTTTACAGTAAGTGGATCACAAACTATTGGCAGGGCCTGGACATTTGTTTGCCAGCTGACTTGGGAACCTTTGGTGGCTGAGCCTTTCAGAGTGATTGAAATTGATGGGAAGTTATTTCAGGGGCAGGACTCCTGTCTCAGTCTGTTATCAGCTGTTGGAGCAAAATCTTCCAAAGGTGAACAACTTTGGAACAGGAGATAACTTCTCTGTGTCAATATCCTGCCATCAACCTGCAGTGTTTTGTAAAGAAAAAAGTGTCATCCGTGTAGTGCAATGGAAATCACTCCTTTCTCTCTGCTGAGTAGTTTGCCTGAGACTTTTCTGCAACTTCAGTGCAGACAAAAGACATACTTGGTTGCCTGGCCTTTGGTGGGTAGTGAAGGTAGAAAACAGTGCTTTCAGATTTCAGCAGGTGTATTATTCCAGGTATGTGAGAAATCTTGTGTTAAACAAGCCAACCTTTCTTTTTTTCCCAGCTGCACATTAGCTTCTCATTCAGCAGAGCACTTCTTTCTGCATCTAATTAAAAGCATCTGCATACATTCTCTTGTAACCATGTCCTTAAGCATTTGATCCTTAAAGACCTGTGAAATTGAATAAGTTTGGTTGGAAGTCATTTTATATTGCAGATCATTTGTTTCACAGTTTACTGTGACAAGGTCATGAGTGCTTACTTAGGAGCTGAACGGATGGAGGCAGTACATCTGTCTTAATACGCTCCACCCGTGGGCCACAACTGAGAAAGGTCAGGAAAAAACAGCCACCAAGATGAAGACTCTGCTGCCTGACCTAGTGGCAGTGAGTCTATTTCTGTTGTTATTCCTGGTCACACCATTTGGAATTGCTCACATGCATGAACATTTCCTGGTGCGCTGGCCTCAACCAAAGACATCATCTTCATGCCTAGTGTGACCCTTTGCAGGGGACAGATCCCTAGCCATATCACTCACCTTCCAGTGATACCTTCAGCCTGAGCTAACACTTCTTCTATGGAACATAAGGGAGCATAAGAGAACATCGGGGCATGTGAAAACACAAAGTCTATTTTCCTCCTCCTAGGATGATACTTTACTTCAGGGTTGCTGCAATGAAGAATTCATTGAAAAACTCTATCTTCTTTCATTCTCCTGAGCAGCATCCCATGTTTCACCCTGAAGAGTGTTTGCTATGACAGCTGGTTTTGAGGAGGCAGGACTACCACCTGTAAGCCAGCTGCTACAGCTAGCCAGTGTGCTGTTATTGCCTGTTCAAGTTATTTGATCTTTTTTTTTTCTGACATCTTCACTCTGCATTATGTTATTCTTGACTCCAGCTAATGATAATATGGATTAGTAAGGAAGAAATGAGCTCTTTACCCTTCATACTTTGCTGTGCCTCCCAGACACAATACTAACTTGGTAAATCAGTTGGAACCTCGTGCCAGGAGCCAGAGTTAAAGCCTGACACAGAAGTCCCCATTTTTATTTATTTAACATTTCATTATAGCCCCTTAGGAGTATGTGTAAATGCATGGAGCCAAATTCTCCTTGGAGGGCTCTACTCTGCAGGAGGCATTCAACAGCATCATGACCATAATATCTTCCTGGAATAATCCTACTGCTATAAAAGAAATTACCTGGGTGGTGTAAATAAGATCAGAATCTAGCTCTAAGGCTACTTGTGGTTATTTTGATTTGTATTGCTGGCCAACAGATGAATCCTCTTTGGTTTTTTTTCTCCCCAGGTAGCCTGCCAACAAAATAGCACTGTTGATATGATTCTGTCATTTTTCTGTCTTAATTAATTGAAATTGTTATTAAAATTCACTGGCCATCCAGACAATGCAAAGGTATTTGGGAAGCCTTTTTACTCCATTTTAATTGTTGTCAGCGCTGTCCAAGGTATGGACTATAAATGCAAAAAAGTGTGGTCTCTTGTTTAAATCTCAAACTAGAAAAGCTGGTCTGATGCTCTGAATGATTATTTAAAAAAATTATGTCTACTTATTTATATCATGTGGGGATCTGAGAATTCATCATGTGTACTGGTCAGACCTCCTTCAAAAGGGAACAGCAACACGTCATCTGCATTTGCCAATGCATCTCTTTTTATCTGGATTCAAAGCCTGAAAACGATTCTCAGCTCTAAGGATGTGTCTCTGTGACACAAACTCAATCTTTATGGGTGTTGCATTTATTAGAGGAATTGCTCACTAGACTGCAAGAATGACTGCAGGAGCTTTTCCAAAGCAACTGAGGAGAAAAATCTTCAGTATTTTTGTATTTATTCAGAAGAAAACAAGTGAACACAGAAAACCAGTGCATTTTGTCATTCTCTTGTGCCACTGGGTACGTGCAGTGTACAGTGAGAAGGAAGAATAAATGTATTCTAAAGCTAAATGTTCCAGAAGTATTTTACCAGGAATAATTTAGGTTTTGCTCATGATTTTGGTGATACGAATGCAGAGGAACATCCTGGCCCTAAATGGGCTTATTTCAGAAGTGTGAACAGAAAGAAAACTGTGCCCCAGGTTTCAGCTGGTTGATCTTAACCTGTACATCAGTTTTTCATGCTTACATGTCTTTCCATTAAACCAGCAGGGGTGCTCCAAGATAAGCTAAATTAAAAATGCTGAGGGGGGTTGTAGTNTTTTTTTTTTTTAAATCTGTGTTTCATGGATAATAAGCTTTCCTTGGTCTTTCAGTTTTGAGTGTGAAGGTGCTTCACCCAAAAGGGAGCCCTGGTGATTACTGTGTGGAAATCACCTTCAGAGCTCGTTGGTGCTCGGCTCTTCAAACAGGCTTTTTGTGTGTCACGAGCTGATCCGCTTATGGCCTACAGAGCTACTCCTGACTTGCTGCACTAGTGTAAGAGATGCACAGATTTGGTGACAACAGTCACCAGAGATGACGCTCAAGCTGCTTGCCTCAGTTGCCCCTCTGGGGACAAGATGGTTCCGCTGACCTCCAGAAGCTTTGTGAAGTTGTTCAGTATTTGTAAAGCAGCGTGAGGAGGCCCAGTCCCACCCTCACTGAAAGGTGCTCAGTCAGCCAAGGAGTCCTGTGCAGCATGAGGAAGCTGGGCTATAAAAAGACAGAGCTGGAGAGTTGTGTCCTTATGGGAAGGAGATGGGGGCCTGTAGCTGTGTCTGAGGTGCTGCAGGACCTTGAGGTTACCAGGCAGTAGAAGGTGTCCTCTGGAGGGTGACTTACCTGTTGTTACAATATGATCTGTATCAGGAGCTGATGAGAATGGGCTTAGTGGTGGGAGGAGGAAGCAGGAGGTGTTTTCCCTGGAGGTGCTCTGGGTGAAGGTATGGTGCTCCTTGGGCTGGTGAAGCAATATGCAGGATGTGGTCTGTGTTCTGTGAGTGGCTCTCTAGGTTGTGTGTTATACCTGGGCTGTGGGTGTAGGGTGACCTGGGCTTGCTCTGTGCAGAGATGTACGGTGTGATGGAGTGAGAATAGTTATATGGCTTTCAGGAGCAGCTTGATGCCAGAAGTGGTGGCATTGCTCTTAATGAGCACTAGATTTCACTGTAAAGTAAGACAAGCAAGCCCATGACAATCAGAGGATCCTGCTGATTAGTAGCTAAATAACAGCTCTATTTTTTTTCTAGCACATTCCAGTCAGATCTGAGTCTGTGTGGTCGGTTTGTCTGCTGTGTGATCCCCAGTGTACCACTTATTTCTCGTGTTATCTGGAGCTGGCCGTAGCTGGGTGTTAGAGGAGATATTCTTGTCCTTCATTACTCTAGCCATATGTTGTAATATGTAACTATAAAGATGTATAATTACACAATCTTTCTACTCTGAAACAGTAACCCTCTACCATTAAGCTGCTTAGAAAAAACCCATAACTTTTCATGGCAGATCTTTCCTTAAGGAAACCTCAGTTATTTCTAAGATGTGTGTTCTTTTAGTTGTCAAGAGCTAGGGTAATATTAAATAAATACAAACAAATGTATACTCTATTTAATACTTGGGTGTCTGGTTGTATACTTAAGTAACGTTATGAAATATACATGTGGAAAGGCAAATTGACTTTGACATGTTAAACACGTTGGATAAAAGCTTATCGGGGGCTGTAAAGAGTTCTGGTAATAGCAGTGGGTAGTATTATGAATAATCAGTCTTGTTTCTAGATAGCAGCTTCATTGTTAGGCAGAATAAATGATTTTGCTCTGAAATTTAATACTGTTGCTGCACTTTCTTCATCTCTCTCTATATATATATCTCACATTGATTGAAAGCTCTGATGAATTTTACTTGATTCCTCCACATGGTAAAAATTTACAATGGTATGAAAGTTATGAGAGAACACTTTTACTTAAAGGAAAAGTCTGAATGATAAATGAATTAATTGACAGGCAGATGAAAATAAGTCTTCTGGTCATCTGAAAAATGATATGCTATAAATGCAACTGTAGTGGCTTTTAGCAAATGCCAAGCTAATGTGAAAAAATGTCTTTGGTCTAAATTCTTGCAGCTCTATCAATGCAGAATACAGGCCCCAGCATTTTGCTTCCTTTCAGCTGAAGGGTAGAGCGTATTTCATCCAGAAAGAGGGGGACAGAGTTTGCCGTCCTTCTCTTAGTTTCCAGTGCAAGTTTAGGCTCTTGATCTGCAGCCCCATAGGAGCTTCCATGCTCTTGTGTACACATGCAAAGTCATACATGCCCGTAGGACACTAAACCCCAGGGGTGCTTCTGTGTCATCCACTTCTTCCACTGCCTGTTGGTGGCAGTCACATCCTGGTCCCGGGCTCTGATTACTTCAGCAAAGAAGAAATTTCTCAGATGTGATGAAGAGCTAGGGAAAGCAGTTTGTCTCCTCTGTCACAAGTCCAAGCCTGTAACAAGAGTTGGGATGACTGAAGCCCATAGTCTGTAGACCTGGAGATGGCAAAGCTGGAAGAGCCTCAGGGAGGAAGGCTGGCAGACAGCGGGGAGGTGGGAAGGGAATTTACACTGGTGCCATTCCTGCTGCTAGGCTGTTTTTTTTTAGAAGGCAGGGCAGTCTTACAGACACTTTCTTCCTCTGCCTTTCTTCCTGAAGACAGAGGCTTACTCTTCTTGCTCTGTATGATACTGTGCTACTTTCTCTTCTGTTGCTCTGTGTCTATTTTGGATCATCTGTGAGTTTTTTAACTCTTTAGGCAGAAGGTGTCAAGAACACTGACTCTGTCCCAGTGGAGAGGAAGAAGACAGAAATTTCATTCTTCCTTTCCATTATATGTCTCTCTTCCTTTCCACCAAGTTACAACCATTTCTAGGTACTCTGTTTTTCTAGCTCCTCTCATGTCTGTTTTCTACCATCTGCAATCTCTGGCTTGTTTTTAGTTCTATTTTCCTTATCATTTGAGGACAAGACTGGACACAACCGAAATTCCCCACAGCATTCCCTGAGACACATCCTCCTCGCTCTCTGCTTGTAATCCTTTGTTTATGGTATTTCAGCCAATTCTCGATTAAGGATCATGTGACAGTGTGTATATTCAAACTGAATGCAATTAATAAGTGTCAAGACATCATGAAATGCTGTGTGAGTTGTGTGCTAAAAGACAAATGTTCTATATCTAGGCCTTTCCCTTCAGGCACTAATTAGATAATATATGTTTGAAAGGGTTGAGTCTGTCAGTCAAGCCATAGATCTGCAAATCCATGTTGAAATTCATATGGCAACACTCATCAAAACACTTAAACATGTGCTTAAGTCCTTTCTGTGTTCAATCAAGTACATAAGCATGTGCTTAAGATTTGGGTCTCCAGGCAGACCCATTGAAATTAATGAGAGAAATGTTTTTCATCTCTACGCAGCAGATCTCCATCTTGCTACCAGGAAAACTGAAGCCTTCATTTACCAAGAGCAGAGTCATTCTAAATCTGGCACTTCAGTAGATATTTAGTGCACCTATTTAGAGCACTGGAGTTATTTAAAATAATACTTAGGAATGTCGTTCCTTTCCTCTCTTTTAGAGGTAGTTAAACTCCTTTAGTGTGAGTATTAGGACTCATATGCAATAACACTTATCGTTGGCTTTGTTTCACATTCAGGAATATTTGTGGGAGTCTTTTCCATTGACCTCCACAGTGAGGTCAATGTGGTCTCTACACAGCCTTTTGGATCCCATGAGCAGGAAAATGGGAAGTCCTATGCAGGAGCTTTAGTATCCTTTGTCATTATACTTTTTGACACTGCAAATTTGCAGAGGACTTCTCAATTCCCAGAAATATTTGAGATTTACCTGGGAACAAGGTATCAAAAGACCTTTGGATATTGCCTGTATTGCAAACATAGGGCAGACTATGAGGCACAGAAGACCAAACCTATCTCATCTAGGGATAGTTAAGTCTTCTAGTGCACTTGCACTTGGCCAAGACTACTGTGCTTGCTTAGACAGGCTGCCTCTGACAGAGGCAGTTTGGTGGCAGTGTCCAGAGCATCCTGCACTTTTGCAGAGACTGCCCTTTCATTGTTCACTGAAGGACAACAGCTTCCTGGCTATAACAGCTACTGACTGAATTAATATGCTTTTTATTTAAACTGAAACTAATGTGGTTTTGTTTTTTTCCCTGCAAAAAGGAACTGGCTAGAAACAGACAACATTTTTCTATGAGGAAGAAGTAAGAAGCACAATAGATTAAAATAGGTGGAAACAAATTTTTCTGTTCTAGGGGGAAAAAGTACAAAAGAGAGCTTGATTGGGAGAAATGCTCAGGTTTCCAGCAAAGCCAACTAATGACAACTCTTGAAGAAAGGTGGAGATACAAGTCCTGAGCAGTTCTGGGAGATGGTATTGAGAATACCAGTTTGAACATTGAGACCCACATCTGGAACACCTGTAATTCTTTAAGTTAAACTTATATTATTGAACAGCCACTCTGAAATCTTAACTTCTGTTCTGCCAAAGCTCACTTGAATGCTTCTCCAAACAGCAGAATTAATTGATCTGAAGGCAGTGGGCACTACTTGGCCTGCCAACACAGCCTCAGCTACTATTAAAATGAAGCTATAGGAATTTGCTTCTGCTTTCTGGTAGTTCAGTATTTCTGCCAAAGAGTAGGGGTCTCCAAAAATGTGTAACAGGTAGAAATGAAAGCAAGTTCCAGATTGAATTGCTAGTCCTTTCCTGGAACTGTTCATATTGCCCCCAGGGTGCTGGCATTATAGTGCTGAAAGAATGGATGTTTTATAAAGTCTGAGGGAGTGCAGGTTTGCAGCCTGGAGAAGCCCTTGACTAAAGCTCTGAGAGGAAAGTGTATTCATGTGGTACAGTGCTGTGCTGTGTCCAGGCAGGAGCGAAATTGATCCACAAGAGACGAAGAGCCCATCAAACGAGACCAAATTGTGATTGCAAAACTAGAAGATAAAATCCATAGCCAACATTTCAGAATGAAATGACAGGGCCAAATTAGATTGGAGTTACCTCTAACATAAATTAAAAGTAAGCCAGCTGTGATTAATGGTGTAAAATCTAGTGAGTGAGCCCACGTCTTGGTTCCTCACCCTGCTGCTGGCTGTTTTAACCTGATGTGAGGGAGTATGGAGTAGAGCTTGACCCAAGGCCTGTGTTAGCTAAGGCTTACCCATGTAAGCCTTTCTAAGAGCTCTGAGCAAGCCCTCAGGGGCAGACCTGGCTTTGCAGTGTCTGTTAGTGCCCCAGCATGCTCAGAAGAGACATTATGTTCAGTTGAGTGCTGTTAGCAGCAAGGCTGGAGGGCAAACTACCAAAACCCTTATGGCAGTCAGTTGGCAAAGACTTAGGAATACGTGCAATTTCCAGCATTGGTTGAATCTGCACTGGTTTGGAGGCAGGCCCATCTCATGTGATGGTGAGTAACCCAATATGATTTTCCTGGCAAGTGGCGACTCGATGCCAGCATTATGAATTATCCAGGGCAAGGCAAGGTCAAGTGTTGAGGTAACACAGGTGTTCCTAAATAACCTGTGGACCATGAGTAGCTTTCGTGACTTCTCACCTTCTTCACCTTCCCCTTGTTTTTCTGTTGTTTTCATACTTCACACTAGATCTCCCCAGCTTCCAGACCTAGCTTCTGGAAGCTGCAAACAGCCTTCTCTATCACACACAATTGCACTTGTCAATGAACAGCCGAAATGGATCAGCAAGTTGTGTTCATAAAGACCTCCTGTACTTCACAGCTTTCCAGTCTTGAGTGTTTGTAGCCATCCTAACAGAAGGTACTGTAATTAGCAAGAAACACCTAGGTGGCTTTTTTCTGGGGCAGAAAATAAATGCAACCTAGTGTCCAGATCAGTACAACCTCCAAGAACAGGATTAATGCAAGAAAACTTAGCCAAGTGGCATAATTTCTGAAGCAATCTTGTTGCAGCAAGTTGCATCTCACTCAATCTGTCCCATTGGACCAACTCTTCTGCTCTGAGGATATGGCATGTTCTTGTATTTACTTCTTGACCTGCCTGACTTTTATCAGTTTCTCTTCAGACTCTGGGATGAACACAGTTCAAATCACTTGAAATCAATTTACTGTGAAGACAAATGGAAAATAATGGTGCTAATAAACTCACAGGGGATGTGAGGTGATCATGTTGAGGCTTAGCTAAAATTCTGTCCACACCTAATTGCTGAGCTGAAGTTTTGTGGATGTCATTGTTCCTGAAAGGAGGGAAGGCATGTAGACGCAGTGCATGACAAGAGGCATGTTGGAGGCCATCATTGTGTCCAAAACATGCTGTGAGAGATCATGGTTTCAGGACCCAACACTTGATCTGACAAGGGGGACTGAATATTGAAGCAATACATACAAAGAAGGAATCCTTCTTCCACATCCCTGAATTTTAAGGTCAGTTGTAAAGTTAATTCTATGTGTCTTATGTTTTCCTACTGTGAAATCTCTGCTCCATGGTGGTCTACCTTAGTCTCCTGAGCCCTAATAATGTCTTTATGTTCTTCTCTCAATATGTGTCTGGGCCAATTCCATCATTAAGCAAAAATCAGGATCTGGGCAGAGTGAAAGACTGTAAAATCCTCTGTAGGAACATGGAATAAAAAAAGATAGAGAGATGCCTCTGCTGCCTTCATGTTGGTTTTGAATAATGTTTTGTTCAGTGTTTATAGAGCTCATCAGACCCAAAAGCAATTTCTGAATTCCAAGAAGGAAACACTGGGCTTGGTTGATTGATGATGGGAAATGGCACGGCTGTACAGCCTAGGTAGAGGAGCTGAGGCAGGAAGGAAAAGAAGGGTAACACCTTGCTTTGAATAAATTCTTGTAATCCAAAATTGGCAGAACCTTTCCATTCTGCAGGGAGGAATGCAACACGTGAAACTTTCCTCTGTTCCTTAGAAGAGTTAAGGACTTACTGTGCTTACTCTTCCTGTTTCTCTTCATCTTCCTCCCTTTCCTCCCTCACTCCCTTTCCTTCAGTGCTATCTCATGAGTCAGAGTGGGTGTACCACACGTAATTAGTCTAGATTGCTGTTCATGTTGGAACAGCTACCTTGCAGAACTATCTTTCATCAAGCAAAACCTGCCAAGTGAATGACCTGCAGCAGATAACTAGGTGACCTATTCCACTCAGGAGACCACTGTGCGGTTTGATGCTTGTTGGATTAGGAAGTGTGACCACAGTCATTAGCAGGAAGTTTCTGGATCTGGATACAGCACGTTAAATGCAGGCTGGCCCTTAGAAAAGGCTGACCTTGGTAAATGAGAGTGGGCAAGCAGGGCTGGGGTGCAGAGACGAGGCGGGCAGGAGAGCATGTGAGACAGGGATTGATGTTGCAGAGCTTGTCACAGGCTAAGGCTGGGCATGCTTATTTTCAGAGGCTGCAAAAAAGAATTGCTTGCAGCTTGGCGAGAGAAGGGTATGAGTTAAAACAGATTGACTTCCCTCCTCCAGCACACACGTGCTCCTTAAATACCAGGGGAGTACAAAGGGAGCAAGTCTTTAAAAAAAGATTTGTTCTATAGACTGCAAAGATGTGCGATTACTAGCAGTTGTACAGTTTATGGGAGGCAAATGTGCATGTGGGGCTTTCATGAAGTGCAAGTAAAGCAAAAAGATAGAGGGAAGGATAAGGCATGCTCTCCAAATGCCCATCTTTTCTATCAACAAATGTTGCCTTAGAGGCAAAAGCTTGGGTGTTTCTTTTTCCCTCGGTGTTCTGTGTGCTTGTATTAGTCACACCCATTTATTTTTGGCATAATTCATGCACTATTTGAAACTTGGCAAGAGTAGGGATGTTATGGCCAACAGTCAGTCTTGCTTCAGGAGTTTCTATGAATATGAATGCCTGAAGTTCACATAAGCTTACTCTGTTGCTATAGCAACAGATTTGTTGTGAAATCCTTGTATTTTAAAGGCTAGATTCTGTAAATTAACTTCATCTTCAGTAGGATGTGTGATGCTAGTGATTTGTACATGTATTGTTTTCAGTGAAGTTGCAAATATTAGGGGAGTGGATAAATTTGAGGGTTTGATGAAATTAGATTTAATCACAAGCAATTCTGGCACTTAAGATCAAAGTAAACTACTTTTGTGTCCCATTCAGAGAGGGGCTGAGTGCCCTCCACTCTAGAAGGGTTCAGAAAGAGTTGAAGGTGCTGAGTAACACAGCTCAAGATGCTGCAGAATGGTTCCTTACACATAAACAGTGCAGACCCCGCAGAGCATCCAGCTCCTACAGGGATGTGACCACTTGTAAAACAACAGGATAGGAAGTGTCTCATAGAAACTGAATATTCAATATCTGCTAGATTTATATATATATATAAAAGGGGAATGATAAAAGATGTTTTTGTTTTTCTGCTTGCTCAGGGATGTTTGAGTGTCAGTTGACAATGATCCCTGTCCAGGCAAACCCCTGCACTGAAGTCCATATGTTCTGTGTGGAAACAGGGGTCATTGCAGGTTCAGGGTCTTACTGCCTCTTCATGAAGGGCCATCAAATACACATAATAAACTAACTTGGGAGTGGAGAGGAAGTACGAGCTTTTTTTTTCTTCCTGCTGTTTTCTTTCAGTTGGACTAATCACGGTGTAATGTAACTGTAATAGGTTAACAACCCCAACTCCCCCCAGATGCAAATAGGCTTTCCAGATAGATGGGATCCTTCCTAAAGAGATAGTGGAGCCTGATTTCTGGTTTGTCTGTAAGTCCCCGGGCCTCCCAGTGTTTGCAATTGCTCAAGTAAATGGAGCCCCATGCAGCGTGTAAAGCTAAACCTAAACCTGTGTGTGAGCCTTTGCAGGATCCAGGTCCAGAAACGGCTCACACCAAGTGTCTAAAAAGGGAAATGAGCTCCAAATTAATGGCTTTTCTTACTCTTTGACTTGTGTGCCTCTGGTATTTCAAGGGCTTAGAGGTTTATGGGATGCTGGGTCATTCCCATTCTGCTAACGGAGTGCATGAGAGAAGGGGGCAAGTCCCTGCAGGCCAAATGACCTTTTAGCAGTAGCTTAAGGGGATAGTTCTCTTTATGGAAGTGGGCTGACTTGCAAAACTGTATTTTTATACAAAGCTGTTTTCAGTTAGACCAGTACATAAAAGTATCCGAAACACAAATCTTTGATTTTGTGGTTGCAGTCTTTAAATATTTAAAAATGACCAAAATCCTTTTAAGATTTGTTTTGCCTTTACTTAAATACTTCTCCTCCAATTCCTGTCAGATTTTGCTTTTTATGATGATTTTGCAGTCAGGAATAAGGTAAAGATGGGAGATTTAGGGGTGGGGGAAAAAAAGAGGGTGCTGAGTTCAAGAAGATAGAATTAAGAGTCTCTGAAAACTTTTTTTTTCTTTTAGATATATAAATATATCTTTGCTGTAGGTTTTGCAATAGCAGTGCAATGTGCAGTCTTGCCAAAGCAATTATCTGACTTCCCTGTTAGAGTATGAAACAAACCTATTGGCATAGTCAACAACAGCCCAAATTACCAATGAGATTTTTGCATTGCTATAGTTTAAAACCAGATGGTGGGTTGGAATAACCTGTGTTATTGGGGCACATAACAAACTGGAGATCAAGATGAGTCTGATACAGAAGGCCTTACACAAGCCTGTCTTTAGTCTGCCTTTAGCGTGGCTACCTGCCTCTGGGTGCAGGTAGAAGGTAGGTCCTGAAATCTGGGGGAGGAATCCCAAGGCATCCTTTGCAGTGCTGACTGCTTGTGTGAGTTGGCTGAGAGCTGTACCTCACTGTGCCCCCAGAGCAGGGGCATTTGCTGCTTTTAGCCAGTACCTGAGAAGATGAGCAGTTCAGCGCGTTGCTGGGACAGACTGTTCCATGTTATGTTGTGTCCTTTAGGTTTCCACGCAGATGGAGAATCTTGGCTTCCCGAGGTGCAGATCTTGGCCTCCCCTTGAAGTGGCTCGAGAGGCAGCCTGACCACATTCACTCAAAGATGGGGGTGCCGGATGAGACCTCTGGCTCCCTTGAAGGAGACAAATGCCATGACGCTTCTGTGTAATGACAAATTACTATCAGGATCAGGAGGCAGGCAATGCTCTGCATAGTATAATGTGGTGTAAGTAGCTCTACTGGCTCCTATCTCTGGCTTATTTTGACATATCTGGCAAAGCAGTGCTTTGCTTCCCCCCCACACCCCTCCCTGCTCTTCCTCTTCCCCCTTATTTGCTTTGTATGTTTAATTGGCAAATTTGTGCAAGTGTGGAAGCTTGGAAGGTGGTTTTGCCTGAAGCTTTGGCTTTCTAACAAACAGCTGGCCCCAGCTACAGGTCCAGATAGTTTGTTCTGGACACTTGAAGGAAATGCATGCATTACAAGTGGTCCATTGAATGTCACTATGATGCTCTGCAGAAATTCAGATCTAATAAGATTGCAAACAGAACAGAAAGCGGTTTGGAATTGTCAAGTGGATTTTGTTTTTTCTCTGTGTTTTTTTTTTTTTTTTTCTTTCTTTACAGTTTTGGATGCTGAGCTCATCTCTTATTTTAACTTCATTTTTAAGCATGGAGATGTCCTCATTCACTCTTTTGGATAAGCAAGGAAATAATACCAGTGTAAGTGGCTTGCTCGAACTAACTTATGTGTTTCTTTTTTCTTTGGGACAGAGTAAGCTCCATGGAAAAGTATTTGATAAGTATTTGAAAAGGATATGCTATGCCTTTACAGAGTAGTAAAGAGTAGCATTACACAGGACTTGCTATCACTGGACTTTTTAGTATTATACCTCACTATATCTAACTGTTTTCTGGAAGACAATTGAAAAGGCCTCACAAAGGTTATGTAAAAAATGAAGTAGCTGAGAGGTAGGAGGTACTGGGTCCCCCTGTGCTGCTGTCCTACTCATGGATCAAGATGAAGCAGCAGTACAAGGAGTAACTGAAAAGAAGTGGTGATCAAGAGCGAATGGACTGCGAACACAATGCCCGTAATTAGTGAGACAAGTATTTTTTTCACATGACTGTTATTGCTAATGAGATGAGGGTTTTTTTTTCTCCACTTCTTGAATTGTAAGTTTTAAGGGGGAGTAGAAGCAGCTAAAAAGTACTAATCAGTGAGCAAAGGGAGAGAGATATTTTCTCTCTTAGGTGGTACAGGCTTGTTTTGATTCTGGGCTCAGACTTTCTGAATCACATTCAGGACTGGTACTGCCAGGGTAGAAGAGGCACATTGACAAAATCCAGAGGCAGCAGCTGAAGCAGCACAGGGCAGGAGCCAGTTACCCACACTTGGCTTCTGAATACGGCAGGGAGGTGGTCACAGGCACGGGGCAAGGAGTGTGACCTGTGGAGATTCCATGTAGAGTCACTGCTACTCTCAGTTAAGGTGCTATCCCAGATGTCCCTTTCCAAGAAGGGCAGTTACACTGGTTGACCCAGCTTCTCATCAGTTTAATACCTGTGGGTCAATGACAGGGGTCTAATCTCTTCCCTCTCCTGCCTCAACTGTATGTATGGTCACTGCCTGAACAGGCTGCAGTCCAAGCAAGCCTACGGAACTCGTCTTCACTGTTCAGTTAAGCTATTGTTAACAAGCCTTGGACTTTTAATTTAGCTCATATTTACTAGGACTTGCTGCTGGTTTATTTAGCCTGACTTTTTTAGACCAGAACTTCACCATTGCATGACCTGCCCACGCCACCCTAGCAGAGGTGGAAGGGTGGGCAGTGACTAAGGTAGGTTGTCCGCAGTCAGAAGAGAATATATGAAAGGAGTAGAAGTTATACCATTGATGCTCTATAAAAGAGTCAGCATTAAGGGCAAGTATGGATTTGCTTTTGTTAGATTACCAAGTACATATGAAATAATTAAACCAGAACTAGAGTGTCAACTAGTTTTGGGAATAATATATTTAATCATATTGTCTGAGCTGTGATAAATATGCATACATAAGTACTTAGTCCCTGAGCTAGTAACATACTTGGAACATAGGTGACTTCTGTTGCTGAAAGTTAGGGTAATGAGTCAAAATCCTCCCTTGACCTGTGTCTGTGAGTGGGCAGTTACACAGCTCAGCTGAAGTTCAGTGTCTTGAAAGTGTGTCTGAGGCCAGAGACTCTCACATCATACAGAAATTAGGAAAAGTCTGTGGCAGGCAAGCTTTCTTTTTGCTGTGTCTAATAGCAGGCCTCAGTCCTAACAGTTACTGGTTGGTGCCACTGGAGGATGGAGATAGCATGCCTCAGCCGTTTGAAATTCCATATAGTGTCCCTTCTGGAAGCATGAGGAACCCTGGCCATGAATAACATTGAGTCCATGGTGCATTTTGCAGAGCAAGGGTATATTTCTCCTCATCTTTGTTGAATGCTTCACTGTGCAAGAAGACAAGAGTCCCAGTGACTACCCTCCCCCAACCTATTCAATAATGCAGAAACTCATTTCTAACCTGGGAGGACTGCTGGAATATTTTCTGTCATTGGATTTCAATTGTCCCATTTGTCCAAGAACAGGATGTCTCCAAATTCTTCACTGGTGAAATGTAAGCCACAGTATGAGCAGGGAAACTGTATCACTTGGAAATCTGATGCTGGAGAAATCCGTCTTGACCAACAGACTTGGTAAGGAGTGGCCTGTTTTGTCATGTTCTGCACACAACTTTACAAAACAGCACTTAAAATTCTTCACAACCTCAAGAGCACTTTGCAAACATCAACTCATCCTGGTAGACCCCCCACCTTGTTGCGAGATACTAAAATAAGTGGTATTATTCTTAACTGAAAACTACTAAGAAGACCTTAATGTAGTTGAGTGGGTTAACCCCAGGCCACCCAATGCAGGTACATACCTTGGCTCCTGCCTCCCTATTTGACCACACCCTTAAAACTGGTATTTTAGTATTTTAGCCTGTGTCTTAGAGCATATAAGTGCCTCAGGTGAGAGGCCATGACTACAGGGAAAGTCAAAGCTCTGCTGGAGCCATTTTTCAATGCAAGGAGTGTCAGAGTCCCGTTAAATACCATCATGTTCTGGTTAGGTCACAGAAAGCAAAGGTCTCCAGCCAAGACTGTGTGCATGATTAACTGCTTTGAAGAAGTGAAAGCCCACGATAGCCTGCTATACAATTAGACTGCAGATGAACTCTAATTAAGCAAATGCTATTCCATATCAGCCCATAAATTTGGGCTCCATGTAGACTCAGTTCTTTTTCTATAGAAGCTAGATGAAGGGGGATCTCTGGCTTCAGGTTGGCTCAAAGTCTGTGTCTTCTGGGGCTGAATGACAGCTTCAGCCATCAGAACAACTCTTTTTGACTGAAGAGTTTGGTGACACGATCTCTTTCTGAAATCAGTGTAAAGATACAAAGAAAACAAAACAACTTCAGCTCCAGATTCTAGTTGCATTCCCCCCCCCCCTCCCCAGAGGGTGGAGGAATCTGGGCACATCAGCTCTCTGGCCTGGGAGCAACTGGCTATGTGTCAACTACATGGACACCTTTCCAGTTTTCGAAGAAGCTGTGTGTGGGTTGGAGAGCTGACTGCCTCCGACTGATAGATTTGCTTCGGAAATTCTGTCTTTGTTTTTAGATATTTTCAAATATTTGGAGACCAACATTAAAATAAATGACTGACAAAATGATGATTACACTTTTCAGTATTTCCATGGTTGCACAATAAGGACAGCACATGAAGAAAGAGCTGAAAGTTACATTATCGTTGTAGGAGCAGCAAAAGTGTCAACATTGATTTAAGAACAAAGTCACACAGACGATTTTATTTGTTCCTGATCCTCCTCTGTGATACTTCAGTCTGTTTACACAGCGTTACCCAGACTGACATTTCCTATGTGTGTCCAAATTAGTTTAATTTAAAATGAGCTGACTGCCTCCGGACAGAGAGTTACAGCTCATATGCAGTAATCTTCCAGAAATTCACCATTGCTACTGATTAGCTTTTATTAACACCACTAACAACTGAATTCAAACAGAACGTTATTTCAGATCACATTAAACTGATGGTGAGTGCAACATTTCTATTGTTTGGAGCTGACACAGATCCACTGGAAAAATGATTCCCTGTGTGGTACAGATGAATTTTTCAGCAGATCAGAACACAAAATGTGTTTGGTTTAGGCTCAATATTCTAGACCAAGAAAATACCCTGAACTATGTCACATTGTCTTTTAAGAAGGTATGTTTCCAAAATTGGCGAGGGGGGTGTGTGGGGTGTGGGTGGANGGGGGTAGGGGGTGGAGGGGAAGAAGTATTCTGGATAATAAATAAATCCTTTCAGCTTCAAAGAGCCCACTGTGGTAAGGATGAATGAAAACACAGAGTTTAGGAATATGAGGAAAGTGGTTTAAGTAACAAGACTGAATAGCAAAGCCCATCAAAGCCATTAAGGCATAAACCAACAGATTTTAAAAAGTGAGAGTTGAAGATTATTTAGCATGGTGTGGAGGCTTTGCAGAACCCATTTCAAATGAGGATGGAACAAAAGAATGAGCAATTGCAGCTTTAGGGGAGATTTATTTCAGTGGAAGGGAAAACACTTGCTCTCTGATACCAATTAACCAACAAGAGGACGGCGTCACAAGCCCCCAATATTAAAAATGTAAATCCCAAGCCCAAGGGTGCCTGAAATGCAGGTCATACAATTTGAGGAGAGAATGCATAAAGAGATAACGAGACTTGTATTCAGACCACATCGGCAGCCTGATTATCTCCTTGCCTTCTGCCTATTCTGCCAGCGTACAATAGGAGAGTGTCAGGAGAGAGGGGCAGGAGGCTCCACGGGTGAGCAGGATCACCTTGGGAAGTGGGCTGAAGTTGATCAACTGTACACCATGGAGGTTAGGAAAACAGAAGATTAAAAGCTGATATGGTACTAGGAGGCAAACAGGTGAGGGAGCAGCAACATAAAGGAGTCGTGGCACAGTTTTTGTACCCTACGACCCTGGGGCTTTGTGTGGGGCTTTAAATCAGAGGTTCCCAACAGAGGGCACGACAGGAGTCTTTTGGAGCCTCTTGGAGAGTTAGGATGCATTTACTTACTCTCACAAGGGGTCATGACCTCAGCTGAGCCCACGACATCTTCTGGAGGGTTTCAGGGTGTCATGAGCAGCATGGGAATCCCGGTGCAGATGTGCGCTTTGCAACAAAAAAGACATAATGAGCCAGATGGAGAACGAGGATTCTGGCTGGGAAACTTTGGCCCAGCTGCTTGCCATGTTCAAGGGGGCTGTGGACTTGAGTGGGACAGCTAAAGCTAAGCATCTTTATTAGTGTGATGCAATTAGGGCCCATGTTGTCCCCCTGAGGATCTGCTTGAGCTGAAAAGCTGGATCTGGAATCTCTCAGGCCTTGGGCTTGAGTCCAAGTGATGCAACATGGGCTATTTTGATAATACCAGCTCATTTCCATCCTGAAGAGGTGAATGGTGGTGGGCAGAGGATCTGAGGTTCTTACACTAGAAGAATCATATCCTTATTCATCACAGGTTACCTGGGATTTGTGTTACAGCTCATATGCTGTTTACATGGCTTTTAATGTGTTTACGTGGCTTTTAATGTGTTTTCTGTGTATTTGCTGTGGTTGATAGTGATAATCTGATGCTAGAGAAGAAGGGGCAGTACTGCACACTCCAGAAAACAGCCTCAAACACGGAACTGTACAGCTACAAAAGAAGCTTGGATCACGGAAATGCTATTTTTAATGACTGTAGGTGTTTCTTCATTATATTAAGTAGACATGTTGGCACAAGACAGGGCTACCTTTGATTTATGGTAAAGAGATTGTGGTTGGAATTAAATGAAAATTCATAGGAAAAGGAATCTAAATAAGAATAATTGAAGAGATTCATGGTTCACTTGTGCTTATATTCATCATGCCTATTGTCTGAAGAAATACACTTATTTAAAACCAAATGACAGATTATAATTTACTAACTTTGCATTCATGACATCACTGTATTGTCTGTTCCATAATCAGAAATGTTAAGCCTGAGCAGTAATTTTTGCAAAATACTATTATAGAGTTATAAATGTCATTAAACAATAGACTGAGGTAGTGCCTTGTAACTTCAATCTCTGGATTAAAAACATTACCTGGAATGGAAGCACTCTATTTAAACCCGAAGCCTTGGCATTGTCTTTTCTATTGCCGTTATGCAGTAGGTCCTTGTTTAATTTACATCTATTTTCCACTTGGTTTAGACTGTCATCTATATATTTTATTTCTTTACATTTTAAAAGTTATCTTCTCCAGTTCTAGTAGAACACAATTCAAAGGTCCGTAACCCTTCCTTGGCAAATGTTAGAAGTGGATTTACAGCGCTGCTGGGCAATCTGAAGTTTGTAAGAGCAGAAGCTGCTGTGGTTCAGAAAGCTGGGCTGGTAGGGCTGTGTTGGGTTGTAATCATTGAATTTACCTTTTGAAAGCAAATTGGATTTATTTATTTATTTTTATTTTTTTATTTTTTTTAGAGCCTGCAGCAATTTCATGTCTAGGAGCATCATTTTTGCTGCTCTTGGACTCTGAAGAGATTCTATTCCATATTATAACATACCATGTAGAAGCTAAACAGAACTGGGATCTTTGCCTCTCCCCTACCTGAAGTCATTCTGACACCGTGGCCACCACGAAGCGGGGCGTTCAGGTAGCAGCTCAAGGAGGTTTGTTTGCTAGAGGAAAATCAGATTGTTTCAGTCCCGTTGCCTACACTCTCCCCAGCGTGGTGGCGAGATGGCAACGCTTTGAGTGGCAGATCAAGTGTTTAATGATCTCCGTTTACAGCCTGTGGTTTGTCTCGGAGACACTGGGACGGCCGCACGCAAGCCGTGGGTCATGCTCATTGCCGGCCACTAGAGAGAGCAAGTGGCCAAGGTAATGCTTTGCCCAAGAGCTGTGCAGTGTTCCCGAGTTGAACACACCACAGCCACCCCCCGGCCAAACCTATCTTTTGATGCCCCCTTCATTTTTACATCTCTTAGTTCAGAGGGGTGGCTTGGAGGCTTCGCCCCAGATGATTAAATCCCTCAGGGGATTTTTGCGTCCCTCAGGGGTCCGTGTTGGGCCCGGCCCTATTCAACATCTTTGTCGGCGACATGGACAGTGGGCTGGAGGGCACCCTCAGCAAGTTCGCCCAGGCCA
>VXBZ01007961.1:296595-368929 GCA_013399135.1 Heliornis fulica | reverse complement strand
GTTCAAGGCCAGGTTGGATGAGGCCCTGAGCAACCTGATGTAGTTGGGGGTGTCCCCGCTTCTTGCAGGGGGGTTGGACTGGATGGCCTCTGGGAGTCACTTCTAACCCTAATCATGCTATGATTCTATGATTCTAATCTTGCTATTGCACTGGCAGAAGCTGAGCAGCTGATACCGACATCTACTTTTCCCTCTGGTGGAACAGTGAATTTCAGTTGTCGCAAAGCTCTTAGAACAGGCCGTTGTTCCTGTGGGCAGCGCTCGCACTAGGCCTTAGTGGAGTCTTGCGGAGAGATGTGAGGGTTTTGCTAGTGCTCTGCAGTATTCCCCAAAGCATGNCAAGCTGGACCATAGAAAGTTCCATCTTAATATAAAGAGGAATGTTTTCACCATGAGGGTGATGGATTACTGGAACAGGCTGCTCAGAGGTTGTGGAGTCTCCTTCTCTGGAGACATTCAAGACCAATCTGGACACATTCCTGTGTGATCTACTCTAGATGATCCTGCTTGGGCAGGGTGTTGGACTTAGTGATATTTCGAGGTCTCTTCCAGCTCCTAATATTCTGTGATTCTGTGATTTCTGGCACTGAGGAGATAACTCACAAAGGTTTTTAAAAATTTCTGTAGTACCTGCGCTCGCTACTGTTGTTACATATGTGATAGGCTTCTGTTGTTCACTCTCAATGCTGGACAAGGGTTAAAAGGGGGCTCCTTTCAATAGGGCTAATATGCTCCAGAGGTGGGAGTTGTTATTCTTACTGACAGGTCCCTAATCAAGAAGCTGAAGAAATGGCATGAGAAGTTTAAGGGAAACCCTCACTCATTGAAAACTTAACCCATACTTTAATATCCAGTTGGGATCTCTTCTTATCACAGAAACCATGTTTTACAAATTGTTTACCCTAGCAAAAACCAGGCAGGCACGTTGAGAATGGCTCTACATGCCAAACCAGAGTTTGCTGGGAAACAAAGGAACTCGTCAATGCCTGAGATCCTGTCTCAAAATTGTAATTGCTTAGGGAAAGTGATTCTCTACTTCATAAAATGTTATGTACTGCAAAGTGAGTGACTCATCAATATGGGGATATTACCACTAACTCTTAATGCAACTCTCCCCTCCAAGGGCAGAAAAGATAGGGCCCGATTCTGTTCCCATTAGAAGTGATGGGAGTTTTGTAGATGATTTCAATGGAGATCAGATCAAAACTTGGCTATTTTTATGGGATAAATGTCCTATGCATTCAGGGTTTATGCCATTACAAAGACTTATGTTTGTAATAAGAGACATATTGCTTTGGATATAAATTCAGCCACGAGTAACAAATACAAAAAAATATTTAAGCTCATTGAGCCAAATTTGTCCCTGTTGCAGCTCCAAAAACGTAATAGAATGACACCAGGGAGAGCACAGGGGCAGCACAGCAATGTAAGTAATTGGTAATGGAAAAAGCTTTTAATTGTCCTAATCTAACCTCCTGTCCCTCACTCCCAAATTTACCGATCGCAAGCACAAGTACTCAGAAAACCAACCACCCCGGTTGCTGTAAAGGGAATACTCTGGTGTGACTATGACTAATACAATGTGACATGACAGAAGATTCCTTATGGGTCCTCATGCATGGGGAACCCAAAAATCAGTTGCTATTAAATATGTGCATATGTTTCAGAAGACTTTCCTGTCACGTGTTTTGCAGTGTCCCACTTTATGACTTCCATTCCCGCAGTCTCTGAGCAGCCCTGTGTGCCCTCACAAATACCCTTTGAAGTCCTGTGGTTCTTATTGTGCGAGTGAGGAATTTAAGCACAAAGAAACATGAGGATGAGATTCACAGAGGACCTCACCCTAAAGATGCAAGTCCAGGGAGGGAAAGTTCCAAAGCTTACATGAGCTGTTGAGTGGAAAGTCTCTTAGAGCCTGTGGGCAGGAAAAGCAAGGCATTGAGATGTAGTAGAACCCATGTTGGCTGAATGTGGCCAGTGTCATCCAGGCAGAGAGCTGAGGGAACAGGGGGACCGATCCTGCCCGGTGTTATGCAGCCACTACAGCACAGATCTCCCCAGTCCAGCAGTGCAATGGTCTCAAATCTTTTGCCCTTAAACCCAAGCAGATGATGGATTTGAGAATACAGGTGAGTCTCTGTTAATTTACTTTAATTTTGAACAGACCTCAGCATTGTCTGTGTGGAGGAATTGTTTTTAAAGCCAGTTGCCGATGTTTTTTGCTGATCTATAAAGAATTGAAAGCTATATATACAGGAATGGAAAATCCTCACATGGGTCATGAAAGTCAGGGTGCAGAGGGAAGTTCTGAAATTTTAAAAAAGACAGTCTATCTTATTTTGAGGGCTCAGTGGAGTTTGGGTATGACATCAATTTTGTTAAGCTGCCGTCTGCTCTCCCTGGAGGAGAATATTATGTCTCCATCCAGATACTGGCATATCCCTATTTTTATGCCAGCTATGCCAGAGTTACAAAGTTTTAGTCAAGCATGATGAGACATGACAGGGCACACTTTATTGAATAATAATGCCTGCCTAAGTGCATTTTTCCATCTGCATTTAAATGCAATGCATTTGAATTAAAGTAGCAATTCCAAAACGTGTTTTTGTGTGTCTACAGCAATGGGTACCCCATCACTGTTTACATATCATGCAAATTAAGGCACAAGATCCAGAAGTATTAATATTAGAAAAAATACCCAACTGCTGCAAAAATCAGTCCTCAGCAGAAACTATGATAACTTTGTATTTGGAAGGATTTTTTTTTCTCAGCATTTCCCCCCCTTCTGTATTTTTAAAGCATTTATATTATTTAAAATGGATCTTTATACACTAGAGGTCTTTAGGAACCTGCAGGAGACGAAAGCCTGTAGGAGCCCTTCCGATGCTGACAGTTTAAACCTAAGAAGCTCTGACATTACTGGGAATCCTTTTGAAGTGGCTGCAGCTTGAGGAAAATCCAGCTGTTCCAGAAAAGGAGACTTTTCAATTAAACAACATCTTCCTTTCGATCAAAGATAGATTTTTAAAGACTTAAATTGGCTTTACACTGTTGGTATTAAGGAAGGACTGGATTTCACCTCTTGCCTTTCAGGGCTGGAGAGCCGAGCCCTGCTTGGGCTTTATGCCAGATGGTTAGCAGACTGGAACCAGAGGGATGGGTTATTTCTTTTAAAGGAGGAAAAGGAATTGGCAGCAGGAGTGAGCTTATTAAATTGTCTCGGTCTGCTTTTATTAATGCATTTGCAGAGTCTGCAGGTAGACTCACAACTGAGAGAATTTCACCAGCAAAACAGCCTGTTTCTAGCATGGGCTCTCTCGGTGTTTCCAAGCTCCTGGTTGGGCTTAACTCTCCCCTCTTCCTGCCAGGTACAGAGGCCCTTTTATTTTCTGACCCCAAATTTGGTTTCTGTCTTCCAACTTACTTTCAGCTCTGTGTGTGTTTTACTGTGTTGCAAATCCATTAAGGTTTCTACTGCAGGCATCTGAGCCAATTCCTCTCATACACATCCACTGTCTGTTAAGGCACCGTTTAAACAGATGTAGTGCACCTCTGACCACCTTTTTGTTGATATTTCCATATCTGCCTTGAAGGTATCTACCTAAAGGTTACCACAGAGGACCATTTAAATGCTTCTTCCTTGTAACTGAAGGACAGAAAGAATTTTCCTTAAATTTTCTCCACACTCCTTACCCCCTATTTTGCTTATGCCCATTTCTCTCCTTCCTTCTCTGTTGTGATACTCAGTGTTACATTACCCACCAAGCTTCTGAAGAAGACAATACCAGGAGTCCTTTTCTGTAACCTCTATTCCAGAAGACAGATCTCATGTGTGATATACAGCCAGAAAGGGAAGGCATAGGATAAAGATGAGTTCCCCCTACAGACTCGGACACTGGAATTAATAAATATATTTTTTCTTTGCCATTGTCCCTCTCTGTGGTAGCTCGAGGGTATTTGACTCCAGATGTGCTGTGCAATGTTGGACGTCATGGGATTTAATAATGACTGAGTGAGGAGTAGTAGTAGTGACTAAATGATTCACTGACATAGGCTACCTGAAAGGTAGGTCTGAAGCCTCTTCTCACAGCAAGATATAACAGGATTTTCTATTAAGAGCAGTTTCTGTTCCTCCCATGCTTGGTGTTTGGCTTCATATCTCTGTCTCCTCAGGGAGAGCTCATCCCACAAAGTCTCTACAGCTAACAATGTGCTCCTGAACTGGATATGGAAGGCTCTTTCCTGCCATGTAACATGTTCCTGCCCCCCTCCTGCCTTGCAGACCCCTAACCCCAACAAAGGAGAAGTTATCACTTGATAAGCAGTTTCCTTTTCAGCCAGTGGCACAACCCACTGGGTGCACTTTATAGCTGGATCTGGGGTACTGGCTCTTTTAATTTGCAATGAAGTTTACTGAACAGTTTGATTTGGTACTGAGCACCATCTCTTAACCTGAGGCTTCAGCCTCGTTAGTCTTTCACTTGTGTTTTGGCAAGAAGGTTTGTCAGAAGGCTGGGGATCTCAGAGAAGTCTGTTATGTGCCCTGTGTATTAGATTTTTGGTAGCTCCAGAGTTTACTACAGAATCTGGAGCAGGGAAAGTCAATCTGAATTTGCCTGGACCCACAGGAGTGCTCAGGGAGATGCTTGCCTGCTGCGGTCCAAGATAGCCCAAACAGTATTCAGAGACAGTTTTGTGATCCCTGTATGAGCCATCAATAAATCATCTCATCTGCAAAGTTCTTGGGGCCTTTCATTTTTGCTTTCCTTCCTATGGAGTGACCAATGTCCCAGCACTTCAGTGTGAGGACCTTCCTCATTTTTGATTCTGTCACAGGAGCAGATGTAGAAGAAAAACATTTCAGTGAAATCCTGGAAAGTTACCTATCCAGAACTGAGTTAAATCTTTTTAGATTTGGGAAATACTTTCCCTCCCCCGTCAGGAGATCAGGATCTCAGTTTTACCCCAGATCTCAGTTTGCACTGATGAAAGGATCTGGTAGCACTGCTGTATGCCCAGCATACATCAGCATTGGAACAGCACAGTCCACAGGCTCTTGCAGGAATTAAGATTATGTTGAATTAAGAATGTACTTTAATCCCTGGTTTAGCCACAGACCTTGGCAGGGTGGCTTGGCAGTGCACAGCTGCTGATGACTTTTATTATGACTACACTTAAGTGAGCAGAGAACTTTCTGCGGCCCCCACCCCCACCCACTTCTCCTCATCCTCTGCCTTGATGATCCCATGGGTTTGAAGCTCATCTTTGGAAGTAATTTTTTTTCTAGTGGGATGCTTGTCAGATCCTGTCAGCTACAAATTGCTCTACTGAAGGTGCAGAAATAGAAATCCTTACTTGTTACTGGTGGTAGTGGGCTTATTCCTCTCTGAATCTTAGGACAATCATTTGCAGCAATTCTTCCAACAACCCTCAGTGTGATTTAACATACTGGGTGTTTTTTAGGTTTTTTGTCTGCACCCTCAGCTGGCAGCAACTGACTTGGAAAGGTGTTACTGCCTGGTGCATTGGTAGCGATGGAGTGTGCTGTTTGAGTCGGGAGACATCAGAGCGCAGTGAGGAGAAAGGCACAGAAACTTCAATACCATGGTAGGAGGGTTTTGAACAGGTTTCCACTTAGTATTTCTGCTTATTCTGTGTCCTAAATGTATCTGGTCTTAACAAAAAAAGAAGAGAAAGAACTGTGATATCTATTAATTTATTTTTCCCTGGGGTGACTTTCAGCAGAGGTATAACCCGTGCAGCATATGCATGAAGGCCAGTTTGGTCAGCTTGCTTGTAGAAGTGGCACAAGGCTTCTGTGAGCATGGAGGAATCCAGAAGAAATGTGTTTGCTGACAGCCAATATACACAAATTGGAAGCCTTCACTGGGGGTTTGCAGTGCTCCAGAGTGTCTGACACACCAAATGCATGTGCTAGAAATCCCCAGACTTTTGTTCTTGCACACAATCCTGGCAGAAGAGCTGAAAATGCAGCTGGTATTTGTCTTACATGTGTAGAAGTGTGAGGAGGTAGAGAAAGAAGACTCAAAATGAGAAAAAGAATGTAACTGGAAAAAATTTTACAATTATCCTTGTATTGGATATTAAAAGAGGCAGGCAAAAAATGTCTTCAGTTGGACTTATTCACGAGGACATCTTCCTTTTTGTAGGCCTGTAGGATAAGTAGGAAAAATAAAGAAAAATATAAAAAAACCTTCCTAATGCTTTCAGGTACTTTTGTAGGTGTTCCTCCAAACAGGTCTGTTCTGGATGTGGCGTTGCCTCCTTTCAGTTAAGTGCTGGTTTTGACTGGGATGTGGTTAATTTTCTTTATGGTAGCTAGTATGGGGCAGTATTTTGGATACATGTTGGAGGGTGTTGAAATATAGAGATGTTTTCATTACTGGTGAGCGGTGCTTACACACAGCCAAGGTGTCCTCTGCATCTCACCCTACCAGAGTGCCCTGATGGCCAAAAAGGCCAATGGGATTCTGGGGTGCATTAAGAGGAGCATAGCCAGCAGGTCAAAGGAGGTGATCTTCCCTCTCTACTCTGCCCTGGTCAGGCTTCACCTGGAGTCCTGTGTCCAGTTCTGGGCTCTCTGGTACAAAACAGACAGGGATCTCCTGGAGAGAGTCCAGCAGAGGCCACAAAGATGGCTAAGGGCCTGGAGCATCTCCCCTGTGAGGAAAGGCTTGAGTGAGCTGGGGCTGCTCAGCCTGGAGAAAAGAAGACTGAGAGGAGAATCTCGTCAATGTTTACAAATGTCTGAAGTGTGGGAGACCAAGGCAAATGGCCAACCTCTTCTCAGTGATCTGTGGGGACATGACAGGGGGTGATGGCCACAAGTTAGAGCACAGGAAGCTCCACACCGATATGCAAAAAAAGTTCTTCACAGTGAGGGTGAGGGAGCACTGGGACAGGCTGCCCAGGGGGTTGTGGAGTCTCCTTCTCTGGAGACATTCAAGACCTGTCTAGACACCGACCTGTGTGACCTGCTCTAGGGAACCTGCTTTGGCAGGGGGGGTGGACTCAATGATCTCTGGATGTCCCTTCCAACCTCTACCGTTCTGTGATCCTGTGATTTTGTGATCCTGTGAGTCAGATGTTAAGGCCTGTAAACCCATTCATTGGTAAAAATGATTGCTTATTGCAAAGGGACAAACTCCAGCCCTTGTAGTGAGATTGTTGCTTGTGTAACACTGCTGCTGCCATGTCCAAGGCTTTGCAAGCAGCTGTGAGAGCTGTAAACAGTCCAGATGTATTTTCCCAGTGTTACAACTCTGCCTGAAAAGGGATCATAGGCATTGTCCCTAATCCATTAAAAGTAACGCCAGATGGGTTGGTTTAAACTGGGATTGTTAACCAGTGATCAGATTATTGATTACTTGGTTAGTAAATGATGTTTGAAAACAAATCTGACTTCTTGGAAAGGGTGAGAGTGGACCAAATCCAGGCAAGGTGATGCCATCCCTTGAGGACACAGAAAATACTGGGAAAACTGTGTCTTGGGGAAAGAGACTGCAGCTAATGTCTTTCCTCCTTTTGTGCCCAGGGGAGTTTCATGTCTGTTTCTTTGCAGGAACTTCTTGGTTGGCAAAGGAAGATCTGAGGAACTACAGACTTGTCAGTCTCAGCTCTGTGTACAGCAAGATCATGGAGCAGATCCCTCTGGAAACTATGTTCAGGAAATTGGTGACAGCCAACTTCACTGAGGCTTCACTGAGAGCAAATCACGCTGAAGAGATTTGGTGGCCTTCTACGTTGGGGTTACAGTGTTGGTGGATAAGGGAAGAGCAGCTGATGTCATGTATGTGGATCTGACAGTGCCCTGCATGACATCCTTTCCTCTGCATTGGAGAGATGTTGAATTGGGCAACCCCAAGCACAACTACAGGGTGGGTGGAGAATGGATTGAGAGCATCCCTGAGGAGAAGGATTTGGTGATGTTGGTTGATAAGAGCTCAACGTGGCCCAGCACTGTGTACTTTCAGCTCAGAAAGCCAACTGTATCCTGGGCTGCATCAAATCCAGCATGACCAGCAGGTTGAGGGAGGTGATTCTGCCTCTCTGCTCTGGTGAGACCCCACCTATTACTGCATCTAGTTCTGGGGTCCCAGTACAAGGACATGGAACTGTTGAAGCAAATTCAGAGGAGGGAAACAAAGATGCCCAGGGCTGGAGAACGCCTCCTATGAAGACAGGTTACATGAGTTTGACTTGTTCAGGCTGGAGTAGTTAAGGCTGCAGGAGGTTTTACAGCAGCTCTCCAGTACCTAAAGAGGTGTACAGGAAAGCTGGAGAGGGACTGTTTGTCAGGGTCCGTAGTGATAGGATGAAGAGTGATGGGTTTAAACTAGAAGAGGGGATATTTAAATTAGACATTAGGAAGAAATTATTTCCTGTGAGGGTGCACAGGCTGCTTAGAGAAGCTGTGGCTGCCACATCTCTGATAATGCACATCCCTGATAGTGTTCAGAGTCAGGTTGGACGGGGCTTTGGGCAACCTGGGCTAGTGGAGGGTGCCCCTGCCCATGGCAAGAGGTTGGAACAAGATGGGCTTTGAGGTCACTTCCAATCCAAACCATTCTGTGATTCTGTGATTCTGTGATTCTAATTTGGTCTTCTTGAGCTTCAAATGTCTTTCCAGATGTTCCAGCACTCCATCCACTTCTGGAGACTGAAGCTAACAGCCAGGCAGATGGACTGCAAGCTAAGTAGCAACTTACAGGGCAAAATCAGCTCCATTACACCTCCCTGTCACGGAAACTTACTGGCAGTCAGTGCAAATTGTAGAAGAGGAATCATTTTCTTGGGAATTTGTGCATAACAATGGCATGTGGCATTCTGTTCCTATTTCAAAGTGAGCTTAAGTGTAGCCTGGGGTTGGTGCGTGCTCCATACACATAAAGGAAGCTTATAGTGACGTGACAGCAGCAGGAATAGTAGAAGTGAGGCTTATAGCTGGTGAAACAGTTACAATTTTTCAGCCATACATAATAAGGGAGAAAAGGGAACCCTTGTTACTAGTCTTGAAACAGCTGAAGAGCCATCAGAGCCCTGAGCTGCAAAGTGTAAAGAACAGGCAAGATGAAGATGCAGCCCTTGCTGTATTTCTGAGTTTGCTTTGCTTCAGCTAACCGTGTGGTGTGTGCTACAGGAGTTGTTTCTTTTGGATGAAATTCACCCTGTATGAGTGGGAGGGAGGAGTGGTTTGTGGATTGGTTTTCTTTCCCTGCCCTCCCAGAGAACTAAGACCTAAGGATGGAGAGGAGGGATTGCTGTCTATAATGCTGTCTATACCCCAGTCAGGCTGATGGGCTGACCTAGTGATCTCTCCTAGGGGTAAGTATAATCTGTACAAGTGGAAGTGCACCCAGAGGGTAGGACCACAGATTGCTGGGAAGATGGTCCTTTCCCTTTGATTTGTGCTTGTGGAGGTGCAGAACTATGCTGGAGAGCCTCTAAGAAGCTGAAAATACTTATCTACCCAAGAAATTGACTTACAAACCATCTGTATAACCTTACCAATGGGTATCAGATGATGTCAGGTGGCCAAGGACCACATCTGAATTAAATTCCTTTAGACATCATCTCCACTACTTGGGTAAATATGGGAATGCTAAGAAGGATGAGGTACCAGGCTCCTAAATGCACTAATAATGGAGGAAAATAATGTGTGTGTATGAAATATTTTTAGGAGGCACAATATCGTGGCTTTTATCCTTCCCCTTGTTCTATAATGGTGTTTGTGGTTACTTATTCAGCCATCACTGCAGTTTTTGCTTTGGGAATATAATCACCTACTAATGCAATTTATTGCCTCGTATATTTCTCTGCCAAGAACATTATCCTTTAAATAGAGGCTTTGTAATAATAACCTCTAATTTCCACAACTTCATTGTTAATTTCCACAATTCCTACCTCACAAGTATTAAAACTCTAAGCTCTCCATGAATCCCTAGGTTGTTTTGGCTTAATGACAGTAAATCCAGTGTTTTCTTCCTGGAGGTTTTAGTCCTTTAAAGGACAGAGTCTTCGTGTCTGCTCAGCAGTTTGAGGTGCACTTCAAGGAGCACTGGACTCCACTCTGGAGTCTTGCTGATGATTACACTGCATATACACTAACTTCTGGGACCAAATCCTTGGTCACTGGGATGTCCATGAGGTCAGAGCTTCCTCAGGTGCCCCATAGCAGCGAGACAACTCAGCAAGTGTTTATGTAGAGACCAGAGGGCTGAAGGAACCTGAGCAGTACTGGGATCAGTATGTGCTGGGAGGCTGACCCTGTGCAGCAGCAGATCCTCTGTCTTTTTCTAGTTCATTTCCTCAATTTATTTCTTCACCAATCTTTGAGGATAAAGGTAAATAAGGAGCCTTTGCAGAGCTGTTTTTTATGTCCCAGAGGAAATACAACACTTCTTTCCGTGGCTTTTTCACATCTCATCTCATCTCTATGATTGTTTTACCCTAGAAGTCATTTATTTATTATCACTTCTCATGCCAGAGCCAGAAAGGATGCAAGCCCAACACTGTCATCAGCTGTACAGATGGTGTTGTTCTCCTGAATCACTCACAGCAGGTTGTTCTGTCCATCTCTAAATACTGCAGAGACAGGGTCTGTCTTGTTTGTCCTGAGAAACCCCGGGAGCTTGACTTCCTGGGTGGGCAAGGTGAAATGCCTGCAGGATCCCCAGAGCTTCCAGGGATTTTTGGTAAATAGTTGGACATTTCAGTTGCTGGAAGATAAATGTTTTGCTCTTTGTCACAGTAGACAGCTTGTTAAACAGGTTGGGATGTGGTCACACCCCCCACAGAAGAGCCACGTGGCAGGGGGTTAAAGGGATGTATGTCTCCATCTTTGGGTCCATGTCTCGCAGCCCCGCTGAAAGCCTCTTATCGTGAAGATTAGAAGATGGAGATTCACCTTTTCCATCTCATTGCAGGTCTTGGTGTTTCCAGCAAGGGAAGAAGGGATGGTTGGTCTCCTGAAGAAATTCCAACATGGATTCTAATATTTTTGCCTGCTTGCTGAACTCACAAAACAAATTTGCCATCCCTGTCCAAACAGACCCTGGACATGAATGATACATCTCGTTCTTAATGTTTTTAACCCCTTCTGGTTTCTGTGACAGGCCCTAGGTCCCCACTTCTGCCTCTCTGGTCTTTGTGAGTGAGAGATTCTAACTCCTTGTTTGCTGAAAGGGAAACTGGTGCACTGGATATTGTCATACCTCCCAGTACTGTCTGGGCAAATGGGCAGTAACAGCTGGCACTGGGGGAATATGGGAGTAGTGGTGGTGTTTTTTTTTCTGCATAACTACCTTCTGTACTTTTAGAGATGCCATTTGGTGGCCTCATGCTGTCCTTAGCTGGCCTTGTCTCAGTGGGTGGGCTTCTGACATGGCCATAGCATGTACAGCTCGGAAACCATTTGGACATCCTTTGCTGTGAAAGGCACTTTATGATATGAGCCAGGGGTTTCTAAGCATGTCTCAAGCCACTTCAAATTAGAGCAGCAGCTGCCATTACCAAATTTGTTCCTTGCCACCACTGATGGTCACGGTATGCAGCAACCCCTGTACCACTCTCAAGAAAAGAGCTCTGGAAAAAGATCAATAATCCCACATCTAAATCTTTTGGTAAGCTGTCCTTGTTTTCCCTGTGTTTCAGTTCAGTTAAATATAGTATGAAATTAAAACCACCGTGTAATCATTTGTTTCTTTGGTGCATCTCTCCAGGATCTGTATTCTTTGCAACTGCTCAAAAAAAATGTATTTTATCCCAGTTTTATATATTGGTTATAACAGTCAAAGTTCTGATTTTTTTTTAAAGTAGCAGAATCTACTACTGATTCAAGGCAACTGCATGGATGGAGATGAGGTTAGTTTGGCTCATTTTTCCCCAGTGAGATTATGATTTGTTTCTCTGAGTCATGAGATATTAATCCTCCTAAAAATTATTCCTTCTACTGTGCAAAAGGAAAAATAGAATGGAGCCAAAATATGCTGGATCATAGCAAAATTCATTGGAAATAATTTTCTTTTAAATAAGTTGCATATGTGTTTCCCTGTTTAGTATTCACAATGTACAGCAGAGACGCTTTCAGAAATGAACTCATTTAAAAAGGAGATAGATTTACACGCACTACAATGAAAGCAGTCACTGGCAGTATTGTATACCATATCAAATCAGTGACTGTTGTTACATATTTGAAGTTAATTTGACACTGAAGTAAACAAATCAAAGTGTGTTTATAGAATAATTAGACCATATTCTCAGTATTGTGGCTACAAAATTTTGTCATTGCTATTGAAGTGCTCTGTGGTTTTATTTGGTTTGTTTACAGAATTCCCTAGCAACACAAAGAAAACTGTCAGAATTACATAAGTATAATTGTAGTGGTAAAACCTGTCTTTGCATAATAGTCACAGACCAGCTAGATGAATCATAACCAGTGGTGTTGCTTGGTTTCATATTTATGATTCTGGAAGCATAAGCAGATATATTTGTGAGTTAAAAAGAGTTTGGGGAAAGAAAAATGGCAAAGATTTATTTTATCCAGCTGAATATAAAAAAAATATAAAAACCCCTCAGCAATAGGCTCAAACTTTCTGTCAATATTATATGGATTTTTCTACAGCATAGAAACAAAATACTTTTATATAAATAACCATTAATATATGGGCATATTACCACATACATTTTCCCAGCCAGTGTTTTCCAGCCATATTATTGTGTGGTTTTGCATCCTTCAAGAACAAGTGACTGTAAAGACAGACTAAACTAATAGCAGTGAAAGGTTCTTTTTACATCGAGCCTCTTCCTGAAAACGTGAATGTAACTGTGCTGGAAGAGGTGATAAACACTCTAGACTATTCCAAAGCTGTGAATATACCTTTTTTTTTTTGTAGGCTTTTAAATCAGGTGAAGAGACCATCCATTATTTTCATTCTTCACTTTTATGATTCATAGTATAATTTGTCACTTTTGCTGCCTCTCTTAAATGCAAGGCAGCTGCTTTTAGTTAATTTAGTCCTAATCCTGCAAAATGTATGGGTTAGTTCGGTTCAACTTGGGAGTGCTTAGCTCTTCTCAGAAACAAGTTGTCAGAATTATAAAGCTTTCCTCTTCCCCTCCTTATGTCTGCACTATAACAGTGTGTGCAAATCTGGATCCGAGGATGTTCCTCACCTGTATGGAAAGAGCTCTTCAGAGAAACAGAAGTGACAGAAAGAGATGAAGGAATAAAGAATTGGAGTACTGTGTCCAGATCTGGAGACCCCAATACAAGAGAGATGTGGAGCTGTTGGAGAGGGTTCAGAGGAAGCCATGTAGATGATCAGGGGCTGGAGCACCTCCTGTATGAGGACAGGCTGAGGGAGCTGGGCTTGTTCAGCCTGGAGAAGAGAAGGCTGCAGGGGGACCTGTCTGCAGCCTTCCAGTACTGAAAGGTTGCAAATGGTTAGGTTAGATATCAAGGGGAAGTTCTTCACAGAGAGAGTGGTGAGGTGCTGGAACAGGCTGCCCAGAGAGGTGGTGGACGCCCCAAGCCTGGAGGGGTTCAAGGCCAGGTTGGATGTGGCCCTGGGGAACCCTGTCTAGCTCCAGGCCTGGAGGTTGGTGGCCCTGCCTGTGACAGGGAGGTTGGAACTCGATGATCTCTTCCTTCCAACTCAGATCGTTCTGTGATTCTGTGATTAGAGGTGAAGTCCAAGCCTTTCTGAAGCCAATGAGAAGCTTGCCACCGGCTTCAGTAGGTTTACCCTCCAGCACCACTGAGTCAGCTCTGTGAACAGCTACCTACCTTTATCACCTTTATGGTCTCTGATTTCCTCAAGACATATTCCACCACTCTCCCAAAAATTTTAGTGTAAGGATGCTTGCAACAAATACTTACTGATGGGAGCTGTTCCCCTAAGATGACATAGTTGTCCAGGAAAATACTTCAGAATCACAGGAGTATCTTAAGTGAAAAAAAAGTTTGGTTGTTGTTCTGTGTGCATGAGCAGGGAAGCTTTAGTTGGAGTACAGATTCACATGTGGGTTTTCCCTCTCAACGTGCCTACCTTTTGCAGATCTAAGATCCCTGTGCCCTGAGACCAAATTTTTTTCAACCTGGGACTTTCTATTCCAGAAAATGATGTGCCCAGCTGTCTGCTTGGGTAGCAGAGCTTCATGTATTGGCAGTTTGTGGTGCAACCCAGTTTCAGGCTGGGACTGGACTTTCCACAGGTAACTGGAAGCTCTCCCATGCTTTCTTACTTTTCCTCCTCACAGTGGATCTGAATGCCGGGAGGTATCCCAGCATGTGGACCCAATGCTGCTGTTTGAACATCACAGGTCTGTTTCTTGTTTACCCCAAAACCCTTTCCCAGCTGCAGTCAGGTGAAGATCCAGGTATCCAGGTGGCTAATTTTGTTTTGGAGATTCTGCTGTCTGCATTCCTAGGAATGCAGTATCTGGAGCTTAGCTCCGCTTCAGTCCCTCCCTTGCTCGGAGTTTCGGAAAGCAGACATGGTCTTCTACAGGTGGCAAGTTTCTAGGGTTACAGAGTGATAGATGAAGAGAGTAATTAACAAGTGACTTAATTGCCTCTTAACCCTTTCCCTTTACAGAGAAGAGATGCTATAAAACCAGAACTGGAATCTCCTGTGTTGTTTACTTTGTTTATCAAGATTATATATAAAAAAATCAATATCTAATTTTTCTATTACACTTTAGCACTGCATCTTCCTAGCCCTTCAGAATCATATTCTATTGATTCTACCTTTAATGACTTTGAAATTTTCAGTGATTTGTTTGTGGAGAATACTGTGCTTGATATAGATTTCCCTGTGTTAGTTTAAACGCTGATAGTATACTTGGTGAATTAATGAAATAAAAATAGCTTTGTCAATAAGCAAAAGTGAAGCCACTTCCAACGTTTGTTCTGTAACCACTACTTTCTGCAACTGCTGCCTACACAAAATTAGTTGGTAGGATTAAAGAATATATTCCTCTTTTATCCCATGTTTGAGTACTTGATCACAGAGGCATAGTTTAATCCAAACATCAATAGCACCTCATCAATTCAGTCAGATGCAGCTGTCAAAGTGGACTTTTGGTTTGTTTAGAGCTTTGTGATTTATCCTTTTTTTAAGGTCATAGAATATTTTCTTTGATTTTTGATGCTGAAATCTTTCTTAATCTTCTAAACTTGAGAAACATCTGTTAAGGTTTAATGGGGCAACTTTTGTCTTAAAATTGGAGTTTGTCTTGCAAATCTTTGGTTCTGAAAAATACAAGAAAGGTACAAACATACATTCCCTAATAGTTATAAGCCCTGCTTGGTCAGCAAGCAATTAAACTAGTTAAAATGGAGCAGCAGGCAGCACAGTTGTATTTAAGCAGTGTTTTCTGTGGACTGTGATTTCAGATTTGTTCTCTTTCACATCGGCATTAGCCATTTCCCTTTACCATAGTGCTTAGCTGAGGAACTGAGTGGCAGATTTATGAGGGCTTTCCAGTAATGAGACAGAGTGATGTAACTGAGTGATGCAGGAGCAGAAGGAAATTTAACCTGCATTCTTAAGCTTCCGAGGTTTGGAGCACTGTGGAAGAATGTAGCAGTTAGTATGTTTGGAGGCAAATGGCATCTAAAAATACATGCCCCTAAAAAGCATACAGACAGCTGTCACATCTTACTGCCTGAATATATTAGTCATTATCCTCATTAACAGATGCAAAATCATCCCTGTTTTCATAATGTAAGCATTTCATATCAGGTAATTTGTAGTAATTTTTAATGGAGCTGGATTCTCCAGCTCCTGTGCAAGGTGGTGTTTTGAAGCAGGATTGAACTGGGAGCTGCAGGATCAGGTCCAGACATCCTCCCCCTCTGCCTTCTTCCACCCTGCTACAGCCTAAGATCTTCTTTGCCAGGAATCTCACATGAGGATGTTTTTTCAAAGGATAACTTTGCCTCAGCCACTTTTTCTGTAGCTGATAGCCACGCATGTCTAATATCTTTGATGTGAGGTCTTGTCTTCTGTCATCTTCACTTCCATTTCAGTGGCAGCATTACCTGAATGAAAACACAGGATGTGGCTTTCTGGATGTAAATGCTCTTTTTTATTTTCTTTTCTTCTTCCAGGTTATAGAGAACATGTTGTTCTGTATTTGCAGAGACAGCACTGACACAACTTGTAAACCTCTGTGGAGTACTGTGGAGCTGCCATTCTTAAGTACCAAGAGCTAAGTACAGCAAGAAAAGCAGGAAGGCCTGCCAAATTCCTTGCCACTTCCTCCTACTTCTGACAAGGTTTGCAATTAGCAGCTTGTAGAGGCCCAGCCTGTGGTCCTATTTTCATGCAGTACGCATAACTTAATTCCCCAGAAGAGTCTGGAACTGGGGAGGTTTAGGTTGGACACCAGGAAAAATTTCTTTAATAGAAGAGTTGTTAAGCATTGGAACGGGCTGCCCAGGGCAATGGTGGAGTCACCATCACTGGAGGGATTGAAAAGGTGAATAAATGAGATGCTGAAGGACATGGTCTAGAGGTGGTCTAGGAAGGGTCAGGCTGGGGTTGGACTCGATGAGCTTAAAGGTCTCTTCCAACCCAAGTGATTCTGTGATTCTGTGTAACTGCAGAGGAGAGAAAAATACCCATAGGTGTGTAATGTTACAGACTGGAAGTAAACAGGTTACTGACAGTGTGATTTTGGGAAGAGGAAGGAGGGGAGCACCTGGAAAAGGAAGTCTAAATCTTAATACTGCTTTATTACATTGGGCAAGATTTCCCAAGGTCTCCCTTAAGTGCAGTCGCTGCAAACAGGAAAATCCTAACCTACTGGGACAAATAATTAACTGGCACAGGTTCTCATTGTGCAGTCCTTTCTCCAGGTAGTAACCAGTGTCTCATAGCCAAGGAGGTCACAGCATGAGGTGAGTGCCAAATACACCCCTTGCAAAGTGGTGCCAAAAAGTGAGGCTGCTATACTCTTCTTCTGGGCTTTACAATCCCTGACGCATCTGTGTGTTGGTGTGGGAACTCATCAGTGATCTGATAAAAATGCAGGTAAAGTTAGGGAGGTCCCCAATGGCCAGTGGAAACATTATGGCAGGCAGGGAGGTAAAAAAGCCCTCCTGAGTCCCTGAGGTCGTAACAAAGTCTTAAACCAGATGTCCATCTGTGAGCTCTCATAAAACCGAGCGAGGGAGCGTGGCCATGGCGGGCTGTCCTTTGGGAGCTGCTGCTCAGCACGACTAGAGTGGGTTGTTTCCTCACAGCCCAAGGTAGAACCACAAGTGGGTTCCTCTGTGTTATGCCAGGATGATCCTGATCCTTTGCTAGCTGGTGTACATGGTGTACAAAGGCTTGTGGAAGATGCGTTTACCTTTCCCTCCCTGCGTTTTTTCCTCTGCTAAGAGCTCCAGTGGGAACTGATAAGCTGATTTATGGCAAATGTATACACAGCTGCAGTGGAGGCCTTGAAGCAAAACTGGAATAACACAGCTACACCACTGAAAGTGGCAAGAAAGATATGAGCTGTGTGGACAAGAAGTTGCATTTGTGATGTGGAGGTGAGGCTGCTGCTGTGAAAATCATTCTGATCCTCAGTGATGCAGCAACCGAAGCTAAACTGTCACCCATGGCACTGGCAAGGGACCCTCTGGACAGCTTCACTCGTGCTGAACCATCTGTATTGCTGCATTTTTTCTGTTAAAAAGCCTGCAGCCCTGAGGGAATTGAGTAGGAATCCCCTTGACTGGTTTGAAGGAGCCAACCACAGCTCCTTAAACAAGAGGAGAGCAGATCCTCCTCAGGGCAATTCAGAGCATCTCCCCATTGTCTCCTGCCTGAAACTGGGCTCTGGAGGAGTGTCTTTCACACAGGCAGTCCAGCGAGGAGCTGAGCAGGTTTTCTGGGGTGTGGAAACCGGGCTGTGTGCTGGAGAAACATCCCTGCTCCAAGTACTTATGGAGGGAGAGTTTTGGAGAGGTGCTGCTACAGGGAACAGTACGGCTTGGCGAGAAGTTTGTCAGCGCTTTCCCCTGTACTCCTGGAGTAAGAGGACGAGATGTTGCGAATTTCATACATAAAAGGAAAAGTATCACATTTTCCCCAAATTCTTCAGGAAATTACTCTCATATACAACCCCAGAATTTGGCTGCGTTACAGAGACAGAGTGTCATTTGCATGCCATTACCAGGCTGTAAAAGCCTCGTGGTGACTGCCTACTCCACATTTGCGATCTTTAGGGATCCTGTGAGGGTCACCCCTGAGGTCAGGTTTGTTTAGTCTGTTCCTTAACGGTGTAAAGTGCTCTTGAATGTGTACTCTGCTCAAATAATACACAATCTGATTGATACTTAAACATCAGTAAGTGTTGTATATATGTTGCAGTTTCTAATGTTCCGGGCAGAGGAGAAGCATGTATTTGCTAACAAATTGTTTCTACAAACAACCTGATGTGGCTTTGAAAAGTGAGTCAAATAGGGAATGAAATGTACCCTCGAAATTATGATAAGAAAAATCTTTTTTTTTTCCCTTTTCCTTTGAAAAACCTTTTTTTTTTTTTTTTTGGAAAGACCCTCTGAGCCCTCCCTGTATTTGGAATTCTTCCTTCTGTTTACTTTTCATTCATTCAACATCCATTCACTGATTGCCTTGCAGTTCAAAAGCCAGGTTCCTTACGTTGCATTGTTCAAAGATGGCTTAATTAAAAATAGATCACATCTTCTGTGTTGTGCTTAATAAGCATTGTGATGATTGGCTTGGTGGAGGCCTGGATGATATTTCAGCCTTTTGCAGATCTTTCAAAAGGAATAATAAAAAGAAAGGGAGGAGGAAAAAAAAAACCTAAAAGAAAAGAATGTGAGCTCTTTCTCATGCTTAATATGTCACGATTTAGAAAGCAAGAATTATTACTCAACATGGGCTTTGGAGAATAAAGAGTAGAGAAAAGCTGATGTATGAGTGAGTCTGCTCTGTCTCTTTGCTTTTAAAATACTGTAAAACCATAATCTGTTGTGAAGTCCAGCCTCATAATATTTTTCTAGTGCTTCTCTTTCAGGAAAACTTCCATGAGGAAAATCTAAATAACAAGTGACAAAATTATACAGCTCAGCACAAAGCTGGCTTAGGCAAAGCGTTCTTATTGCCACTTTTATGGCTTTGCCATAAAATTATAACCAATTAATTATTAAGTTTTCTCCTTTTTTAATTCTGTCAGGCACGCAGCCTCAGAGAGGTATTCCCTCTGTTTCATCCTTGGCTCACCTGTGGATCAATAACATATCTGTGATGTCATTTTTCATGCGATTCTTTCATGCATTAAGAAGTTTAATTGTTCTGCTTTACTTGGAAGAAGCTGTTGCTAGAGAACAGGTACAAGAGCATGATTCTTTAGAAGTAAATTATAGTTCTGGATTAAACCTGGCTGCTGCTGAGGCAGAAATACAGGGGAAGAGAGAAGGAAGTACTGAAGATTTTCCCTTCCATTAAAGCAGCTCACAAGGACACTCAACTTCTCTGCTAACTCATTGTGCCTCACAGATAATTATCTGAGAGAAAACTCACAGACAGCCAAGGATGGAATTTGTCAAGGCAAAAAACCTCTAGGATTTGTTTGGATGTATGTCCATTTTTGGTGTGGGTGTGTGTGGTTGTGTGCGTGCATTTTATTTATCTATTTATTTATTTTTGGTTGGTTATTTATTTATTTAAAGCAGTGGTAGCACAAATTAAGCTGATAGGAGCCAACTGACTAAATTCCTTTATCCTGCAAGAAGGAGCACAACACTCTGATGTTAATTAGCTACTCCTGGCCAGTCCCAGCTGTATAAAATCTCTCAGGAGGCACAGGAGCAGCCCTATTTCCAAAATAAGGTTTTAGGTGCTGCCTCTCTGTGGAGGTGTGTGCTCTGACCTGGGCTCATGTTAGTGTTGACCAAGTGACTACTAAATTTGGTGCTCTGTGCTGTGACTGTTGTTAGCAGTGAATCTGCTCTCTGCCAAGGTAGCTCTGGTGTCCCTGAGCTGTGTGTTGATCTCCAGTGTAGACCCTGGGAGAGCCTCTAATGGATGAGGAGGTGAGCAGAATTATTGTCTGGTTTGGTGATAATTTAAATGTGACAGTTTTCTTGTTCTGCTGTGTTTTTCTTCTCCACCACCTAAAAGCTTTCTCACCCAGACATGGGCCCCTTTCATCAGCCCTGGCTAGGTTTAGCTGTGGTTATTGCTGCCTCTGTTTGGGACTCTTGGTGGGTTTTTTGCCTTTCTGTTTGTTTCTGTACACAGCCCTTTATAGCCATCGTCCCTTCTAGAATCTGGTTCAGGGGGAGAAGGTTGCATTTGACTCTGAGCTGGCATATCCTGACTTATCAGTAACTTTTGAAGCATTCTCGTAGAGAGAGAGATGGTATAGAGAGTCCCCTTGCCAAAACATAATCATGCAGAAAATGCAAAATTGAGATCATGTAGAGATTATTTTATAATGTGGTCACATGAGAGCAGAGGGCACAGGAGCCAGAAACTGAACAGTCAGTGCAGCAAGCTCCAGGTTATTGCAGTTTGATTCGTGTAAGGGAATTGTGTTAGCTTTTTGGCTTTGGTCTCGATGTTCTGTTTGGAAACGTATGATGTCATTGTACCAAGCAAATCACAGCAAAAGGCAGCTTGTATTTATGTTGGCTAAAGGTTTAACCAAATGTACGTGGCAGGCTTAATTTATTGCTACTTTAACTTTGTTTAGTCACTGGAGGGCTTTATTTATGTTGGTGAATTCAAATAGTGGCTAGCAGTGACCGCACAGCTAAAGAAATGGCAAGAGTCGTTATTGTTAAATCACTTTGTTGCTGAGTTCCCTTAATTAAGCAGGGGGAAGGAAAAAAAAAATTGAATCCCTGGACATTCAATAGAGAATAGGGTGGTAAGAGTGATTAATTGAGATATCAGTGGCTTTCCTTAGAAAACCACATTTCTGTATCCTTACATTGCAAAACAAGGATGAAAATAAAAGCCAGGCGTTGTCTAAACTGTTGAATTAATTGAAGACATATTAAAAAGTTTTATAGATACTCTATAAAGTAAAATAAATAGTGAGAAAGTTATATTCTTCATGCAAACATTTTTCATTACAGTACGTGTCGGTCCCTTAGTGAGAGCTCATTAACTTTTTAAAAATTACCTTTAATGGGCTCCTCATTATCATCGCCATCAAATGCTTCACTTGTCCAACGTTCTAGCATTTAGAGCAGATTAAAGCCAAAATTACTCTCTAGATACAGGGCACATTCAACTACATGGGGGAAAAAAATAATCATTCAGTAAAGTCATGGCTTATAAACAGTGAAAATTAGGAATGTTGAAAGCAGCCTTTTTTTAAAGCTCAGAAATGTGTCTCACTGTGGTAGCTGTGGTTTTGAGCAATAAAAAAAAAGAGAAGGTTCTCCATTTTCAAGTCCCTCATTGAAATGATACTTGGATAGACATAATTGTGAAATGGGTGTTCTGAAACCTGGTCTCCAGGGCTTGAGCACAGCCTTGCTTGGCTGTTGTTTAGCTTAGAGACTTGGACAAATCACTTCTTCCTTTGCCTGAACGAAACTTGTGGGTAAGGAGATCTCCATGGTCAAGGACCACAACCCTTAGCAAAAAAAGCTGCATTAGGAGATGGCTATTTCACTGTTACTCATTCCACAAGAACTCCACAGGATCTAAAACACTCTTAGCAGGACCAAGAAACAGCATCAGATCCAAATTTTTCAGCTTGTTTAGGTTGGCTGAAGTGTCTCTGTTTCAGTGGAAGTACACTCATTTGCACCAGCAGCAGAATTGGCATCTGCTCTGATGGGTTTTTTTAAGGGTGGTGTTTGGGGGAGAGGAAACTCAATGTTGATTAAGAACTACAGACATCCTGATGTGTTTTGATTTACTGGGCACTGCAGTGCTCAAGCCAGCCACTGTGATGAATGGCAAGGTTCATCAAGGTTGCTTTAGCGAGGCAGCCCTGAAAGCATTTCTGTGATGGCAACTTCACTTACTCCACTGAGGTGAAAACCAATCTATGAAGAAGGCTCATTCTTCAGCTAGGTGAATTCTAGTAACTCTGATTTATGTCAGCCATGGTTGTGGACCTCACCTTGCCTTTCCCTGTGTTGCACAAACAAAACAGTATTTAACTGGATCACCAGTGTTTAAAGGTGCATTTGGACTGTGGCAGCAAGGAGGCTGGGGAAAAGGACCCCAGCCTTACACAGATGAGACAAGGTTCTTCAGTTTAAGCATGATGTAGTGACTTGCTATGTCCTTGGTGGTTGTGAGAAGGTGTCTCCAGAGTGCTTCCTCTGTCAGTAAAAAGATCCTGGAATTGTTAATCATCCACCTCCGCACCTTTTCATTGATTTCCCCCAAGAATGCCAGTTTGTTTTTCTGAGCACAATTACCGGGTGCATGACCACACAATTATTACACACAGGGGTTGGGCTGTGATTTCCTTTTGCTTCTCATCTTTCATGATGGCATTTCCATCATCCTATTCCCATTTCTGGGAGGAGGTCTCCTGCCTTCCAGCACTGGCTTCTCTTTGCTGCCCAGTGTAGCTCCCCAGCTAATGCCAGAGCAGTGAAACTGTCTCTGGAGGGCAAAGTCACAGCTGGTACCAGTGCTGACCCCTCTGCCTACAGAGGAGGCAGAAACACCACAGGGAAGGAGTAGCTGTGCTCCTGGAGCAACTCCTGCTGGCAAAGAAGAGCCGCAGTAGCTTGGACAGCCTCTCTCTGCAAGAGTTTTGCAGGCCATGTCATTCTTCTGGTCACAGTTCAGGCTCCCGGGCTGAGCTGCTTTTCAGGCCCATTCAGGTAGTTCTGCTGGGCCTGCAGTAGCTGCAGGGCAGAAATGCCCCAGAGCCAGCTGAAGATGCCTTCTTGCTGCCACAGGCCTGTCAGGTGAAGAACCGGTGGTGCCTCCCGAGTTCTCCCACCCCTCTTCTGCACTCACTGTGCTTCCCACATGCATGCCAGTGGTGGCAGCAGGTGTCCCACCAGGGGTGCCCCAACACCAACACACCAGGGAAGCAGTGGTGCAGAGAGCACTGCAGTTCATTGTTACCCTCTGTTGCTCTGGCTGCGTCTGTGGCATCAACACCAGCAGCAAACCCAGCTCTGAAGTGTTCTCCTGCCATCGCTGCCTTCCAGCCCGCTGCTTGTTTGGTGACACAGGGGCCAGAAGAGCAGGCAGGCGTGTAAGTTTTGCCATGCCAGTACATCCTCTTGCTGCTGCAGCTTTGCTGCACTTGGAGATGAAGACAGTGTAATTACCTAACAATTATCTTGTCAGCTTGTAGCAGAATGCAGAATTGGGCTTGAGGTGGGGAGCGAGAGCGCACTTCAACGCCGGGCTCCTGTGATACGGCTGGGGGAGGAGGCAGATGTGTGTCGGGCAGCTGCCACCTGCATGGGGCAGTTGGTGGCTGCTTCCCACGCTGGCCCTGCTCCAGCCCCTGGATGCTGAGCCCTGCTCTGGGTGGGTGTGCCCAGGGCAGCACTTGTGGGTTCATCAGCTGCTCCTGTGTGTGCTGAGTAAAGTAGGTGCTCAGCTGTAGTGACCTGCACAGTCATGCACAGCACAGTCAGGTTCTCATGCAGGGACTCGGTGATCGTGTGTGATCCAATTGTGGAGTCATGTGTGAGCTAATGGGGTGCCTAGAACCAATTGGATGCCTGTGTGTGAGCTAATTGGGTGCTCAAGCATGAGCTCCCTGTGCCTCCATGCGGGGATTAATTGGACAGTCAAGTGTAGGTTTTCGGGACGCTCATGCGTGAGCTAACAGGGCACTCATGCACGAGCCTCTGGCCTGTCTGGCATAGACTGGTTTGGCCCTTGGATGGAAATGAACTGTGTGCCCATGTGTGTTGCAGACATAAGAGGTGGAAGGTGCTGAGATTAAATTGGAGGGTTTACCACACTGGTGCATGGGCACCCAATGAGCTCATGCATGCATGAGTGTACAACTAGCACGTGCATGAGTGCAGAGTTAGTCCATGCATGAGTGCACAACTAGCTGTTCCCTGAACTGCTACTGCACACAACGCTGCGGAGCATGAAATCCAGCACTGTCCCTAAGCTTGCATCACCAGAGGTACAATTAGGTCATGAGAGACTTAAGACAACTTCATTGACCGCCTTGCACTTGGGAAGGAGCATGAGTGCACAAATACATCCCTTTGCTCCCAGTTTGAAATGAAACAAAGGTGATACCAGAAACACTTTCCCAAAGAGCTGCAGAGTTTGTGAGTGTCTCTACGCTGTTGTGTGACCAGGGCAGTGATCTTCCTCCTGGACCCAGCACCGCTGAGGCCACACCTCAACTGCTGTGTCCAATTTGGGCCCCTCACTATGAGAGGGACATTGAGGTGCTGGAGTCTGTCCAAAGAAGGCCTGGCAAAGGGTCTCTACAGCACAAGTCTTTTGAGGAGCAGCTGAGGGAACTGGGGTTGTTTAGCCTGGAGAAAAACGAGGCTGAGGGTAGACTATATTTCTCTCTAGAACTGAGAGGAGGTTGGAGCCAGGTGGGTGTTGGTCTCTTCTCCCAAGAAATGATCATACAAAAGGAATTGGTATCAAGTTATTCCAAGGGAGGTTTAGATTAGATGTTAGGAAGAATTTCCTCACGTAAAGGGTTGTCAAGGATTGGAACAAGCTGTCCAGGGAAGCGGTCAATTAACTGTCCCTGGAAGTATTTAAAGGACATGTGTATGTGGAACTTGGGGACACTGTTTAGTGACAGTGCTAATCTAGACTTGGCAGTGCTAGATTAGCAGCAGAAATTGAAAATCTTAAAGGTCTTTTCCAACCAAAATCATTCTATGAAATGAGAATATTAACTCAATTTCTGAGGCATGTTCAACAGTTTTGCTTTCCCCCACCCCCTTAGCCTGCTATTAAAAGAAAATAAAAATAACAAGTTCTGTGGTTAAAAAAAAATTAAAAAATGTATGCATGCATGAGCTCATTGGGTGCCCATGCACCAGTGTGGTAACCCCTGCAATTTAATCTCAGCACCTTCCACCTCTTATGTCTGCAACACACATGGGCACACAGTTCATTTCCATCCAAGGGCCAAACTAATCTATGCCAGACAGGCCAGAGGCTCGTGCATGAGTGCCCTGTTAGCTCACGCATGAGCGTCCCAGAAACCTACACTTGACTGTCCAATTAATCCCCGCATGGAGGCACAGGGAGCTCATGCTTGAGCACCCAATTAGCTCACACACGGGCATCCAATTGGTTCTAGGCACCCCATTAGCTCACACATGACTCCACAATTGGATCACACACGATCACCGAGTCCCTGCATGAGAACCTGACTGTGCTGTGCATGACTGTGCAGGTCACTACAGCTGAGCACCTACTTTACTCAGCACACACAGGAGCAGCTGATGAACCCACAAGTGCTGCCCTGGGCACACCCACCCAGAGCAGGACTCAGCATCCAGGGGCTGGAGCAGGGCCAGCGTGGGAAGCAGCCACCAACTGCCCCATGCAGGTGGCAGCTGCCTGTGCTCTGGGGCACTTAGCTGACGGACACACATCTGCCTCATCACCCCACCATATCACAGGAGCCCGGCGTTGAAGTGCGCTCTCGCTCCCCACCTCAAGCCCAATTCCGCATTCTGCTACAAGCTGACAAGATAATTGTTAGGTAATTACACTGTCTTCATCTCCAAGTGCAGCAAAGCTGCAGCAGCAAGAGGATGTACTGGCATGGCAAAACTTACACGCCTGCCTGCTCTTCCGGCCCCTGTGTCACCAAACAAGCAGCGGGCTGGAAGGCAGCGATGGCAGGAGAACACTTCAGAGCTGGGTTTGCTGCTGGTGTTGATGCCACTGATGCAGCCAGAGCAACAGAGGGTAACAATGAACTGCAGTGCTCTCTGCACCACTGCTTCTCTGGTGTGTTGGTGTTGGGGCACCTCTGGTGGGACACCTGCTGCCACCACTGGCACGGGGGAAGCACAGCAGGTGCAGAAAAGAGGGGTGGGAGACCTTGGGAGGCACAACCGGACCTTCATCAGCCAGGCCTGTGGCAGCAAGAAGGCATCTTCAGCTGGCTCTGGGGCATTTCTGCCCTGCAGCTACTGCAGGCCCAGCAGACCTACCTGAATGGGCCTGAAAAGCAGCTCACCCTGGGAGCCTGAACTGTGACCAGAACAACGACATGGCCTGCAAAACTCTTGCAGAGGGAGGCTGGACAAGCTGCTGGGGCTCTCTTTTGCCAACACCTAAGCGAACCAGTTTGACACCAGTTGTGGCATGTCCACATGAGTGGTGATGCTCCGGGAGCGCAGCTATTCTTTCCCCGCAGTGTTTCTGCCTCCTCTGCAGGCAGAGGGGTCAGCACTGGTATCAGCTGTGACTTTGCCCTCCAGAGACAGTTTCACTGCTCTGGCATTAGCTGGGGAGCTACACTGGGCAGCAAAGAGAAGCCAGTGCTGGAAGGCAGGAGACCTCCTCCCAGAAATGGGAATAGGATGATGGAAATGCCATCATGAAAGATGAGAAGCAAAAGGAAATCACAGCCCAACCCCTGTGTGTGATAATTGTGTGGTCATGCACCTGATAACTGTACATACATGCAGGAGCTAATTGGGGGACCATGCATGCACTAATTGTGCACTCATGCAAGCAGTAATGTTGCACTCATGTGAGTACCTAATTAGTGAGTGTTTGAGTGCATGATTACCTCACTAGTGCTCAGTCTGGGGTGGATGAACACTCCCTGGTGCTGCTGACCACATTATTTGATATGAGCCAGGGTGCTGTGGACATTCTTGGACACCTGGGCATACTGATGGCTCATGTTCAGCCAGCTGAGGATCAACAACCCCAGGTCCTTTTCTGCTGGGCAGCTGTCCAGCCCCTCTCTCCCAGGCCTGTGGCACTGCATGGGGTTGTGACCCAAGTGTGGGACTTGATGCCTCAAAAGGAGTGAAGGACAAACTAGAGGTGTTTGGGCCTTAAGATGCAGAGAGTAAACAACCCTTGTTCCATAAGCTATGACATTTTGCTCTCCATGTTTAGGATGAACAGTGCTCCTGGGGTGCTGTACCTGATGTAGAGCTCATTTAGCAGATTTTGCTTGACTGGAACAATGCAGCAGAGCAACAAGCTGTGAGGGGGTAGAGAGGTGAAGGTGATTTAGAAAGCAGGCATGGGATGGGTTGCTGAGCACACAACAGAGTGGAGGCACTCACAGACTCTGCAACTCTCTGGGAAAGTGTTTCTGGTATTACTTTTGTTTCTTTTTAAACTGGGAGTAAAGGGATATATTCGTGTGCTCATGCTCCTTCCCAAGTGGAAGGCGGTCGCTTAAGTTGTCTTAGGTCTCTCTTGAAACATTTACTCACAACATGACCTAATTGTACCTCTGGTGATGCAAGCTTAAGGACAGCACTCGATTTCATGATCTGCAGTGTTGTCTGTAGCAGCAGCAGCTTAGGGAACGGTGTGGAAAAGCTCTCGCTCTTCTTCAGGGACACAAGGACTCTGCACTGCTTATGCTGTGTCTGGCAGTTAACCAAGAAGATGCATTAGCAGCCTCTTCCCATCAGGCTGCCAGAGTTGCACCCTCCTGGGTGTTAGTGCCAGTGTAACTACATGGAAAGAAAAGATATTAACTATGGGTGAAGGACTCAAGCTGCTTTTTGATGTTGGGCTGATAGGGCTTTGCTGGCCTAGAGTTAGTTGCAATGTAGCAACTGGATGGGAAGGCTGTGCTGTCCACACACTGAACTCAGGTCTTAAGAGAGTGTGGGAACCAAGACCAAAGAGGGAAAAGTCTACTATAATTTCAGCTAGTAAAAGTTTTATTGCCCATTTTCCACCTTCTAGGGGACACGAGGTTGGGCTGTGTAAACTGCTGCAGCCTGAAGACAAAGAGCACAGTTCTGGTGTGGTGTTGGGATATAACTTTTCTGGGAAGAACAAAAAACCAAAGCAATGTCCAGTTTGGGTCCAGTTTGAGAACAGTTTGTTCTCTCCCTGATCCCCAAGTTAAACAAGGATGGAGAATGTGTAGGTCTTAGAAGTCCTCTTTCTCTGCCTTTAGAGCCCTCCCTGTAGGTTCTTAGGATGTAGCTGGCTTTTGAGTACTAAAGGGAATAAAACTCCTATTTGCAACCTGTGGTCACAGAGCAGAGGCTGAGTTGCAGAGAGTTAAGAACTTGCTTTCCTCAGCTGACAGGTGGCTTTTGAGCCTTGCTCTAGCAGGCACTGTTTTTGCCTTCTTCAATTTTTCTTTTCATCTACCCTAGTCTTGGTTGAGTTTACAATGAGCAGTAATGGAACAGACAACCTGGTCTATCAAACTCTTTCCTTTCTCATGCTCCTTCCTGTGAGTGGCGGCAAGATGACTGGTGTGGGGCCTGAGGAAGCAGAGCTGTTAGGCTGAGGTCACAGCCCCCTCCTAGGAGTTTAGCCAACTAGGTTAGAGAGCTTAGCTGGCAGAGTCCAAGGTCAGCTCCTTCAGTGCTAGGAATTCTCAGGAAGAACTCTGGAAGTGATGGCCTGCCCCTCCTTTCCTTTGGGCACTGCTTTTAAGCTGGGGCTGCGCTGCTGGCCCCAACCCGTGCTCCATCGCAGCCTCACAGCAGCTGTGCTTGTGCCAGTCTTGTACCACCACAGCTCTGACCTGACCTGCTGACTGGGCATGCTGGCTTGATGTCTCACCTGCCCCACCACCACAGACTCGCTGGGCAATTGCCTGACTGGGATCCTGGTCATTGTTTCTTACCCTGATCCTGACCTGGACCTGCTGATTTCTGTTCCAACTCCACGTCTGTGAGGTCAGAGCTTGCTCCTGCTTCATTCCCAGTTTCCTGTCCCTTGATGAACAGCCAGCACTCGCCGCTCCCTGGCGCTTAGCAGAGGTGGGAAGGTCAGCAGTAAAGCCCCAGCTTAAAAGCAGTTCCCAAGGGAAATGATGGGCAGGTCTCTGCTTCTGGCTTTCTTCATAACAGCTCTTGTCGGTGACAGAGCTGACCTTGGACTCAGCAAGCGAAGCTCTTGTGCTTAGTCAACTAAACCCTAGAAGGGGGGTGTACTCTGGGCCCTGACAAGAGTATCGTACCTGGCCGAGCACCAGCGCTCTCCTGTCTTCTCCCAGCACGTTCTGGCTGGATGGCTCTGATCCACTCACAAGTCTGTGTGGCTCAATAGTCATTCTCCAGCTCCCTTGTTTTCTTGCAGCTGCATGTTCCTTGCTCTGGATCCAGCATTGTCTGCAGCTCTTCCTGTTACTAGGATTTTTGCAGTCCCAGGGCCCCTCTTGCTCTTGTTTCAGTCCTTATTGGAAAGTTTAACAACCAATATAACACACTTTTAACTTTAATAACCCAGAGATGTTATGTGCTGCCAGAGAGATCCCACTGAGTTCCAACCCCCTGAGCCCATAAAATGTCCCTGTGCCCCACTTGTGTGTGAGGGCTGGGGATATTCAGTGTGTCTCTCCCTGCTGAAGTGGAAAGTGCTGTCACCTGACTGTCCCTAAGGTATGAAGCCAATCCCTTGCAGGAGGCTTCCAAAGGTGGAAAGGAGGCTTACAAAGCTGGGAGGGGTGGCTGACATCTCAGAAGGTTGTGCTGCCATTCAACAAGATTTAGATAGGCTGGAGGGCTGGGCAGGGAGACATTGAATGAGATTGAACAAGGGCAAGTGTAGGGTCTTGCACCTGCAGAGGAACAACCCCAGGGACCAGTACAGGTTGGGGACTGGCCTGTTGGAGAGCAGTGCAGGTGAGAAGGACCTGGGGGTCCTCGTGGGTAGCAAGATGACCATGAGCCAGCAATGTGCCCTTGTAGCCAAGAGGGCCAACGGCATCCTGGGGTGTATTAGAAGGGGGGTGGCCAGTAGGTTCAAGAGAGGTTTTTCTCCTCCTCTACTCTGCGATGGAGAGACCACACCTGGAGTATTGTGTCCAGTTCTGGGCCCCTCAGTTCCAGAAGGACATACAACTCCTTGAAAGAGCCCAGCACAGGGTCACCAAGTTGATGGAGTGGAACACCTTCCTTGTGAGGACAGGCTGAGGGAGCTGGGGCTCTTAAGCCTGGAGGAGACTGAGGGGTGACCTCATTAATGTTTATGAATATGCTAAGAGTGAGTGTCAGGAGGATGGAGCCAGGCATGGCCATTCTCAGTAATGGTCAGTGACAGGTCAAGGGGCAGTGGGTACAAGCTGGAACAGAGGAGGTTCCATGTGAATGTAAGGAAATCTTTTTCCCTGTGAGGGTGGCAGAGCCCTGGGACAGGCTGCCCAGAGAGGTTGTGGAGTCTCCTTCTCAGGAGACATTCAGGACCAATCTGGATGCATTCCTGTGTGATTTAATCAAGGTGACCCTGCTCAGGCAGGGAGTTGGGCTAGATGATTTTTTGAGGTCCCTGCTAACTTCTAACATCCTGTCATTCTGTGAGGCTTCAGCTTTGGTTTTGTGGTAGGAGGGGAGAGACAGATTACTGTCAGCTTTTGGGATGTAATCTGTTACTGGACCGGGTGTCTGGGCACGGGGAGTTCCTGTGACAAGCAGAGAGCTCATCTCCACTTTTTTCTCTTTAATGTGATGTTGCACACCTGACACTGTTCTCTGGAGACCTCCCATCAGCCCAGCAGAACTCTCCTCATTTTTTTAGTGGATACCCCACAAAATGTCGGTTATACATGTTGATAGAATGACTTGTTCTGGTATTAATGGCAACTCACTTCTCCTTTCTTGCTTTGCTGATGCATTTCCTTGATAGATAGCTCAAACTTTTGATCTTTTGTGGGGAAGAGTGCAAGTCCTTGTCACACACCAAACAAGGTGTGTGAGGGAAGTAGATTTAATCTTGCTTTTGTTGATGGGACATGTACAGCACATGTGAGAAGGATGCTTTCTCCTCTCCCTCTCTTTACAGGACACCTCTCTCCTACATTACATTCATATTTTTTGTCATTGTAACAGTTATTCTGCTGTCTCCTAATGTGCCTCCTGACTCTCTGCAAGACAAGGAAATGTCATTTTTTTCCTGAGACTTTGCTATTTGCGTTTACAGGCATTCAGGACTGGGGGAAAAATGGAATTTGTGAGCCCTGTAGGTAAAGCACAGTTTGAGATAAATCTCCACATGCAAAAGGATTGTTCAATTAGTACCAGTGTGTTTTTTGTGGGGAGGAAAAGGGACTGTTTCAGAAGGGGACCAGCCCACTGAAAAGATGGGTGATTAAACATGGAGTGTTTGGAAGAGAAGGGATGAGGATATGGCAGTAAGGATGAATGTGAGTCTGTTGGGTAGACAGAGCTAAACTAGCTTTAAAAGAATTAGTGACAGCAGGGGTAAATTAGTGTTCCCTGAGCTCCATGCAACCTCATCTACAGCATCACCTGCGCCGGTGAGTCTTATAGCTAACTCTGTACCTCGGCACTACAGACATACCCTGAGGTAAAGAGAATATAAAGAGGGTTGGAAGGCGAGGGATGGAGCAAGCAGCCAGTCTGCAGAGGGCAGAGGAGCCAGGATCAAAACTGCCGCCGCCGCTTTGAAAGGCATGAAAAGCCGGAGCCTTAGTTTGCTCACACAGGCGCAGCTCCTCTGGGCTTCGGGGAGAAACGCGGCTGAGCGGCTCTCAAAGTACCTGTGCCGAGCCAGCCTTGTCGTGCTAAGAAACAGGTCCTGATTAACCGTGCACGTGGCAGGAATTTTGCATTGCCACTAAAGCAATAAAAAAAAAAGTCCTGAAAGGTTTCCATTACATTAATTTTAGTTCATTTGAGATAATCCACACGGGGCTTAAATAATACATGAGATTTATGCCGTTGCAGATAGGCAGCGTAGCTCAGCCCTAGCGAGAAGAAATCTGCCTTGTTGACACCAACCAGCCAAATCAGGAGACAGGACAGGACTAGTTTTTCATCGGAGTATTGCTGCCTGTTTCTTCTCCTGGCTTTCATCTCCCTCTCCTTTCTTTCCTGCCTGCCCCCCTACTCCCCTTTCTTTTTTTTTTTGTTGTTGATTGGTGTCACCTCACATGCTTAGGATGTCTGCCTGTCTGCTCGGAGTGTGAACACATTCCTCAGAATGCTGATTTGCTCGTTTCACACCAGTGTCAAAATGACTTATTAAATTCGGCACCTCCTGATACTCAGTGCCTGATGTGTTGCTATCCAAACATTAAATGACAATAAGCATATGCAGCCGCTGGGCCTAGCAAGCTCATTTAGCTTGATAAAAATGTCACGGCAATATGCTTTAAATCACTGTCCTTTTCATCATTGTTAATTGCTAGCTGTAGACCTCTTCCCTGTGCCTAGTGCAAGTGTTAGGATGCTGCTCCTTCGAGCCTGATTAAGCATTTTTTTTTTTTTCCCCTAGCTGTAGAAATCTCTTTTCAGTGGCAGTGTTATTTCATCAAGAGATGGATTTTGCTCTTAATTAGCCAACATGCCACTAGGGATACTTCAGAGTCATGGGTGTGAAAAAGCCTCTGGGAGGAGATTGTTCTCTGATATAAAAAAAAATTAAAAAAAAAATAAAAATCAGTGATTTGGGAATAATTGGCAGCATCGGTGACGGTAACTTGGCTCCAGCACTGACAATATGTTCTTGTGTAATATCAGTACCTGCTCCTGTCTGCTTTCCAGTTGGCTCACTTCAGACTCAAGAAGAGCAGTTCTGTGTATAACAATCTACAACATTCAATCTGAGGGGTAGGGAAGCATTACCCACCTTTTCTGCTGTCACTGGGGAGTGGCACAGCTTTCTAAAGGCATTGTAAACATGGGGTTTGTGTTGTCTTCAGTGGAAATGCACCTTCTTATGCCATATTTACTCGTCAGTAGAAAATAGCAAAAAGAAAGAAGTCTTCAGGCATTTAAAACTGATAGCAAAAATCTCTGGGAGGTGGGATCCTGCTCCCACATTATGCAACTGGAAAGAATCCGTATGTCCTATGGGCTACTGTTCACTGAAGCAGGATCAGCCCTGCTGGTGCTGCTCTGGAGAAAGCAGTGCCCTCAAAGACCACCACTGGTGGAGCCTCTGGCATTCCAGGCTGCAGCAACCTGTACCCAACCTTCATTTTCCCAGCCATTAGAAGCCCTCAGGTTCTCCACCTTTACTCTCTTGCCCTTAGTCTTCTTCAAGACAAGCTAAGAATACAACCTCTTGACCTATTTGCCACAGAGGAGGATAGATTAGCCCCTTCCTGTTGCCATCAGCCTTGCCTGCATTGGCAGACTGTTATATCATCTCCTTTGGTGGCTCTTCAGACTTACTTGTCTACAGGTTTCCCTGTCTTTTCATAAAGCTGCTGCTTTGTAGATTTTGAGCTTGAACCTGAATGTATCTGTCATTCCTTGTTGCTAGTTATACACTTAATGTGGACTTTTTCTTGATATCTGACTTTGAGATAGAAACTTCAGTGGACAGAAGGGTTTGATGTACTGAATCCCTGTCAGGATTTTGCATGCCTGAAGCTGGCCTAATTTTCAATGCACGACATTTCTAGCCAAAATAAAAGAAAAAGTCTTTAAAGGTAAAAAGTCAAGTTCACTGACTCCCCCTGTTTCTAGGGAATTTAGGGTTATTTGTTGGGATACAGATGTGGTGAGAGAATAGAATTCCAGAAACCTCTGTTAAGTTACCTGTTTCACACTCCTGGGATGGCTTCATTATAAAACTCTTTCAGAGCTCAACCAGAAGTAATATCTGAGAGAATGACTCTAGCAGATATTTTATTTTTTATTTTTTTTAAATGTCTTGTGTGGAAATAAGGATTTAATGAAATGCTTTTGTGTGGCATAGCCAAGTTTTAAAGGGGAGGCAATTACACGTGTGTGAGAACCCATCCTGCTTAAGGTGTGGAAAGTACAAGACTCTGTAGATTACATTGTGCTGCTACCTGAGACTATCACAGCATTTACACACTCAACTTAAAGTCCTAGAAGGAATCAAACCCAAGCAGCCTCATTTGGTAAATGCATGCTCCATCTAAAGCTTCCTGAAATCAATGGCAAGTCTTGGGATATTATTATAATTGTCAAGAAGAACTTGCAATTACTTTGCACATCTTCTAGAAGAAAGAGAGAGATTTCAGCAGTTAAAGATGCTCTTTTCCAAATGGAATGAGTTCTAAGACATCCTTCACACTATGAGTCTGTCAAGTTGTAGTAGAGATATGTGATCAGGCATTCAGAAGTGCTTGTCTTGTAGCAGCAGAGCAGAGGCCATTCTACTGGTGTCAAATGAAACGAAGACGGTGGGACTTTGCAGGGGCTATCTTCTCCAGATAAAAGGCCAGTGACCTTTTCACATCAATGGAAAGAAAGATCTGGTTGAGGGTGGTATGCAAAAGTGTTGGCAAGAAGCCTGGATCATTAAGGCTCAACTCTCACCTTAGGGAAGTAATTTAAGGTGTGTCTATCACATAACTGTATCCTCATAGGGAAGGTGGATTATACTTTGAAATCAGAAGCAACAAGGAGAAGCATTCTGAGAAGTTGAAGTGATAACTGTCATTTGGGAAGTTATTTTTCCTCCAAACTTTTGAATCTTTTTTAAGTGTTTTAATTTCTTATGAGGAGGAGTTAATAAAAAAATTAATTTGAATATTTTGACTTCTTTTATTGAGCAGAATACCTGGAGCTATATTTTAATCTTTATTTTCCTTTGGTTAGCTGAAATCACAATAATAAAAAAAATTAAAATAGTAGCATACTCTTCCTCATCTGCAATTCAGTCTTGAAGAGAAAAGACCTTATTTACATCATTGGTAGCAGGAACCCAGTTTTTTATAAACTACTTGTGTGGTACCCCATCAGGCAGTGCTGGTTACAGGCTAATCTTGTAGACCCTCCCTGATGTGTCAAAGAGTTCAAATTACTCACTAAGTATGAGCTTCTCTTCAAGAATTTCAGACTTCTTTCTTTTAACTATCTTTCTACAGGTAGCTTGTCCGTGATGCAACAGGTATTTATTGCTAAGTCTTTCCACTAGTGTGTGCTAAATTTGGTTTGCAGCGTGAATAAACACATTGGGTGTTATAAGGCAAAATAACTTTGTTCAGTTGTTTTTCCTGGTCAGCTGCAGCCCCAATAACTTCACTAGTCTTGCAGGATGTGTGGGCATGTAATTAGAATCTGCTAAGAGGTTGCATCCGTGTGCCTGAAACATTACTTACACCCAAAATGGCAGAAAAGAACCGCTCAGCATCAGTTTCTCTCATGCTCTAGAAACTGGGATTACTGTTGAGATGAGCCTGGGAAGGTAATAACTATCTTAACACTCCAGCAAACAGTAGGAAAGAAGGGAAAGGAGAAAGGAAGGGGCTTCAGGCAACTGTTGACATCTTATCTTGTGATGTGAACAGTGTGTATTTTCCAGTCTTGTGAAAAATAAATCTTGTGAGTGGGAAGAACAGCATGACAAAGGTCAGAAAGACAATAATAAAATAGGACTTTGCAGAAGGATACGTTGATGCTTCTGAATGTGAGGAAGAAGTTTTTTGGTTTGGGGTTGGGGTTTATTTGTGTGTGGAGTTATTAAAGTAGCATATTAAAGCCAGTAATCTATTTTCAGTGTTTTACAGACCACCCGGGGAAGTAACTGAACACGCTCTTGTGGAGAAATAATGGAAGGCTCAGAGAAGACATCAAAATCTGGTAGGAGACTGGGATGTGGGTGCTTTTGGAAAAACTACAGCAATAAGAGCTCTTGAATTAAACCAGTGCTGACTGTTGACTGAAAGTCCCTGCCTTGTTTATAGGGAAAAGTTGACATCACCTCATGTGTCTCTTTCCTTCGTGTGCAACAGCAAGACAAAGTGCTGAGAGTCTTTTGTGATGATATAGAAATGCACAAGAGGCTGCTCACTTCTAAATCCCCCTACTACATCTGTAATTCTTAGCTTTGACTTAATTCTTCTCATTCATCAGACTGTTTGGATGTAGTATTTGAGTTGAGAGGGGAGTAGTACAGAGGAGTGAAAATAGTCATATTGAAGACGACACTGAAAAGATGTGGAAATTGGGCCGAGTCAGGTTTCCATAGTTGGAATAAGAATCCCTCAAATAAACAAGCAGAAAATTGTTCTCATCTCCGGTGCCTGTGAGTCTGTTAAAGTAAAGTAGAACTGACAGATCTACCCAGAGTCTCTGTGTTTGAGTTAACAGTGGTGCCATTCAGACAACAGGCAAACTCTTCTACACACACACACACACACACGTATTTCTGGAAGAGTTACTTCTGCAGAAACACCATTAGAAAAATATCACTAAATAGCAGCCTGTTAGTGATGTTGAAAATATTGTGACTGTGTCTATTTGCACTGAATATTGTTTTAGCTCAAAGCACTATGGGAAGGGATCTCAGGGAACCTCTTCCATCCAAATAAGTGTGATGAGGCTTGGTGGGGACCAGTAAGGACAGTTTGTTGGTTTGTGATGAGTGGTAAAGAGTTAAATGAAACTTGAAAACTCTTAGTTTGTGCCACTGCTGCTGTGCACTCTATTCTGGTTAAAATCTGTTGTCACAGCTTTATCATCCGTGTAATCAGGTGTGATATTGGCTCCATGTAGCCCCTCCTGCTTACGTTCTCCCAGTTTGTGCTGGGAGGAAGCAGAGTGGTAGGAGAAAGAGAGGGAACAGAGCATTTACTTGGTCTGAAGTGCTGTTAAAAGGACATCTATGGGCCTCTTACTTCATACGGTTTCATTCTGTAAATGCCACTTGAACTAAAATATTCCCTTTCATCTTTCTGACAGAAATATGACACAGTAATTCTTTGTGAAAATGTAGATGATACGCTGCAGTAGTTACAGTGAGTTAGGATTAAGTGGCAAATGCCTACTTTTAAAGACTTAATTAAAGACACAATAGCTCTGGGAGGTCATTATTGTAATTACAGCACTGCCTATATTGTTGTAGCTAACTACATGGTTGTAGTATTATGTTATCTCTACATAGCGTCCCGTTTTGATGAGGCAGCTATTGCATATACTATCATTCACACAAGCCTTTTGTCAGCCTGTTTAAGCTTGAAAATCTGATTCTGGGCTCAGTTTACCTTACTAGTTTTATATGGGTACCATTCCTTTAACTTAAGTGTGAGTAGTTTAGAGATTTTTTTGTTTTGTTTTTAATCCCTGTGTAACAGAGGAAAATTAGGCCTTCTGGCTTTGGCCAAGATCTGTAGAAATCAAGGGAAGAGCCAAAACATGACACTCTTTCTGTGCTATGTGTGTAACTAAAGACATGAAGAAAGGTTAGTTCTCAGCCTGGCTGTTATCAAATTAGGACAGATAACTTGAAAGGTAGATACACAATCGAGGAAACATCTGATCTGCATAAAGCTCATTCTTGAAATGAGAAAATGTTAAGATCTCACAGCAGACGTTTTCAGCAGCATATTTGAAGGCTGTTCAACATACTCATTTTTCCTAGAGGCAAGATTTTCCCCTACAGTAGCTTTCCAGGGTTTTGTCTGTTCTTACCTCAAAATCTTCAAGCAGTATGGCTGTTGCAGTTTACCATGATAGGGAGCTACACATCTGACTAATATCATGCCTCCAAGTGTTTTGATCTGTGTATTTGGAAAGGCAATGACAGTATTAGTAAACAAAACAAGGTTAAAGATAGCATGGGTACCAGTCCAAGTATAGTTAGGGCAAGACAGATCTCAAGGAGCTCTGCCTGGGAGTAGGCCTGCATGGACTGCTAAAACTTTTGTTATCTGTGTTTGTGGAATGATGTTTCAAAGGAGTTGGAGTTCTTTCACAGAAATGTTGTCTCTGAGAAGACTGGAGAGGCTTCTATAAAAGCCAGCATTTAAAGTCTGGTGCATGTTTTGTTTGGTTTTTAATTTTTGAGTATCCAAGCAGGGTCTACAAAATGGGACATGGTCAACAGCAGAGGTGGAGCTACCCCAGAAAACTCTTGGTGGCTTTATTTTGGGAGGTGGGAGGCTGAACTTCACTTTATGAAAAGGGACTGTATGAACACTTGCAGCTCATGTCAGCATTCCATCTCTGAGGTTGTTTAAGATTAGGTCACAAGTCTTTCCTTGGTTTGTATTGCAAGTGCCCAACAACAAAAACAAAAGTTTACTTTGCACTTTAAGGTTGAGGTAGAATTAGCCTCATTTCAGCTGTCTTCATGTGATTTTTTATTGAGAATAAATCAGACCTGGATTTATTTTTATTGATTTTATCCACTTGTAGCACTTGCAGGTTGTAATCTTGTTTTGACTTAATTGTGGATGTGGCTTTCATTTTTGTTAATTCTCCCTGAAGGCATCCTAAATAATAGAATCACAGAGCTGTTTGGGTTGGCAGGGACCCCAAAGTCCATCCAGCCCCAACTCCCTGCCATGGGCAGGGATGCCCTCCACTAGCCCATGTTGCTCCATCCAGCCTGGCACCACCAGGGATGGGGTATCTATAAAAAACCTCTCTGGGCAACTTGTGCCAATATCTCATCACCCTCACAGTGAGGAATTTCTTCCTAATATCTAGCCTATCTCCTTTCTTTTTAAAGCCCTTGTCCTGTTCTGCTCCAGCTTTCTTGTAGGCCCCTTAAGGTACTGGAAGTCTCTATAAGGTCTCCCTAGAGCATCATTGTTGCCTATCCAAGCTTCCCATTTGCCATCTTTCTTCAAGACAACCTCCTTTGTTCCCTGATCACTTCTCTCTTCCTCCTTATAATGAATAACTATCCTCGTAGCATCACACCTGCAAATTAATGTAACGATCCTGGGTCTGAGCTGAGTAATGTGAGGATTATCAGCTTTGTGGTCTCTGCTGGGATATTGTCTGCTACAAAATACTGGCTTGGCTTGTGTGCATGCAATAATATTGCCTTTCAAACTCCGTGCTACCTATTGCTTTTCCTCAGGTGCTCTACTTAATATTAGTATTTCTTGGTTTTCCACAGTGCAACTCATTTTTAGGTTATATTCCCTCCAAAGTCTTCAGCCTTACACTGTCAAGGAGTAACAAGGTTTCTGACAAAGATCCACAGTGAGGAAGACATAAAATAAACATTTGGTTTTCAAGAGAATTAGAATGCCTTGGACTGTGTTCCTATTCTGGAAATAACTCTTTCTATAACAGCTTTTTTTTTTTTTTTTTCCTGTCTGTGTTTGCTTTTATTATTTCAGGGGTAAATCTGTTCCTCAGTAAAAGTGAGGAGGTACTAAATTCCTGTGGAAGACAGGTTTGTTAGGGCTTGAAATAATAGCATCCATGGAATGAGGGGCAGCTGAGAGAATTACACATTCATCTATTCATCCGGGCTGTATCTGGTGCTCAGCTCCGTATACCTGAATTCATGAGTAATTTCTAGCTGTGGTGTCCATTCAGGGCACATCCATTTTAATGAGACTGCCCTGTAATGAATTAAATTATGTGCCAGCTCTGGTAGGAAAGCTGTCCCCACATGCTGTTAGGAGGCTGGCAGAGAAAATTTGGATGTTGATTTCCCAGTTTCTTTTATTTTTTTTTCTCCTGTCTTCTGTGATAAGAGGGTGAAAAGACAGGAACTCTGAGCTCAAATGAGAACTGATGAGGTCTTTCTCATACCTTTAGGTTATTACAACCCTGACAATTAGACTGTTAATATTATTGGGTTATAATAAATGAAGGAATGTGATTAAGGGTACAATTTATTCACTCAGAGAACAGCCAAAGCAAGGAGAGCCGTAGTTGCACCCCTCTGCTAAGTTTCTCTCTTTATGTAGTAATAATTTTAAAGAAATTTTCAAGCTCTGTGGACTTTTAGATCACAAAATCTCTTGCCAGTGCTGTCAGGATCACCAAGGCTGGTCTGCTGAAAGCTGATTAGGGGATCAGTGTGAGAGGTGGTGATCACTGGCAATGGTGCTTAATTTCAGCCTGGGAAATATTGCTTGCTCTGGCAGTACTAGAAGTTTGGAAACTTGGGAAAAAAATCTGATCAGTTTTGCAAGTTATGTGGTTTTTTTTTTAATATATATCTCTTTCCTCTCTTGTAACATTTTAATTAAAAGGTTTTCAGTTTTTAAAAATTGAGGAGGATGGGACTCCTTTAGTTTTGCTATTAGCTATTGGAGGCAAAAGAGATGGAGAAGGAGGAACATAGACTGGAGGATAAAAATAATAATTTTAATTAGAGAAATGCTGTCTCAAATCCCCATTAAACATGTGTTTTTCATGGATAGGTATTCTTTTTAGAGAAAAAAGTTATTCACTGAAAAAAAAAGGGTAAGCTGGGATAGCACTGAAAGCTCTGAAGGCTCCACTTGATCACTGCTGTATGTTTGGGAGAATGAAGTGCACTCTCCTGGTTGGCCAGGACAGCCTCTCTGATGCTAGCCCAAATCTAATGGGACTACTGTTGGCTTTTTGCTATTTTCATTACCAGAAAATGGGAGCAAACTGAAAGGGCACAATGGAGCCCTGAGTAACCATGTTTAGGGTTCATATGTTTGCATATATTTACTAATGAAAGATACTGTGATTGGCTTCTGTCAGTTCTTCAAGATGTAAAACGAGCGCTAGTAGATGAAGTGAAAGCTGTGGTAGAAGATGCTCTGGTTTTGTTCTTAGTGATTCCAGTGGTAAATATATGATAGATAGGTCTGATTTCTTCCAGGACAGATGGCAGACATTGGACATCGTGCTTTTATGCTCTTGCAAACCTTAAAGCACTCTCTGTTCTTCTGCTAGCGCTGTATAAAAGTCAGGACAGACCTTATCGCTTTCTGTGCTCTGTGATGATTTGTAGGTTGCGTTGAATTATTCCACGTGGCAGAAGAGGCCAGTTCATTAGAAAGAGAGAACGAATATTTAGCTAGTGGTATGCCCACGCTGGAATTCTTTTATTATTCAAATATTGCCCTGGAATGTCGCCTTTGCAGAATGACTAGGTCTAAATTCTGCTTGCAGCTGTTCAACCTGTTTGAAATCAGAGTTTGTCATATTCTGGGTTGGTTTATTGGTTGCATAACATATAAACAACGGCTTGAATACTTTCAAGATCCACCTCTCTTTGAAGCAATAATGAGACTGATTAAAAGTTTTTCATTGCTAGAAAATAGAGGTATTATTGCTTGAAGGAACAAAGCTAATTGAGAAGTCAGCTGTTGCTTTGGCCTCATGTGTGTATCAGATGCTAGAGAGAAACAAAGTTGACATTCCCACAGAAGAGAGCTCCAGGGAGATCTCAAGGAAGGATTGCCAACTGCCAGGCTCCTTTGCTCAAAGTTTTCACTCTGCCTCATAAATCCAAAGTATAAACTTTGGATACAGAAACACTTGTTTCATTTGATGACGAGAATCCCAAGTTTCTTGCTGAGCGTTTAGTCAATGGCCTCTGAATTCAAAGTGCTATTGTGTGTTTGTGTTCGTGCTGTATGCTATGGCTCTCCAGCTGCATGTAAAGTCTTCCACAGAGACAGACAATCTGAATTTCTGGAGAAATTAATTTCAGGGGAAGTTAGTTGTGTCCTACAAATCCCTCACCAGTGCGTGCTTCCCCTTAATGCAACTCACTTGATCAAATTGCTCAAACTTAAGTACAATTTAAAAAATAACTTATTAACAACAATTAACATGAAGTGTAGTGTTAATACCGCAGATTGCTATTGTTAATGCCATTACTGTGCATTAGAGTGCTATGAAATTCTAGATATGCAAAATAAGGCACTTTCCATAAAAATAACTGCAGTGGGAGCTGGGTTGTATGTTGTCAAAGCCAGAAATGTGAAATGGTCATCATTAGGTAGATCATCACTTACTTCCTTTATTGGGTGATATATTTTTCTTTCTCTTCCTTCTGTGAGAACAGATATAAGCATGTTTATCTGGCCAAACCATCCCAGGCCAGTCCAGATGGGGCTGCATCAGCCTTTTTCACACCCTCATTCAAACTCTCCTCCCCCTACTGCCACTGCCTTTTCTGCGGCCAGGTGCCTATGGGTCCTCAGAGCTCTGGTGAGTTGTTCTGTGTGTAGAAACACTAATAAGTTCAGTTTATCCCTTTCTACCTCTGGCTCCATGGTGTTTCAGGACTTAGTAGAAATAGTTTTGCTTGTAACTTGTTTTGCTGATTTTTCCTTGTATTACCTCCTTATCTAATTACTTTGCCAGTGCTTGTCATGCCATTTTTATCAGAAGGATGTTTTGTTCAGCCAGGCTAGGCTTCGGATTCTTCAGCTACAAGTGTTACATCTAGCTCAGCACTCATGACTGTACCAGGCAGCAGGTTTGTGTTGAAGAAAGAGTTTTCCATCAATTCAAATTCATTGGGATTTCTTTTTTTTTTTTTCCTCCTTTTCCTCTGTTATTCCTATGCAAACACACACTTAATGCTTGCTTCATGTTCAGTGTGGGGATATCTTGGGCTGCTTAACATGCTATTTCCAGGTAGCAAACTCTATGCTTCTGCACTCCCTTAGGGATTCAGGATACTCTTGATTTCCCCTGCTCTCCTTCTGTAGATCTAGGCTTTCTCTGGTAAAGGGTGAAAGTGATCTAGTGTTAGGAAACAGTTTTTGGAGGTGTGCAGTTCTGGCTCAGTATCTTCTCTGTTAGTATGCAGAACTCTATGACCCAGTTATGTCTTTTTTTTTTAATACTATTTTTCCTATGGAAACACAGAAATTTTAAAACAGAATCTTTGGAGAAAAGCTACTTTGTGCTTGATGTGTCTTCTTTCCCCTTTGTTTTGCTGTCAAAATAAGTACAAAGACCATAGGGCAGTCAATGCTCCCAGAGGATGCCACATAAAATAAAAAATGTATTATGTGGTAAAATAACCCCCAGATTTTGCTGATCTCACTGTTTTGCCCAAATGCTCGTTATCAGACTTTTCCAACTGTGCCAGAACCCACCCTGTGTATAAGGAGCCATTTCTAAAAACTCAGGATATCACAATTTACCCATCAGTGCTGAATGAGGGGGTTTAATGAATTCCAACACAAAAAAATTTCCTAGAGTGGTTGTGCTAACAGCAAGTTGCATTAAAAGGACTATTTTCCTCTACAGGGATTTCAGTAAAGAGACAATGTTTATTTTTTCAGTGGAAAATTGATTGTAACTAAGAGGATACTTGGCTTGAAAGTGGGGAATTATCATATCATATGATTAAATGAAAGCTTACCTTGTTATAAGGTAACTAGACATATCCCAATAGAATTGAGACAATGTTTGATTAAGCCAGATTTTCCTACTTTATATTCAAGGAACAAATTAAAGAATAATTGAGATCCTTTTCAGATCTTTTATAAGCTGAATATATAAAGCTGCAGCTCCAGGTGGCAAAGCAATTAGCTGATGAATAAAATCAACCACACTGTCATTCGTCAGATGTTTAAATTCTGTAAGCCAGATAAATTAATGTGTTGCTTAAGCCAAATAAACGGTCACGCTCTTCATGTTACCTCTGAACTCCCCTGGGAATGGGCCTGGGAACATGCTGATAGAAAACCCAGGAACTGTCTCATCAGAAGGGTCATAATTAAGTTGCCTGGTTTTGCATGTCTAAAATAAGCGTTCCCGTTCGTGGAAAAGATGGCTGTACTGATGTGCTGTGCTCATTATCAAATGGGAGGCTGAGAGTTTGAATCACAAGTGGTTACATGCCTTTCCCTTGCTGGTGGTGGGGTTTTGGCCTCTGAGCTTCTGGTTAAGGCTGGGAATGGTGTGGTCCATAGCACAGATTTTTTTTTTTTTTCCTTGTGCTAGTGCTCGGTTTGGCTTTATCAGTAATCCTGGGGCCACCGAGTGAGACTCTTGAACCTGAAAGGATCCACTTATTTGTCAGCAGTTGAAGTGGAACTGTGTGTTTTAACTTCATTTTTTTGGAGGTTGAGTTTGGAAGGAGAGATTATTCTGTACAACATCCTCCTTGCGCTGATGAGCCTGTCTGATGTGGGTGTTCAGGCTGCTTGGTGGTCAGAGGCCAGTCAACAAGAGGAATGGCCTGATCCCAAAGTTTTTAATGCTTCAGAAGTGTAAGCTGTCAGAAATGATGTCTTTCTGTACAAACCTGCTGTCATAAGAGATTTCACAAGCATTTAACCTTTAAGAGCTTTGGTAACAGGAAGGAGATGGACCTTACTGAGCCCACAGAGAAAATGCTGCTGTTCAAGTTTGTTTTTTCTTTTGCTGAGGGAAGAAGGTTATGAACAAGCAGCAGCAGCGTTTTCCTACAAACTCAGTGGCTGAATATTTGGCTGGGTCTTTGGGATGGACCTTACCAGCTGGACCCATGTGTTTTAATCCTCTTCAAAGACATTTTTATCCCTTTTTTTCCTTTGCTACTAATGTTGCGTTAATCTTGTGTTGGGTGCTTAATCCACTTCACTAAAAGCCTTTACATTCTTTAGGTGATTAATAACACAAGTACCATTGAATTTGTGATATTGGGAGCAAAGTAGGGTTGCACTGTGGAGTTACCTCTAGTGAAATATTACTCTTAGCAGGAGTAAGGGAGTAAGTCAGTATTGGTATATCGGTTGTAACTTGTAAAGTGCTGGAATGTTTGATACCTGCTTTGAGGCACAAATGGATGTTTGGAGGTGTATATTTGCTTTCTCTGAGTATTTTTACAACCTGTTAGCTGGTTTCTGACTAACAGTGAGTGAATGCTGCTGTTCCTTAAAAACTCTTGATTATTATTATTTTTTAAACAAAATCAGCATCACCAAAACAAACTGTAAAGAAAGAATGCTCTGAAATGGGATATACATTCTGTTCTAGATGCTTGGTTTCTGCACAAACAGTGATTATTGCAGCAGAATGTGTTCCTCCTCTTATATGATTACCTGAGTTAGTTTTTGAATGCTTCTGATTTTCAGGCATTTAGAAACAAGAAGTAAGAGAGGACTTAGCCTCTGACTAGGATTTAAGAAAACCTGGGGGTCTGCTGCTAACTACTGGGTGCAAAACTGCATGAAGAAGCTGCTGTCATAAATCATTTGGGGCAAAATAGGTGACTCTCTGAAGTCCATTGAAGCCCAGCAGCTCTGTGCACTGACAACTGACTTTGGTTTGATCTTTTGTATCTGTTTGATGAACTTCAGCTCTTTAATAGTGAGCAAAGATCATTAATCTGCATTGGAAATGGTATTTTTAAACTTGCATTTAAACATCTAGTACTCCAGGCAACTAAAAGTAGCCGTAGGAGGTATTTATTTTGAGAATAGTGAGATGTTGGCAATCAGTGTAGAACAGCAAGTGTTGACAGACTTTATTTATGGGTGCATTTCACAGAAATTTGGTAGAAACTTCAGTGAGCTTGTCAGTTCAGCGTCTGCTCTGTGCAGCTCAGACTGAAGCCTCAGAAATTGCACTGAAAGCCTTAATATCCTGCCATAGGGAGAAAAGGGGGATTAAAACCACTTGTGTTGGAACCAGGTGACCTTTAAGGTCCCATCCAATCCAAACTGTTTTGTGATTGTATGATTTTTATGACTAAAAGGGAAGGTGAAGTAGGTTATGTGAGTAGTATGTGTTGTATCAAATGCTTGATCAACTGAGAAAACAGCAAAGGATCTCAAATTGAGCTATTTGATGCACACCCCAGAGGACTGAGTGCCCTGGTGAGAAGTGCTCCAGCCTGCCTTCAAATTGGGCAAAGCTAAAGAAGAGACTTCTTGTGTGATCAACGGCATTAAACTAACTATAGCATAATCAAGTCCATAACAAGGGTACAGTTATGTAGATGAGGCAGTGAGAAACTCTTTCTGGTAATGAAATGTGACTGAGGGTTCATTTACACCAATAATTCATCTATGTGTGTCATACTTTTACCTGTATCCCAAAGACAGCTATGGCCCTCGTAGCTGTGTTCTATCCAGACCATGTTGCTTTGAAGTAAAAAGGGATGATACTCACATGCTTGAAGTCTGACATTTGCTGAAGTACCTACTGCCCTGGTGCCTTTGTAATTGCTGGGATACTTCAGCTGTTGCAGTTGGTATTATCAGTGCTGTTAAGATGAGATATGGGCATCACTGTGAATCGGTCTGTGTCCCAGAACCTGAAATAGAAAGTGGAGAGAAGGGACAAGTGGGGTGATGGTTCAAGGTTACCCAAGAAGAAATATGGAATGGAAGGCATACAGCAGCCTTTTCTGCTTGTCCTGGTGCTAGTGTACTTCCTCTGACTAAAAATGCATCTGAAGTTATGGGACAAGTATTTCCCTTCTTAGGTTTTCATAAAAAATACCCCCTTTTTTTACTGGTGTAAGTGGCAGCAAATTCTGCCCATAGTCTCCATCTTTATTGAACATTTCCAACAGCATGTACCTGGGACTGACATAATAGATGATGAATGGGGACATGAGGCTCTGACTACCCTAAATGTTAAAAAAAAAAAGTATCACAGCCATATATTCAAAAGCTCAGCTGAAAACATATATTGCAAATAACGGTAGCCACAAAGGTAAAGTCTTTAGGAAGTACTGTTGCTTGTGTTCACTTTGGGTTATATATAAAAGATATTACTGCATTATTTTCAGGTTTAAAGGGAAATCTTTTGGTGGAAAGCTTAGCTATGCTTGTATGAGAACAACAGAGAACATGGTCATTGTCTCAGCATCAATAATCGCTTTGAAGAACAAATCTGTGGTTTTGAAATTGGCACAAATAGGAAAACATTTGGCCAAGTGTAAACAATCACCTCTCACAGGACTTACTAAATTAAAGACAAAAAGAAAAACAAGAGTTTTCCTCCCATCACAGGAGAGCAGTTATAAGAAAAAGAGTTTGCTTTCAATTTTTTGTTTGGAAAAAGTGAATGGAAGAAAAGTCTTTGTTTCTGCAACATGGCAGTTGTGAATTTGTGGGTTGGAGAAAAGAGGGGAAAATGGATAATAGTCCCCATATTAGTATTTACTTGTGTTTCACATCTGCTCTCAGTCATAAGAGTAATATCAATTTAAAAGTATTTTTAAAGCATGCCTAGCTTGAATCTTCTGAATTTTTGCATGTGTATTTGCTGAGATAACACTCTTGCTTAACATTTAAGAACCTGTTCAAATACTTTTCTGAATCTGGAATTCATTGCTTTACAAAACAAACTGAAAACAGTCCAGTTTCTCCACTTACACTGTTTAGGAGCTGTGAAGTGCCCTGGTGCCACTATATTTGACTTTACAGGTCAGCTATCACTTGCAGAAGTTTTACATCTCTCTAAGGCATGAGCAAATGTAAATTTTTGTCTGCTGTGCATTAAAATGATTGTCTTACTCTATTTCTCTCTTCATTTGCCTCCCATCTCGCTCCCAGTCCTTGTAACATACAGATATCTATAAAGGAAGTTATGAATGTTCAGCTTGTGTGTCATTTGGTGCGTAGCCAAAATCTGCTTTCTTTCCCCCAAATGACTAACCCAAACGTTACTGAAGAGTTTTCCCACACTTTGCAAAAAAGCATCTTTTAAGCAATATTTTGATGACATTTTGGAGGCCAATTTAAACCCCAAATGAAGATACTATTTTTTTTTTTTCCTTCTCCTGCCCCTTGGAAGTTTCTATTACTGAAAAACAGTTTAACAGAAGCTGCAGTGCAGCTGGTACTGATTTGGTATTAAAAATGGCACAAAAATGAGGCCCTGTGTTGCAGTATTAATAATATATCAGCGTGTATGTTTATCTCCTACAGGATGGATAGTAATGTATGGCATGAGTGGAAGCAACAGAAATAGCATTGTCATGGGACAAGCAATTATATAGCTTATAAGGAGCAGAGCAAAGCAGGAACCGCAGGGTAGTCTTCTGTAGCGAGAGATAGTACAGGCAGTGGTTTATATTCATCCTCGTGTGTTATTTTATATATATTCTCTTATTCCATGATTAAAGGTGTACATGTGTGCCACAGGACTGATGCAGAAGATGTCAGTCATGATAGATTGAGTTAGGTGGAGTTTTGGAGGGCTTTAGGGAAATTCTAATGGTGTTAAAGGATCCTTTCTTTCACTGCCTCAGTTACTTCGCCTGTTGCATACAGCAGGTGGATTATGGGGTTAGGTACAGTTTCTGTTTGCCTCTGCTGAGGAGAAGACCTACTTCATGGTTCACTTTGTGCCATGGTGTTCAGGAAGAATATCATGGCAAGTTTAGCCAAAAAATCACCAGCCCAATAGTAACCCAGAGTGGTTTATTTTCATTTTAGCTTTTGAGGAGTTTGTTTATTGTGGGTGAAATTGAGAGACCTACAGAACAGTCTTAAACTTGGCTATACTTTTTTCTGTTTTTGTTTTTAAGGAATGCAAAGCATTCCACTGTTGACTAAATAAGTTTGAATTGACTTAGTTATGTCAATTTTAGTGTAGGTAGAAAGGAGTCATTCTCAAGATGCAGATCTCTGTTGATCTGTGTCACAGCTATTCCACATTAGCGCTTTTTCATTGGAGAAAGGCTGCTGAAGGCATAATTTCTTCACTGGGCGTTTTACTCTTTCCTTAGCTGCTTCCTTAAGGTGCTGCCCACAAAAAGAGGGTGCAAAGGAAAGGAAAAATGTACACAAAGCTGTTTGGAGTAGGCAGCTGAGAGATTTGTGTGTTCAACTGAGAGGTCTGACGGGCACATGGAAGTGTCTTGCAGTTGTATGGATAATGGCTTTAAACTAAAGGAGGGGAGATTTAGATTAGACAATAGGAAGAAATTCCTCACTGTGAGGGGGTGAGGCCCTGGCACAGCTTGCCCAGAGAAGCTGTGGCTGCCCCCTTTCTAACAGTGTTCAAGGCCAGGTTGGATGGGGCTTTGGGCAGCCTGGGCTAGTGGTGTGTCCCTGGGCTAGAGAGTGTCCCTGACTGTAGCAGGGAGTGGGACTAGATGGGCTCTGGGGTCCTTTCCAGCACGAACCACTGTGTGATTCTATATGTTGTCTCCTGTGGGTTTGGTTGCTTGGTAGATCTAGAAGGATAGGGAAACACTTCCCAGCATTCAGGTGGAGAGTCTGATGACAGCAATTCTCCACACCAGAAGGAATGAAGGGGTGCAGCTTCCGAAGTGCTTCATGAGCACATTGTACTTAGAAGGAAAAGGATTCTTCTTCAGCTCTGTGCCAGCTAGTGCACAGCTGAACCAGGAGAGGAGACCCACTGAGTTGTCCCACTGAGACAAGTTGCTTATCAGTGGCTTCCTAAGTCCTCTGCTGCTCTGACTCCCTGCCCTACCTCTCACTGTGTCTTATCCTTGGGTATTAAGACCAGAACTTGTCCCAGGGAAGTGAGGTAGTCTCTGTGTGACTAGTGTGTGCAGTTCCATGTAACATCCTCCTTATCCTACTCAGTAAACTGTGTAACAAATAATCTATGGTGGCAATGGGATTAACACATTTGACCCTTAATGGCTCTGAAGGAATAATAGTGATGTCTCGGTTCAATAATTGTGTGAAGTATGGTGCATCAAGCAAATCCTCCTTAACGGCTCCTTCAGAGCCAGTCATCCCTTTTGAAGGCCTATGAACCATTTGAACTTCTAAGTCTGTGTTTGTTATGCTCTGTCCTATGTGTATGTGCAGTTAAGACCTGGTACATATTAAAAGTAAACTCTCCACTATGCTGACAGATCCTCTGATTCAGTCCTAGGATGCCACGTTCCTTGTCTGATTCACAAATTTCTCTTTTAATTGAAATGAGGTCTGCAATCAAACTTGAGGTGATATGGTAACAGGCTCTGGGACAGCTATCGCTTCCATAACACATCAGGAATTGCTGTTCCCTCTCGCCACCTTCATGCTGAACCAGTCTGCTCTGTTTATATGAGCTGTCAGTCTGCAGGTTTTCCATAGAAAGGGGAAGGGGGGAGTTGGGTGGAGTTAGCTTTTGGGATTTAGTTTGGGGTTTCTTCTGTAGAGTTTGTTTCTATATGGAATTACTTTTCTTTAAGGTCCCTCTCACTCCCACTATCCTACCCCTCTTGCCTGCATGTCCCCTAGATAAAGGTAAATAGCTTTTGAACTTGACTTTGAAGAAGGCAGGACTTTCTGATGGAGTAGGTTAAAAAATGTTCTCTCTCTGAAAAGTAACAGCTAACTTCACCATCTGTTTGCAGATATGGTTTGAGAGAACAGTTGAGATCATTGAGAAAAGTACCCACAAAATTAATGTAAAATTAGCTGTGTAAAACCTAAAGGAGTTAAATGTCATATATTTACAGGAAATGCTGTTGTCTTAACACATTTGAAGAACGAGTTTATCCAGTATACAATTATTTTCCCAGTAATTTTTCTACTGTAGTTGGTATTAATGGTTCTGATTCCATAATACCTCTGTCTGTCACCTCAGTTGATGTAAATGTGTATTGTGGGTTAAGTGCTTTGCTGATTAAGGACCCAATCATGGAAATGCTTTCTGATGGGGTGGTATTTGGCCATCAATACTCTTTGACTTCTCAGACTTTTTTTTTCTCTTGGGAGGGAAATATTTGCACTCTTACTAAAATGTTTGCAGCATTCAGGATTGAATCCTTGCAGGAATCATGCCTGCTGTCTGTGATGTGTGAGAACAGCAGCCAAATGACAAATGCTGCCCGACACAGACTCTCTCTCCGAGTGCTGACATGCAGCATTTCTTGTGGAAATTGGTGCTGCCTCCCTGCAGCAGGTGTAATGCTGGTTTCCATGTTAAGTGTGAATCAGACCAGCCCTCTGATTCCAGTGACCGAGAAGAGATCTTGGTGGGTGCAGGAATCTCTCTTTACCTCTGATGTGGAATGGTCAGCCTCATGCTAATTGTCAAGTGTTGGGTGGTTGTACACCTCGCTGGTCAAGGGAACTTTCTACTGGCACTGATATTAGAGTGGATTAGTAAGTCTCTGCTTGAAATTTGCCATTGTCGTTTTTATTTTGTCAAGCATCAAGAGAATACACAGTGCCACGTAAGAAACACGAGGTTCCTGGCTTATACAAGCAGGGACCAAGAGTTTCTCTGTATAACAGTGTCGTTTCAGCCCATTCTCTGTTTTCCTCGGAAACCACACGGGAGCAGTGTGGTCTTGCCTTTGAGAAAGGCACTGCTCGTCTTCCCTCTGATGACTGAACTTCTCTGTCAGAGGATGTCTCAGGCTGAGATATAAGAACACAAAACTGATGACAAGTAAAATATTTCACAGAATATCCATCTTTCACTTTGCAAATACTCCTTTGTGAGAAATCAGATTGTCAGTAAGGACTGCTCAGAATGCTTACTATATTGAATGAAATAAAGAATAAAGACTGCATTTTGTGCTGCATTCTATGATTGGATAATATGAAGTAAAAATGAAGAGAAAAAAAAATCCTCCAATTATGATTATTCCATTAGCTATAATCAACTCACAAATGGAAGACTCCAATATATCATTTCATGTATCTGACAAGATGTAGTTACCAAGAAATAGGGGAAAAAAAAAAAAGCCCAAACCTTGGGAAAATACTTTGGGAGCCTTCTGGGTGAAGGTATGGGTGTGAATGCTTAAATGGACAGGCATTGTGTATGCTTAATTTTGAAGTTATTTGATATTGAGAGGCTTTGCATTAATTATAGTTAATAACATTCCTTGTTAAAGGTATGCACTGGATCCTTTTGGAAAAGTCAGCTGTAAGTATAGTGCAGAGGAAGAGATCTTTGTAGTATCTGGTATTCCTAGGAAGAAAAGTAGCAAAAGGTGGTTGCTGCATTTGGACCCATCATACGTGGGCCAAAAGTGGGAACACAATTGTGTGTGGAGGGGAAGACTCCACTGTAAGATCTAGAAGTACAGATTGTTTGTCTGGGGCTTATTATGGAGAAAGAAACACCTCTTCTGTCCAGCTAGCCCTGGAGCAAATCCTTTTCTCTCCTGTCTCTGTAAGTGTTGGTCTAGAGCAACCAGATGCTCAAACTCCTGGCAACACCTACACTTTGTCTTCCAGAAGAAGCTGGCCTACAAGCCAAAAATCATGTTGAAAGTACTCAAGGGGGTGGTTGCTGATGTTTTCGCCCTGGCTGGGGAAGGTAGACTCTAGAGCATTGGTGATGAAGAAGGCTTCACTGGGAGAATTTGTGTCCAAATGGCAAGTCTGAGGAGGTGCTGGCATTTGCTGGTTTGGAGCCTCGGAGAACATTATGGAGAGATTAGTGTAGGCCTCAAATTTGACTTCTTTTGTTACTTTCTGTTCTCACAGTCTTACATAACATGATAGAGTCAAAGTCATATTTAGCTACTCTACTCTGTGCCTCATCTCAACCACCTAATCCTGAGTGCTTGGCCAATATCACAAGTGGCATGATTGGATGCCTTTGTTCTGGCTCTAGTTCCCCCCTCCCAAAAGCAGTGAACAAGTTCAGTGGTTCTTTACTGAAATGAGGGATTTTATTTCAATGGTCCTTACTCCCTCTTTGTTTATGGGTAGAAAGGAAGGCTTCCTATTGCTTTGATATCACTGTTAAGGTCCCTTTTTAGGCTGGTTGTATTTGGCTCATGATAAGAAAGGATGCAAAATCTGATGCTTGGTATTTTCTATAAAGTCCTAGCTCCTAGTCATGTGATTTTGTTGTTGTTGTTGTTATTGTTTTGGGTACCCCTTTTACTTTAAAAAAAGGGGAGAGGGTTTGGTTTCCATTATTTTAGAACAGAAGCATAGGAAATTTGCAGGACTATTTACTAGCAGGCATCAAAAATGGAAAGTAAATAAAGAACTCCAAACAATACAGCACTGATTTTAAATTGGTATCTCACTGTTCCGGGCAGACTGAAGGCTAGAGTGAACAGTGCTGGCTGAAGGCTTTCTCTTTATTTTTAACCTGAAAACTGATTTATGACCTTTGTTTCTTTGGTCAGAGGATAGTGCTGAGACAGGTACTAAAGATGCAGCCAATCAGGTATCCAAGATCACAGAATCACCAGGTTGCAAAAGACCATTAAGATGGAGTCCAACTGTCTCTGTCCTCTCCTAAACCATATCCCTGAGCACCTCATCTACCCATCTGTTAGATACATCTTCACCTATATAAACATAATGAGATGTAGGTGTTTAGTATAACAGAGACTTTAGGAGAAATCTTTGTGCTTTCAGTTTGCTGTCAAATGTATGTAGAGTGGAACCACAAGTCTGAGGTCCTTCTCTCCATACAGCCATGACTAAGGCATAGCTCCTTCTTGGATGATGACCAGTAATGAAGAAAGGAAGAGGGAAAGAGTGACTCAGACCTGTATAGGGGACACCAATGAAAATTCCAAAAGGAAAAAAAAAGTTGAGAAAATTCCAAATAGGCTCTAGATGACATCTGGTGCTTTCCTGAGCTGAGACAGACTGATTTCTTAGGAAAATAAATAAATGATGATGCCAAACCCGTTTGCCTCAGCGGATGCAGGATGGCAATGTCCACTGGACACTGTGGGGTTGCTCTAACAAATGAAATGCAGTATGTAGGTCCTCTTAGAACCTGACCCCCTCTCAGGGTAACGTTGCAAACATCATCTCCTCTGACCACAGCATTAAATAATACTTGTCAAAGCTCTGGATCCCAATTCAGCAGCTTCACTGGGGCTGGTTAAATTCTGACATGTAACGTACATTAGGGAATTTGCAGCATCTGTTTCTGCTTCCCGTGCTTTGAGGAAATAACAAGATACTTCTGAAAGAGCAACCAACTGCAGTTACTGTATTTGCAAAAGGAAGAGTTATAATGTCAACAATTCTAATTCAGGAGATTCTGGATTCAGAAGGCAGGTTTCTCCTGCTTCAGGAGAATCCTGCTGGAGAGGAAAGCTTCAAAGCGGATCTCCAGCCAAACCCTGATCCCAGCAGTCTGATGCTGGGATCCAAGCAGTCCAAGGTGCATTAAGATGACTAGAGTTTGGTGCTGGAAAACTGTTCTGTAGTTCAGAAAGTCTCTCATAGTTTGGCTGTAATTACAAACGGAGCAGACTCTCAAAGCATAGAACAAGATGAGCGCTGGCAGACAGCAGGGGTTCCTTCAAGGAAAGGCGGATTTCATTTCAAAAGCACAATATTCTCTTAAGGATGATAAGAAAAGGTACAATCAATGAGAACACACAGGAGATCTGATGCTTCATTAAATGTAGATTACAGTTATCCTTGCCACCTTGCATTTGAAAAGCAGGGCATGGAATCAGTGCACAGTAATTTAATAAAGACTGAAATTCTTAGCGTGTGACCTCATGTACTCAGTTTTTGGGTAAAGCTCAGGTTCGTGGGGCAGCTATTGGAGTGGGACCATTCTGTTCTTCCACTCCTAATTCCTGAGTTTTCTGCCAGTGTCAAATGAAGAAAAAAAGAGATGTCTGGGATTAGTAAAATCTCCTTTAATTTCTTTCCACACAAAAACATCTTGTTGCTCAAGTTTTAATGAAATTAAAATCATGTTAAATAGCTTATCAAGAATATGGAAGATGCACAACACATATGACTTGATATTTTAAGGGTTGAATCTTTACTTTGTTGAAATTGGCATAAATCCCACCAGAGTCGATGGAGGTATCTAGATATACACCAGCTGAAAGGATCTGTTCTCAATTTTCTTCACAGTTTTTATGGCATTTTTCCAGCCTGAAAACAAATACTGAAAAATAATATACTGCAGTGTTGTTGGACTCTGTGTATCACAGTCTGCATCAGGAAAATAGCTGCATAAACACATGTAGCATAGGACTGGCAATCAGAGGGGAGAAGGGAGAAGGTGTCCTCATGAACCTTGTTAATTCTGTGACTCTGAAGTCTCGGTGTCTGGCTGAATGTCACACTTTGAGCAAGACACATGGGCCTAACAGCATATGGCTAATGCTACTCTCCAAGTGGGGCCTCTGGCTTTTGTTCAAGTGGGATCCCTCGTGGACAGTGGGAGAGCTGAAAGCAAGGGAAATCAATCCAGCTGAGTCTGCTGGCAGAGAAGGTGTTTGGAGCCATGGAACCCCCCCAAAAGCAAAGACGTTGAGTACTAAACATGTTTTAAGCTTCAAAGGTTGTGAGAAGAAGCAAAAGGGATCTCAGAGGCAACTGAGGAAGGGGTAGATGTGGACTAGTATGGTTTGGTAACAGATTTGGTGTAGGACTGGATGAGCAGGAAGGGAACCAGCTGAAGAGAGGAAGACAGAGAGACCATGTGAGTCAGAGAAGACAACCTTTTTAAGGGAAGAAAGCTCTTGAACTACTAAGATGAGTTTGACCTATGCCTGATAAGTGGTAGAGGCACAGGAATATACAGGGGTTTGAGTTGGTTTGCCTGAGTCTCTAGATTAATTGAAAAGGCACGTGGCTTTTGCAGCCATTACAAATGAGTGTGTCTAATGCACTTGGACTGCACGTTCCTTGGGAAGCAGCTGTTCTGCCAGAGCATCCGTCAGGTTGAGAAGGAGCATTTCTCCGCTAATGGGACATCGGGGTGGCAGCATTGGTGTGGGGAGCAGAAAGTAGCAGGACTTTAGGGCCCTATTTCTTCAGGATAACAGATGCTTGTCTGCAGAGTGCTTCAGGGAGGCTATGGAAAGAGCATTTGTTACAGCCAGCTCAGAAGGAAAGTGAAAACACACAGGGCTGCGTGGGATGGGGCCAAAGTGCAGCAACCTCAAAGGAACTTAGTAGTGAATGTCTTCCAAGGCTGTGTGGGAAATGGTCAGCTCTGATTCAGAGAATGGCCTGAGATGTGAGAAATCTGTGCTCAGTTCCTGGTTTAATTCCTCTTCAACAAGTCACTTCAGTTTGGCTGTAGTGTGCTTCTCCATCTCCAGTGTGAAAGTAAACCATTTTCTCCTGCTCTGTTAATTACCTTGAAAGGTCTTTTATTTATTTGTTTATTTATTATTTATTTATTTTTACAATGGGTGTCAGGCTCTATGGCTCTCCAGCTGATCTGAGAGTCTTGCTGTGTGTGGCCATTAATGTTGGTTATCGAGGGTCAGTTATAATGTGAACTGCAGGAAATAAGTGGGTGGAACTGCTGAGTTGGACCTGCCTTCCTCATCCTGAACTGGTAGTGATCCCCTCCATGCTGGTCCAATGCCATGCAAGAGGCAAAGGTGGTTGTGGTTTTTACATCACATGCTTTTGTGGCATAAGGGAAGACTCTTGAAAGGGTATGACAATGTATAGGCAGAGTAACGGAGACCTTGGAATTGCTTAACCAGTGGTGTTTGTTTCAGCTTAGCTGTAGGTATCTTCCTAATTGTAAGTTCCTCCTTAAACCTGGTCCCCTTCCCTCTTTCCAATCCTGTCCTTTCATATCACGTTGTTTCAGGTAACAGCACATGAGGTTTTTTTTGTGTTTAGGTATTGGAGAAACATGTTCAAAGTACAATGGCAAGAAACAGACTGGACTATGCCTTAGCATAGGGAAAATTCTTCATGTCATTTCATTTCGGAGGTGAGATGAGGATCCTTGGGAGGTGACACCACTGATTTGCCACGCTTTAATTAAAGCTTTTTTCTGCAAATAGGAGGCCTAGTTGGAAGTGACCAATTACACATAGCTCTGCTGCTGACCTCACTGAAGTCTGCTGAGATGGGAGGCAAAGAGTGTTTCTCAGTAGTGTGTCATTTACTTAGTCTTTTTCTTCCTCCTACTCCCCTGTGACTGGAGTTAATGTTATTCCTGATCTCATGCTGGTCTCTCATCACCCCTGGGAGACAATTACAGAACAAACCCTTGCTTGTCCACTCTTGACCTGACCCTGTGGAGTACTGGTGCTTTTAGGGCATCCAGCCACCCAGGTCCTTGGACAGTTGGCTTCCTACTGATGTGCTTCTGCATGCCCTTAGTGGGAGTAAACTGTAGCTAACAAGTCTGAAGTTTGTGCTGCCCTGTGGCTTGTTGAAGGTGACTTGGAAGCTTAGCACTGTGCCACTGATGATCTCTGACCCAATGATGTGTTTGGGGTTTTTTTCCAAAAAGTGAATTGAAGCACAGACTATGGGTTTAGCTTGACTTTCCTCAAGGAGCTCAGAATGGGAGCTCAGCTAGCTGGTGTGTTGGGTTTTTCTTTATTGCTTTCTGTATTCCAAAGCACATCTGTGGGTTTTTTTTTTCCCTCTCTGTAGCATCCCACAGTATTCAGCAAGATTTTATTGCTGTTAGATAGCTCTATTAAGCTGCCTCAAAAGTAATCCTCCTGGTATAGAAATTAGTATAATTCCTTGGTATGAGTAAGCGAAATCTGGTAGCACAAGATTTGAGTGATCTTTAAATGTCTCTCTTTACATGGATTTGTCTGCATGCACGTGCATACATGTAAAATCACACTTTTACACAGCTCCAACCTCCTGCATGTTTAATAAATGGGGAGAAAGTATTTAATACCTTACTTTCATCAGTGGCTTCATCTGAAACACATCATCGTTAGTTTTATGATCTTAATTGTACTGAGACTCCTATGGTAACCTATTGTTTTATTGCATTAGTCCATTAACCTATAGGCCATGGATCAGGAGTGGAAAGCTTGTTCTTCCTTCAGTCCCAAATAATTTCAGTATGCTCTTGTAGGTTTAGGTTTTTTTGAATCACTGGGGTCTCGTGTGACTCCTTTTCCTCATAAACTTCAGGGGCTGTGAAAGCATGACCCTCAAAATGTCTGTTAGCCTGAAATGCTTTCAGTTCTAAACATGTAGGGTGGCCAAAGAGCTTCAGAAATTACATTTGATGCTGAGTATCTGTGGTCACATGGCTTTGATCTGGGTAGAACAGTTGTGAGTTTTGCTTAGGATTTCCAGCACGTCACCATTAATCAAATGCTTTGCCAGGGCTCTATGAGGAGTCTGATACATGCTCTGCTTTCTAAAAAGTACATCTGGCACACTCCTGTCATGGCCCAAGATGAAGAGATGTTCATCGGAGGCTTTTCTGGTAGCTCTGTATGGAAAGTCATCGGATGTCACTGGTAATGCCAACGTGATCTCAAAGATAAGTGATTGGTCAGCTGAACAGATGTGTTTGTCAGCTTATTAGAAATACCAAAACACTTGCAAAAGGAGCTTAGGAATTTTGGATGCTTATTTTTCAGTCTGTGTAAGTTGGAACTTAGAAACTCCAGCTTCCTATTGGGACTGTAAGGAGTAAGGGTCTTAAAATGGAGGGGAGCAGGCAGGGACCGACTTTCACACTTGAATTCTTGTCCACATATTGAGTGTCTTTTTTTTCTTAAGCTCCAGAGAAGCAAGGCCACCCTGAGCAGATGCCAGCAGGTGGGTCAGGATGGAAGTGGATAGGCAGCGCTGCTCTGTCCTTGCTGATGATGAGTAGTGTCTGTCATGCCTGCCGATTCTGAGGGAAATGGTTCCTGTGACAGTGGAGGGGAAGGACCTCAAAGCCAAGTGCTGTGCAGCAAACTGGTAGAGAAGGGGTGAGAGAGCGTGTGAGTCAACAAAATGAATACAGCTGAGCAGAGAAGTGGAAGTCTCACCTTCCTTTGTGCTTAATCAACCTCAGATGGTTGCAACTTGTAGTTATAACTAATGCAGTAGGGTACTGCACAGCATGGACAACTTGGCAGGACTCAAGCATTTAAAATGATTTGATTACTCTCCCCCTTTTTCTGCCACACACCTCTTAAATGCTGAGTTAATAAATAGAAGTGCCTGCCCTGCTGGGAATACCTTGAGGCTACAAGGGGCTGGCCAATGGTCTGCAGTGGTTCTGTGGTGGGTGTTTGAAGGGGGAAATACAGCCCCGGGGCATTGTCGCATCTGGTCATACAAGAGCATCTCCTGTCTTTGTGATACAGCTGTGAGAAGGTTGGGTGGGTCTTGCTGCTATGGTAAGGGAGGAGTAATGCAGCTACTGCAAACTTTGCCGTGTAGCTGGAGGGAAAGAGCTCTCCCCAGCTGGGAAGCTGTTGGGCTCCTGAAAGCATGGGGTGGTTTGCTGTAGGTCAGCGCGGTGCTGTGGACGAGTCATGGGGTTAGGCAGGCACTGCTTAAAGGGCTGAGGAAGGAAGGTGGCAAATGTAGCCATGATCTGTCTTTGCCCTGTTTCATTCCTGATGGCTGCCTGGGGATCCTGTCAGCCCCTGACAACAAGGTGGAGCAGCCTGAACAATTCCGGCTTGTTCTTTGCCTTCACAATTGTCCTTTTCCATGAAGAAGCACTTTTGACCCCTTGCTATCCCAGAGTTGCACAGAGGGGCTCTACCCAGCTCTAGTTTTGTCCTGCTGGTTCAAGCCTTCAAAAATATTTCATTTCTTTGTCTTGATAGAAGTGCTTGTCTTTTAAAAAAGTTTTGAGGAGTTTTGGCTTTACTAGAAGCATCATTTGAATCTTGCACCCTGAGCCCAACCTGGCTCCTTTCTTGGTCTCCCATTAAATCTAATTTTCCATTGTTTTCCTGGGTATCCAGCAATGTTATAACTGAGTAAGCTTAAAGCAAACTAAGGCTGTTCCTAAATAGAGGTACTACAAGGAGGCTATATTTATACCAAGGCTAGTTTGGCCCTGATGAGTTAACCCTATCAAACTTGACTGCCATACTAATCAGGATGAAGCCAGAAATGGCTATCGTTAGTGTCTGACTGTCCTTGGAATTTGTTAAAGCCCTGCTCTAAAGTTATAGGGAAGAGAGTATTGAGAGGCTGCCTAAGAGGATTTATAAACCCTCCTGAGCCTATTCTTTCTTCTTGCTCTTTTATTTCAAAGCCCCAGCATTTGCCTTTCTTTTTTTCCAGGTCAGAATAAGTAGTTCTTTCTCTTTAGCAGACACCTTAGCACAGCTTCAGTATTTGGAGGCCAGTCCTGTATCTGCTGAAGCCACTGATTTCTAGTTGTGTAGAAGGGAACCCTTAGTGCCTTTCTTTGCCTTCTCTGCTCTGAACTTAACTCTTTAAACACAGTGCTCAGGCTTCAGCCTGAGTTATGCATCCACTCTTTGCTCAGGGCACTTACCTCATCATCAAGAGATTTTACATCTCAGTCTAGGAATTTTTATGCCTCCAGCACCTTGTTTGAAGGGAGGAAGCGCTGTTTTCTCCATATTACGGGGGATAGCCAACGTACAGAGAGAGTAAGGGACTTGTCAAAGGTTTCTCCATGCTCAGGGACTGGGAAGAGTGGAGCTTCTGGTACCTTGCCATGACTGTCCCCATCCTTGTTGCTGCTCCACTCTATGCTTGTTAGAATAAATAGTGTGAGGGGGAACTTTGTATCTTGATAGAAGTGAGCAGGTGTTTTAAGGAACACAGGTCTTTGAGTGGACCCCTGTGAAGAACCATCATTCTAGCCTATTGACTAGTTTGGGTAATTTGCATTAAATGCTATGAGTGAGGAAAGAAAGTTAACCCATAGCCATCAAGGACATTACAGTATTGCACGTGATGAGGTGGGGGGGGGGGAGGGAACCAACTAGTGGTAAATAATGAAGTCACCTGGTAGGAGAAGTACGAAACAGAATATTCATTTTTCTTCAATGGGAATAACAGATGACAAAAGTGAGGCTTTCTTCATATTGTTTGTTTACAGAAAATTTGTATCCACTGAGACTGTATGTTAAATTCACTCTCTGATGTTAGTTTTTGCCGGATGCATGTGGCCACTTGAGTATGTTCTTATGATCTTAGCATTTATTTACCTTGATACGAAGCTCCAATTACTGTCAGAGATGCTTCTTGTTAAGTATGGTAAGATCTCTACCTTCTAAGAGTGTGAATATGTATTCTTTACTCTGGGGCCACACAGAGTGGGATGCTGAGGATTGAAAATACCTGGGACTTTGGTGCAAATTAATTAAATATCTACAGATAACAGTGTAATGAAAATAGTTCGAAGAAGCTTGGGCTTTAGAGACAGATGAAATTTGGAAGAGAAAATAGCATGGTTCAGTGTTTGTCCTTCTGTTTAGGAAGCTTTTCCAAAGCTTTGGCTTTTCTTTCACGCAGCTGTAAAGTCAAGTGCTTCTAAAAGCTGAGGAGCCATCACTTTTAATGGAGTGAATTCCTGCTGATTTAACAAAGGCTCACGGTGGTTGTTGCTCTGGTCCTTGCAGACCTGTGGAGCACTCTGCAGCTTTATGTTTTAGAAGTCCTCTCAGCTTTTAGATGTCACTGTGATCTGAGGGCAGACTGACCAGTGAAGAAATGTGAGGGGTGAAGAAGCATGGGTAGAAAGGTTTTGGTGTAAAAATCATATAAGCCCAGTTGTGAGATGAACACTTTGCATCATTGACCTGGCATGAGCTACTAAAACACATCTCTCCATAGTAGTTTGAGCTGTAAAACTTGCTGGCAATCCAGAATGCCTTCCTTCAAATCCTGACTGCTCCATAGTGACAAATTATTTCTGAGATCTTCAGGGGCATGTTCTAGAGTCCAGGAATTCCATTTTGTCACACTGTCTCAGAAACCTGTCAGTTGGCTCAAGATGAGCAGCTCTTGATTAAACATTGAGATGAGCAGGAGTTGGGGACATGCAATTATCTGCATAGTGGCTTTTTTTGTTTGATAAGAGATGCTTGTGAATAACTCGAATTCCAAACTCAACAATAAACAAAGAAAGGATATTCAGATAGGAAAGCAGATGAGGGACAACACAGCAGGAAGTTCTGGGAACGCTTTGATGATAACTTCTTCAAGTGATAGAGGAGCAAGTGAGGAGATGTGTTAAGAAATATAACTTCTCAAAAGTATTTCATGTTAGTCTCTTTGGATCAATTTCTCTTTATAAGATAACTAGTTTTTCAAATAAAAGAAATTAATTAGATCCTCTATATTGCATCTCCAGAGGTCTCTGTGGTATTACATAGGCAAGTCTTAATTTAAATTGTTAAGGAGGGGGTAAAAGAGAAAGCAGTTCTACTAAAGGACATACTGCCATGCTGAATGCAAAGTTACTGAAGGAAGGTCTCATGAAACAATTTTGGTACTGGATTTGGTTCAGGTTTTTTCTTTAATGATGAAAACTGGAGCATGCTCCTATTGATAGGGAAGAATGAGATGGCAATACAGAGGAGGCCTGAAATCTCCCACGGGAAAATTAAGATAACCATGAGAAAGTAAGTGAAAGAAAAGGAATTGAATGTAATAGAGAAAAATATAAAGTTACACTAATAAATATCCTGTATCCATTGCAAACTCATAATTCAGAATTAGATAAGTATGAGGGAGACTGGAATGTATTATTTGCTATGGGATGATTGAAAAATGTGAAGTATCTCTGTAAATAGTCATCTAGATGAGAGAAATGAGATCTACCCTCTGTAGATTACTCCATGTGCTAATTCTAGGCAACTGTGTTCAAGAAGTTGAGTTTTGATAAGGGTTCCTAGGATACCCAGGGTTTATCTCCTACAGCAATATAATTTGTTTTGCCTAGTAAAACAAAAGCTGCAAGGAAATAAAATTGTTTTAAAATCACAAGTAAAAGATAGGAAATTGCTACATATGAAGTGAGAGCTAAAAGGCCAGCAGCATGCAACCAACTTGGAAGAATTTCAAAATTTGAGTTTAAATGCCCAAGAAAAGGTGAACAGACATGTAATACATTTAGTCTATGAGATAGGGAGGCGTTACTACTCATGGAAAAGGTTAGTCCCTGAAAACGCTTTAATAAGAGCAGGATGTGTTTTCTGAGCGCAATGGCTCCTTTCAAGGCATCTAATACCATCCATAAGGATGAAATCCCTATGTCCTTGTAGCTCACTCACAAAAGTGTAGTCCTTTTGTGTTTTTTAGCTGTAAAGCTATTAAACAGTTAATTCCCACTTCATCTGATTATCGTGGGTGTCCCGAATCCCGCTTCTGGAATTGCGTGATCAAAACCGATGAAATTTATGGTCATCAGTGGTGCAGTCTTTTCTTGGATATTAGCTAACATTGATGGCTCTGTGTCTGGGTCAGCTCCTGTTAATACCAGTGTGGGATTGGAAGCTGCCTTTTTACTGTAGAGCTGTAAAAAGATTTTGAGAATGGTGGCTTACATTCCTTCCAAAAATCTCAGCAGCTCTGGGACAGTTGCAATTCTGTTCCTCTTCCCAACAGTACATTTTTTTCTTTTGGGTCTCATGTCATCTTGCTCAGCATCTTTCTTCAACAGCTGGTGGAATTTGTGTGACAACTGGGAATCTAGCAACACACTGTTGCACATCGTCTTTATACCAGAGGCAACTGACTCCATCTCCAGCTTTCTGCCTTGCCTGGGAAAGATCAGTACCTGGATGAAGGCCAGTTGGCTGTAACTGAACCCCTTCCATGATAGATAAAAATGCCAGGGAATTTGTCCATCCACAGAGAAAAAAAAAAAAAGGAAAGGCAAGATTTTCTGGCTTTCCCACAATCAGCCAAGCTGCTGTTAGTGGGTTGACAGAGAGAAACTCTTAGGCTTAGTGCAGGAGTGATATTTTCCTGGATAATATGGTGATAAATGCAGCATTGATACCTGGAGCTGGAATTCTTACAAAGTATGTCATTCTGTCTTTTACCTAGCCAGGCAATGGGAGAAGCTGTGTAGATTTCAGTGAAAGCAGAGATGGAGTAATGTCTGAGTTATTTTGAAAGATTCCATCCCAGGTTGGAAGAAAAGCTAGGCTTTATTTAAAAAAACAACTAAAAAAATTCTTAGATAGTCAAAGAGTGGGGGGAAAGCTTTGCTACCCATGGTGAATAAAATATTTCTGTAAGGTGGCAGGTAAGAAAAATGCCAAAGTGCTTCTAATAATAATTAAAGCAGTTGCTAAGCTTTGCTGAGATATGTTGTTAGCTTGAGCTCTGTTTGAGCATTTGCTTTATTTATTGCAGAGTATTGTAATCACAGTATCAAAAGAATTTACGGTGGGGTATGTTATTTTCATCAAAAAAAGTTGCAGCAGATGCTATGAATTTACTGCAGATGGTGGCAAATATTTGCCTTGTTATAAGGTTATGCTACTAGAGTGTCATGACTGTTCTTTAGTAAATCAGGGTGTCATTCAGGTGGTAATATCTATTAGCTGTGGCTGGCAAAGCTCTTGTGAAATAGCAAATAAGCCAAATATACTCAGCCTGTTCTTGCTCATGAAGTAAATGTGTTTTTTCTTTGGAAAAACAAGGGTTTTTTTTTTGTTAGCTCTCTTGCATCCCTTTTCCTTATCACTTGACAAGTGATGCCTCGGCACAAGCAGGACCACAAAACCCTCATGAGAGGGGTGTAAGGTGCATTGTTTAATGAGGGACTCACTGAATCAAATGCTGCCTTCTGCCCCTGGCTAGATACCCATATGGGTGTCCAGCAGAAGACCCTTTTCCCTCAGGAGGCTCAATAGAGCCGAGCTTTCTCTTGAACAGTCAGGTGAGGTGGGGGGTACAGAAACTTCCACCTGAGAGCTCTATATAAATAAATTTGAAGTTGATGAGTAAGTGATTGTTATGTGGGAGACTCGTTTAGGGTCAGAAGAAATTGCAACCTGGCTGCCAGAGCATGGGTGTGCTAGCAAACATTAATGGCCCTGACCAGCTTCACCTGAGACATCCACTCCAGTCTCCATCCAGGTGTGTTATATAAGCCCTGTTCCTGGCTAGGTTTTGTGAGAGGTGTGTTAGTTTTCTCTTTAGTTGTGATCATCTCTGGCTTGATCTGGATCCCGATCTATGGGTTGACTTGCTAACCTGAGCCTGTCTTGGCATCATGGACTTTGGTGATCACTGGAGTGTATCTCTTCTGGCATCCTTCAGTGGGTCTGATTCTGATGTGTGCCCCCAGACTGACCTTGGACCTGCCTCACCATCACAAGCTCTTGGATGATGATGGCTGCTGTGCTGGGACTTCCCTGCTCACCTTCCTTTGGTATGATGGGGCTGGGTCTTTGCTAGTGAGGTCTCAGCCATGGGATCTCCCTCAGATCCTGGCTCCCTGTCTCTTAGAGAGAAGTTGGCTCATGTGCTGCTCTGATGTTGGTCTGACTAGTCCCACTTGTTAAAAATGTCACTTATATCCAAGTCTATCTGCAATGTGGATATAAAATAGGCAAATACGACTGGAGCAGGTTCATGTGGTTTTTTTCCCCTTTTCCTTCACCCTCCTTTCACCCCCAAGAAATGAGGGGAAAAAGCCAAATGTGAAGAAAGTTGCCTTTATTCCCCATTATCAGCAGTGCTGTGGCACCTGGTGTTGAACTTAACTTCTGAAAGGACTTTACTGCATCCTGTCTGAAATCATGTGAGAGCCTGTTCGTGAGGTAATTCTGGGTGGATTGGGGGCAGGAAGTACAGCTCTCTCGGCAGATATCAGACTCTTTGGGCAGGCTTGAGAGGTTTGAACAGCTCAGATAAGTAGCTAAATGTTTTCATGCTTTTATCCCAGCTGATTGGAGCATGTAAATCTCTTGGGTGCTCAGGAGGCATAGAAGATCTACTGGAGGTTATCAAGCTTGTCCCCTGACAGGCATGATGGTTTCCCCAGACGGGAGGTGCATCCATGCAACCCAGATACCATCTTGTTGTGGAGCTTGATGTTGTAATTGTTGAAATTCACAAAACTCTTTCAGTCAGGCACTGATAGGATAAGAGTTGTCCTGTTTTGCCAGTTGGATCTCACGTGTGGGATACTCTGATGGTTTTTGGCGTGCCTGGATAGGTATTGGAAAAGCGAGGGAATGTGTGAGAGGGTTAGAATACATTTGGGATAAAATCCGAGAGAATACTCCTACTTTGAATGAATAAATAACTCGAGGTATCAGAGCACTTGCAGCCATTTCCTGAGCTCCTTTTGGGGGTGAGGGAATTTGTAAAAGTTAATCCAGCTCCACAAAAAAGTACTCTTGTTATGAGTTAATGCTAGTGAATTCTGGGTCGGTGGATGTCCACGAGGAATTGTCCCATGTTTATGCTATCTAATGCATGTTTTCGTACAAGGGCAGTGGGATTTTTGATTCACTCCTCTTGCATGTTCTTAGCAGAACAATTGCCATTAAAAATGTATACTTTAGAGAGTTTTAATTATGTTAATTATCACATATTTTGTTAATAACATTTTCTTCTGAAGACGCCCTTTAGAGGTTTTAAAGTCTTAATTTACTAGAAAATCAAATGGAATTGCTGTTTGGAATTTCCTTTTAAATTAACTTTATTTACTTTTACGTCCTAATTAAATGGAGATAATAGTATTGGTGGAAATATTACAGAACTAGGAATTAGCGCTTAGATATTTTACTTAATACCAAGACTTTAATTTTAATGTAATGGAGCTTTTGTTCTAATCAACATCTAGCCTTTGCATTTAATTTACTGATGTGGTTTTGATCAAAACTTTTAAATAGGAACATTGATACAAAGTAAAACTGTCTTTAGGAGATAAGCCTCTGATAGTGTTGAGCTCCTTCTGGGTCATATGTTCCCCCTCGCTTCTCTAATCTCTACTGGAAAAAGCAGTGAGGATTTTTTAGTGTTTTAGCATTACCTCATCATGTATTAGGTAATACACAGCGATTCTACTTACAACAAACTGTTTGTAGTGCCTGCAAATCAGTCTAGGTTGTGTAAGTCCCTTCAAATCTGACCACTCTAATGCCTGGTATCGCCAAAGTCATGTAATTTGCCTACTGTGTAGGATCTTTACATCAATGCATGGATGTATTATGGTGATACAGCTATTGTCTAGTAAAAGGGATGGTGTTGCTTTGTATCATGGGGGTTTTATATCAATAGAACTGCATAAATGACAAGGACACATAAAATAACCCGACATACTAGCTAAGCAGTTCTGTTCCTTTGGCATCAGTGTGTGGATCAGACCTCAGGGTGATGGCATCCGTTCTTTGATTTCAATCTCCGTGATCACTTATGGGAACAAAGAGTCATTTTGCCATGAGTGGTCTTTGCATAACTTATTTCTCTTAAAGTCAGCATGGGACTCCTTATCCAGGACTAGAATTAGTCTGAACACCTCCTTAAAGCCTGTTCTCCTTGTATCACTTCGGTTTTGCTGTTGCAGAAAAGCTCTGTGCTGATAGTTGATCTTGCAGCTCATAAGGCTGATTGGTGCACCACGTGATGTCTGGGACAGGCTGAGGAATACCCAGGTAGGGCGATATGATGGGTTGGTGACCAAAGTGAGGTTCTTGTCATAAAAGCAGCACAAGCTATGTAAACTAAATATCCAATTTGCTCAGAAGGAGTAATTTGAGTTACTTTTAAATAGTTAGCTTTTATGGTCAATTGGGTACTGCCACGTTACTAGTAATAAGCCATAAATCTATTTGGTATAATATGAGATCATTTTTTAAGACTCTCAGACTAAATTTTCAGGTAAAGAGGAGAAATTGAAATTTATAATCCATACCATTTTTTTGTGTAATTGTTATTAATAAATTAGCAAGAAAGAGGCAGCAGATGGAATGAATTGTAGTTCATTAATTTTATGATGGCTTTCTTTGCATGAGTCAATTATGTCTGTCATTGTATCTCTAAGCTGCAGTGGTGCCCAAAGGAAAGGGCACACAGACAGGGACAAATCATCTTGGGGATTTTCTGCTTTCTGAGGAGGACAGAGGAAAAAATTCCATCTCAGTTCTCACTAATAGCTTCAGTGGTGGTATCAGGCCCCAAAAGTTGTTGCAATTGTCATTCTTAATCCTAGCTCCAAAGACAGGGGCAGAGGGATAATTAGTCTTGCTGAGCATGCACAAAACTGAGATTTTCTGTCTGAAAGCGTTACCAGCTCTTGGTGACAATGATGGTTTCTGAGTTTGACCTTGGCATGCCTTCAGGTTCTCAGGATGTGTTCAGAAACACTTCCCAAAGACACCGTGGTTAAGGACAATAGAAAAGAAAACGATACTTGTGGTGGTGATTGTGCCTGTGGCTCAGGAAATCTCCCTTATATATGGCACTGTGACTTCTTTAATTAGAAGGCACTGCCATCTCCTGAGCCCCTCTGTGGTGATGTGCCGATAAAGTTTCCTGTGGAATATGGCTTGATTTGCTTTTACCTTCAGACCTTGTGTTCTCAACTTGGAGATAGTGGTTGTTTTTCTGTCAGATGTAGGTTTCACTTAATGACTGTAGTTTATTACCCAGCAGGTCATATCCTGTATATTTTAGGAACAAACACCTCTGACATTGCGACTTGGTGGAAGGAGGTGACATGTGTCATGGCTGTTGTTTTCACTACAGCCTTGTGGAAAAACTAATTACCTTTTCATCTTGGTAAATTCAGAGGTCAGTTTACCACTACTATATCACAACATGACAGGGAACATGGGTAATTAGGTAGGCTGTGTAACCTGGATATTCCATGGATCTCATTACATCTTATTTAGAAAGGCTATAATTTGATTGGTGGAAAATTAAGGCATCTCCTCATGGGTCATTTTATCTTTCTGCAATAATAATTCTTGGCTTGATTAAAAATTGATCCAGTGTCTTAAACTGAATTTATTATTGCTGCAATCTATCACCCACAGACAGATAATCTGGTTCCCATCTTTATCTGATTTGAAAAATCTGTCACTTATTATGTGTTGTTTTTTTCCCAATCATTTAAATTGATGGTTTGCCAAGGCAAGGCATGCTACCATAGGCTTCCTGGAGAAAGCATGTACGAGACGTTAAGCCAGTACCTTTTACTGCAAGGAGTCTGATACTATGTCAACTATCGATTGGAACTGTGTTGTGGCATCATTTTCTCTGGGGGGAAAAAAATCAAGCAGAAACTTTGGATTCAAAGCAATAAGAAGGGCAGACAAGCCATCTTGTTGGAAAAAATGGTCCGTGCATACCTAGTGCCTGGATGAATTCCTGCCTTGTGTCTCACAGCTTTTGCTAGGCACAGATTTTAAACTGGTCAACTTGTGTATAGGACTGTCCCAGCCCACTGGCTTTAGGGAATACTGAAACCACCTTGGTCCTGGAGCTGTGCACCCAAACCCTGACCTGTCCAGATCAAGTGAGAATGAAAAAGCAAAGGTTAGATAAATGAACAGCTTCACCAGAACCACAGCTTTGGGAAATATTTTTACTTCTATTGTCTGTTTGAGCTTTGGTGAATCTTTTCCAGGCCTAAGTTTTCTTTTGATTTGTCTGTGCTAAAGCTTTAAAGAGTGTAAAATTCTGATCAGGAGGAGGGATCTACAAATAAAAACATCTTAGTTAAAGGATTGTTGCAGTAAACGCTGCATTAAGAATATTAAAAGGATTTGACACATGCCTGTCTTCAACAACAGCATTTATAAACGACATGTGGCCATTGGAAAAGCACAGTATTTTTGGTATAAGCATTAGAGAATCACCAAAATTCATTGGCATTTTAACACATGTTCTTTCTAGTTGTCCAAAACATTTTAAAAAAGACTCAAGGTGATGTTAATTCCTGTCCTGGAACCTAGCAGCTTCAGTTGTATCTTTACCTATGCTTATAAGCGAATGCTGGCAGCAATTACATATGGTCTGATTCCTGCAGCTACCCTGGAGAAAAAAAGGATGAAAGAAGATTGTGCAGCCACCCTGTCGGGGTGTGGGTGTGCAAGAGAAGGAATGGTTATTAACAGTCCTGTTGTGTGGCTTTAGACTGAGGCTAAAAGGGAAAAAAAAAATAGAAGCACGTGATTTTTTGGGGGGTTGAATTTCTTGAAGCGGAGTAAAGCCTGAGGCAGCTGTTTCTCTTAGCAAATTTCCTCTTGCTTAAATATGGTAGCTCTTATCAGACAAAGTGGTGCAGTTCAGCTCTGGAGGTTTGCATAGTTTGGTACAGAAGGTCATCTATAAATTTAGACTGAAAAAAACCCAGTAGAAAATAATTGATGTAATAAACCTTTGGTTGTGGAATAGAAGCAGGCTGACATTCTATCCTCGGTGTAGTCAATGGGAATTTTGCAGCTGACTTTTCTAAGGCTGAAATTTCACTTTGTGCATGTTATAAAATGTGTCCTTTCCAACCTTGTGTAGGCTGAGTCCTGTCAGGCCCATCCAATCAGTGCCCTACTAATTGGGGATTGAAATCCCAAAATGTCTCCTATTGGTGTCCCTGTGCTTGGTTGTCCCAAAACAAAGGACTAAATGGTTGCCAGATTTGCATCATCAAAATGAAAATCCCTCTGTTCCTTCACACTAGGCTGCAGGGCACTCCTATCTCTCTTGGAAGGGACAGGCTGTTGCTTTTTTTATTAAGGCTTTTTAAATGTGAGCTGCAAAATCGAATTGGAAGTGGGAGAAATAGTCTTGGTAAATGAAATTTTCCTGCTTATCCTGTTTGAGTCGATCGCTGCATTTGTTCAGTCTTCAGATCTTGATGTCCTGTTTCAGTTTGGGAAAGGGACTGCTCAGAAATGTAACTTTTGTCCCTTGTATGGATGTGTTGTGGTGAGGTCATAGAATCATAGAATTTTTAAGGCTGGAAATAACCCCTAAGATCATCCAGTCCAACCATTAAGGTCCCAATGTCCAGAGATGAGCAGCCTTTGGAAGGGCACTATGACAGGTTGGTTTTCTTGGTTTTGAGATAAAGTCTGCAGCTGAGACATGGGGGCAGGCCAGGAAATGATGCTTCACCGAGGGGCATGTTGCTGTGAGCGGTACCCTGGGCCTTATTGCAGTATTTTGCCTTTGGGAAAGCAGCAGCTCCCTGGAGTTCAGAAGCAGGGGCCTTAGGGTGACAGGAGCTGCCTCTCTGTGGTGCCCATCTTGTGCTAACCCTGCTCCCAGCTCTGGCTGTTTTTGAGGTGTTTGAAGTCTGCCTCAAATAAATGATAAGTTGCTGACCTTTAGCTTGGCTAATGACTGATGACAAGGGAGAATGTTGAAGAAGAGGCTTCCAGATGCATGATCCCTCATTGATTTGCTCTCCTCATGCCTCCCCTGTGATCTGCTGCTGTTAATGCTTTCCCCAGAGACCAGCTATTCATTGTTTATTGCTTGTCCATGTTCTCTGTAATTAGACCTGGCTACAGGGCTGGAACGCAGGTAGGTTTTACTTTCTCTGCACCACGTTCTAGCACTCATCCAGGCACATAAAGGTGTGCACTGTCATAAAGCAGAAGAAATCAAGAGACATGGAGTAGGTTTCCCTGATTATGTTTCACTGAAGGTAGAGATAATTGATGCTGTTTCATTTGTTTGGTCTCCTTAAAAAAAAAAAAACAAACCCCAAAAAATTTCAATCTAAGCTAGGCTTAGAATTTATAATTAAGAGATGTTTCTGAAAGTAGAGGGTGAAAATATATACTAATTTATTTATATTTGGAATAAATATCCCTAGTGCTCTGAACACACATATTAAGAGGGATAGTTGCCCTAATATTTTAATATGGACATAATGTCTCCACTCAGGAGGTAACACCAGCACAAAGTAGGGCCAGTAGCAGAGTAGGAGCAAGGATATAAATAAATCAAAGCTGTCTACAAAAGTAAAGCACACTGGGATTTAGAGTCCAAATTGACTTTACAGTCTGTGATACCTGTTGCAAGATCAGGCCATAGTTCTTCATCCCTTTTTTAATTATTAATGCATTTCTTGCCTATCAGTTTATTATAGGAGGTTTTGGATTTTCTGGGCTGGGTTTTTTTTAGGGGGTTTTGGTTTTTTTGGGTTGGGGTTTTTTTTTTTTTTTTTACTTCCTACCATTTGAACTGAATCTGGAACTGAGGTTCCCAAGGTAGAGTTGATGTGGTTCTGAGGTGGTCTTCTCTGCCACCTCTCACCCTGCAGATGGCTCAGGACCTCCTTCCCATGGGGCAGCAGCCCAGGTTAGGGCTCTGCAGTGGAGTTCTGCTCGTGGTGGTTGAAAGCATGTTAGTATTAGAAATCCTAAAATCACATGCTGTAAATATGGGGTTTGTATGATGTTAAGCTTTTTTCCTTAGCAAATATAATGCTGGCTTTAATCTTCTTGTTCTCTAAACATGCTTGTGCTCATTCCTAGTAAATCTATGGCATTTTTGTGTAGTGGGTAAGTTTGCCAAAGCATGCAGACCTGCCTCGTGGGTGTGGGCACTTGCGTGAAGTCTTTCATAGGACTTCAGTGGGAAATTGTGGTGTCCACCCTCTGCTGACCCACAGCATCGGGTAGTTTCCTTCCTAAACTCTCCTTCAGCCTGTTAGGCAATTGCTGTAGAAGGATTTGGCCTGCATTTTCACTTTCCTCCTCCGTATCTATGATTTCCTCACTAAAGAAATACCCAAGAACATCCACCTCCTGTCTTGTCTAATTAGACAAGCCTTCTCAATCACTATCGGGTCATTTGTCCTGGATGCTTCTTCTCACAAGCAACAAATGAGGCAAGGTTCTTCCTATATTTTCTGCCAATGGTGATAGCAGTGAAGAAGAGAGAGTGGAAAATGATTCACAGGGTTTCGACGCACATGCTGGCACCGAACGCTGGGCCATATGGTTCTCTTTGTCTACCCTTCCCTTTATAAATAATTTTCCCTTTACCTTCCCTTTATTTATATAATATATATATATTTATA
>VXBZ01007961.1:270730-296520 GCA_013399135.1 Heliornis fulica | reverse complement strand
TTTATATAACTCTCTTTTCAAGGTGTGAGGACTAATTACCACACTGTGTAGTTTCATTTACTTATGTTTCACGTATAGTTATTTTCTGTGCTCAGAAAACACCCAACTGCAGTAAAATCTGGTGATCTGTGTGTAAACACTCTTGTCTGAGCAGAGGGAATTGTACTGGGGCATCAGGGAAGTGAAGTGGGTTTTTTTCCATGCAATATGGAAGACTGGGAGAGATACTAACTTATTCAAGGTAAAATGAAGCTTTGTAGCTACAGTGTCAGATGATGCTGGTGGTCTTGGGTTATTTAAATCATATTTGAGGTTTTTTGGAGGGGCAGGGAGGAGAGAAAAGATGACTAATTAGAAAATGAAGTGTGAATTTGTAACCTGCAATTATACATGAGTATATAGTGCTTTTTTAAGGACAGATATTATAACACTTGTATAACCAATCTGAAAGGCCAAAATAAGTGCTTTGCTGGATCAACAGATGTTTTGAGGAGTCTCACACACACAAGAAAAGGCTTTGCATATCCAACCCACCTTGGAAGCATCTTCTTGACACTGTGTACCAACTGATGTGACCCTTTGAAGCATTTGTAGGTTTTCTCTGTGATCCTTCTGTAAGGCACATAAACTAGAGTGGTTGCAGAGCTCTCTGGGGGAGAAGGACCTGGGAGGGTTGGTTGACAGATCGTTGAACATGAGCCAGCACTGTACCCAGATGTACAAGAAGGCCAACAGCATCCTGGCCTGTATCAGGAATGATGTGGCCAGCAGGAGTAGGTAAGGAATTGTCCCATTGTTCTCAGCTCTGGTGAGGCCACAGCTCGAGTGCTGGGTGCAGGTTTGAGCCCCTCACTACAGAAAGAACATTGAGATGCTGGAGCGTGTCCAGAGAAGGGCGACGGAGCTGGGAAAGGGTCTGGAACTCAAGTCCTATGAGGAGCGGCTGAGGGAGCTGGGGCTTTTGAGTCTGGAGAAAAGGAGGCTGAGGAGAGACCTTCTCACTCTCTACAAGTCCCTGCAAGGAGGGTGCAGAGAGGTGGGGTTGGTCTCTGCTGTCAGGTAACAAGATTTGGACGAGAGGAAATGGTTTCAAACTGCTCCAGGGGAGTTTGAGGTTGGACACCAGGAAGAATTTCCCCCTGAAAGGGTTGTCAGGCATTGGAACAGGCTGCCCAGGGCAGTGGTGGAGTCCCCATCCCTGAAAGGATTGAAAAGGCCAATAGATGAGGTGCTGGAGGACGAGGTGGACCATGAAAGGTCAGGCTGTAGTTGGACTCTATGATCTTGAAGGTCTCTTCCAACCCAAGTGATTCTGTGATTCTAGGAAACAGAAAAATGTTGTGTTGACAAGAAACTGCTATTACATGGGACAGAGAAGATATTCTTGTTGGAGAGATAACCAACTCATGCAGAATTGTTATGGGTTTTTCCTTTCTCAGATGATCATTTGATCATCTTCAGAAATCATCTTGCCATGAAAATATATAAAAACCTGTCTAGAGAGTTATGAAGTAGCAGGCAGCTGGGCTGTGGGGGAGACCAGAGTGGTGACTCAGAGTTGGATATTGCCACCCATAAATGCCCTTCTCCTTGTCAGCTTAAACCCTGATGCTTCTGTGATAGCTGGCTCTAATGCCTTAATGCCCTCTTGTACATACCTCAGCGTGCCATGACTCCACAGCGGAAACAGGATACCATATCACAAAGGTGTTGGAAGGGAATTCTGCACTTCCAACCTCCTGTTGGAAGCCTTGGATTAGCTTGTACAGGGCGCTGTCACACTAAGTTTGGACTGTTACCAGCAAGGGAGATTCCATCACCTCTCAGGCGACCCTATTTCAATATGTAATTGTGAACATCACTCGTGATGAGCATTATGTGCTTATTTATTTGTAGAGAATTTGCCCTGAAGCAAATTCTTAGCTCTCTGTGTAGTATTTGGTGTGTTCTTTGCCATTATGATTGAAGGGCCAATTTACAAACTATGTGGATCTATTTAAAGAAAAGTATGCATATTGCAAATAAACCTACGAATTGGCATTGCGTAGTTTAAACATCCAGAAAATCTTTGAGAATGAAAGTAAATGTGACCATGATTTGAAATTATATCCAGGGCAACAAAAATGCTCATTTCTAAAGCGTTAGGTTTGAGTTTCATTTACTAACCATAGCAATGATGGAATGATATTGCCCTGTATGTCACAAAGCTGTGATTCACCTGTTGATACCAATGGAAATATTAACTTTATTTTGTGGGTCTTCCTTCTTTAGCTCAATACACGCTCGTTTTGTGTATACATTCTCCTATAAAAGCTTCCTGACAGTCGTTAAATCTGAAATCTGTTCCTCTTTATTGCTGTGAGTTAAGAGATGTAGGCAAAGATGAAAAGGATGGAAGTGAAAGTTGAGCATTCAGGGAGAGAAATGAAAGCCATTCTGCAGAATGGAAGGCTCACAGCGACAGGGAAGAGATTTGTCTGAGGGGACAGGCAATAAAAAATCACGTCAGAAAAGTGTGGGGAGTGGGGTAGAACAAGTGGACAAAGGCAACCGTAAATTGATTCCTTGGCTTCCTGGATGTGCGCAATCCAAAAGATTAACTGCAAAATCTGTGGCTTGATAGATCTGGTGCAATAGAAGAAAGATCACATCCTACTAATGAAGCAAAGCATAGTTTGATTAATCCTTTCTCTTTTTTTTTTTTTTCCCTCCTTGTAAGCTTTGATTTTTATCTAAATACATCACTGCCAAACTCAGTGTTTGCAGGACTAGGTCATTTTGGATGTGTGATCCATGCTGCTGTATGGTGCTGGAAGGCCTGGTGTTTTTCTGGTAATAACATTCCCCTTTGTCAGTACATTTCTGAATGACTGTGATCACCTCAACTGTGCAAGAACCACCAAACTTGATTTTAAAAATATATCAAGGGGGCGTATTTGGTTAGGATTAGATGACATTTGACCAAAATACTCCAGGAATATCAAGGATGAACTGTTTATATTCTAGGGCTTTATAACAAGCATATGCTCCTTTGTGTTGCAAAGATGGAGCATTCTAGGGTGTTTTCACCTTGCAACAGCAGCTGGGATTTCTCCCTTCCCTGGAAAGAAGGTAAACTTTCAAGAAGAAAATGCATCTCTATTCTCCCTGGGAAGAAAAAGGGTGGCTGTTCAGTTGGAGGAGTGCTATTACCTTCCCTCTGTTTTGCCCAGAGAAACTGGGTGTTTGATAATTGCCTTCCTGAAGCACTGGCTCTGGTAGGTAGGAAAGAAATGGTGACTTCACATGAGCCCTGCCCGAGCATGCTGCTTAAGCCCATGACTGAATTTCTGTGTTGCGTTTCACATGAGTTCTTGGTAGATTCCTGTCTCCAGCACAACTGGGCACCTCCCAGCAGTATATTAAGCAACATGTTCAGCACTTCTCCCTCATGGAGAGAACAGATGATGTGAAAAACAGTCACAGGAGTGTGGTTCACTTTTGGGTGGGTTTTTGTTTGTTTGTTTCTTTGTTTGTGGAACACAGTGAAATTTGCTGTTGCTTTCTGAGGGTGCTTATTCCCTGGGGAGCACCAGGGAAATGACAGCCTTTTATTTATCATAGAAAGTCTTACTTGCACCAGAGAAGCTGTTAACTGAAGAAGTCTTCCTCGATATTTTGTCCTATGCAAATATTTTGCCTTGTCCTGTCCCTTTGGTGCCATGTGCTGGTGGCAGCGAGTGCCTCGGAGATGAACGCCGTGTGACCTGTAAAACCCAGTCGTGGGAAGCAAGGCTGCTCAGATGGACTCTCCAAATCAGCATTTCTGGGGCAACAAACTGCAGCATCTTTCCAGAGCGTTCGAGGAGTCTAGTCATAGCACTGCAATGACATCAGTCTCTCACCTATTTATAAATTTGCCCTAATTGCTCCTACCTATGTCCTGCCCAAAGGATGTAAGGAAGCTTTGCATCTTCTGTTTTGTGGAAGAGAATTTCGCAGGGATAAGTTTATCTAAACCGCTGGAATCGCACGGCAGCTTGTAGCCTTAATGGAAATACAAAACAAATTTCAGCAGTCTTGATGCTTAACTTCCTGACCTTTGGCTTCACAAGCATTTGTACTTGGCTTGTCATCCAGTTGGGGTTTTCAGCTCAAACTGCAGCTTGAGCGCCTCGCCTCCCCCAACCTTTAATGAAGATGTTTACCCGAGTCGCGTCTGGGCGGTGTGACTTGCAGTCTTGGCTTAGTGGAGGAAGGCCCAAGGCTGGCCTGCCAGAGGTGAGATAAATTGGGACTGAAATCCCCCAGGAGAGCCTGAGGTGTGAAAGCTGTTTTGCTGTGACTAGCTCTCATCAGTAATGATAACCCCTCAATTTTGTGCCACCTAAATTCACCCAAAATTATACGCTAAATATAAATATTCATTTTATAAATATGCATGTTAATTAAATATACATTTATTTTAAATGCATGTGTTAATTATACATGTTACATCAGATCACAATTAAGTCAATAGAAATTGGAGATTTGCATATAATCATGCTTGTATACTAATCAGTTGTCAGTCTAGAAAGCCATTTTCTGCATCTAGACAGAATATAGACCTTGGTCCAGTGATCACTTCTGAGCAGCATCCTCACTTCTTTTGTTTTTATGGATTTTCTTCCTAGAAAAGAACAGAAAGAGATGTGACTCCTCCTTTTCAGTGCATAAAGGATGCCTGATATTTCTTTCATGGGTTTTTTGGTTTTTGGGTTTGGTTTTTTTTTTTTTTTTTTTTTACTGCTTACTCCAGGAGCCCCCACAGACTCCAGATTGTGGCTGAATGAGGTGACTCCTCTGATAGGTCACAACTGTGGTAAAACTGCTTCAGCAACTTCATTTGGCGTGGGACAGGAGCAAATTCTGTTTGAGTGACACATGTTCCTCTTCCAGTGTGCTGCTTGAACATAGCTTTGCCTGACGCAAGATCTTCTAGGAAAAACAGGAGCAATTCCATGTGAGTTGCTGGATAGTTACAGTCATACTGCCTTATCTGCCTGTTGATGTCCACAAGCTGTAAGAGTTTGGGGTGTTGTAGTTTTCTTCTGGGTTCAGTTCAAACACAGGGTTGGAACCTGTATTTGCTGTATGAAAAGCCATCTGAAAGGACCCCGTTGTTTTGGTTCTGCATCAGTGTAGGGGAAACTGTAGTTTCCCCCACCTCTGACACAAATATATAAGTGTCCTGAGGTCTGAACTGTGGGGAAAGCACTGTTACTTTGAGGGTTTTATCTGAGGCGTCTCTCTAATGGATGGTGACCTGCAGGGTTTGGTTTTCTGTGGATGTGTTCACTGGTGCTAGGTCTCACCACAGCAGTTGATGTGTAACCGGGCTGTCTTGGCTCCATGGTGCGCTTCTGCACCCTACCAAGTGCTGTGCAAGGCACAGGAGTCAAGTGCAGGTGTATGTGCTCTGGTGAAGGAGATTCCTTCCTGAACTGGGATCCTGAGACCAAACAGGAGATGAACATTTGGCTCCTGATGGCTTTGGTGGTGGGGAGCTACTTTATTTAGGAATAAGGTTGCCCTCCAGAGCCGCAGTTAAAGACTTATTCCCATATAACTGCATCCTTAGGTCAGGGCTGCTTATGTGTCAGAACAGTCTTGCACTGATTTTTGGGGGGAATATTAGGTTTTGTGGTGTTTGTTCCCCCAGTGTTCTCCCCCACATGCTGAAAACCATACTTTGGGGTCACAAACAGTCCCTGCAGTGTCCCTCCCTATATTTTGTTGACTTTTCCTCTGCAGCTTTAAATTCACTTTTCCTCTGAAGCATTATCATTTTATCATGAGTGATATTCACCCTGAATAGTTTGCAGGTTAAAACCCATCAAGGTATTAAAACAAACCCTGTGAAAAGTACCTATTTCATCAGTCATTTTAATCTTTAAAATATTTGCTTCAGGTATCCAGGACACCGTTGATTGCTTGCTGTATTATGTAAATCTACAGAAGAAAATAGGTCACTCTTCAAACTGTCTTCTTGTAAGGATGTAATTAAGCTGCATTAAGACAATTACTGTATTTTAAGTATCTACTGATTTTTAAAAAACAACGTAGTTTTAGGTTTTGACAGTGATTTGATTTCCTATTTATTATGTTTTAATTAAAAACACTAGTAAATAGGATTACAGCCAATTGTATGGTAATTTGACATAACTGTTGCAATCCTAGAGTAACACAGGCTACAGTACATTAATAGCAGCAGTGAGGGAAGAGGGAAGAAAAACCCTGCTGCTGATTGAAATCAAGAGTTCTGGTGAACAGGAATCCTGAATCAGACATCATCTGCTCATGCTTGTGTCTCTTATCCAATTTAAGTGATGGGGTTTTGGTCTTAACTTTAGAGGTTGTTGTGGGAGCTGAGAAGGTCGGCTGTAGTTTTGATGCCAATGTTGTGACGCTGCTCAGGGCATCCTAAAAATCTGTGGATTTGCTTTTTGCAAATGGAAGAAGTCAGATGAGCCAAAAACCTCAAGGGCTAAACATGGAATAGATTTCAAAAGGACTCAAACAGGTTCAGAAAGCATCTGGAACTTATGCCCACCTCTAGAGACCTCCTAGAAAGTGGCTACCTTGCTATGTCCAAAAGTTTAGTAAGAATGAGAGAACAAAGAAGGCACACACGTGTGGAGTAGACATTTTTCAGCATAGACAGCAGCACTCTGGCAATAGAAAGTTTAAGAAAAATAGGAAATTTGCAAGAAATCTACTCAATTTTTGTCTTTTGTCAGTCTGTCGAAGCCACGGTCTTCAGCTGTATGCTGACATGAAAATGAGGTTTCCATCAGCCTGTTCCACTCTCAAATGCCCAATATCATTATAAGTTTTTATGTCAAAAGTAAGAGCTCAGTTTTTTCTGTCCTAAGGCCAGAAGCTGTGAAGAATAGATAATTCCTTCAGAATCAGCTCTTCAAAAATAGGCATTGCTCGTGAGACCTAGGTTTATCCTCCCTTTTGGACGATTAGATTATAACCATGAATATTACTTATGTTTGCACGAGACTAACCTCATAACTTGGGTTGGTAACTTTTTTTTTTAAATATGAAAATGCAGTAGGCATATTTGCATCAAAGCTCATGGTGGCAATGGCCTCAAGGGAATTGACTCAAGGGAAGTGAAAGGGGATTAGGACAACTGTAATCTGGTTGAATAAAAGGCTGAAAAGGCCAGGTTGAAAGGGAGCTGTTTTGCTGGAGGGAGTCGGTGAGAGGTAGTCCTCAGAGATGGAGTTTTGGACTTGGTCATATTTAATTTTTTTGCCAGAGAACGCAGGGCACAAACTGTTAACACCCACTCTTGAAATTTGCAAACAGGGTAAAGATAAAAGTTGTACATCTCATTATAAAGCATTGGGCAACCTTGTCATTGAGGAGGGAGAGAAATGGGATGATATTGTACTGAATTTTAAGTCATGAGTGTAAGAAGTAAAAAGAATTTCTGCCACAAGCAGAAGATGCTGCATTTGGACTTAATGGTGGAATTAGATCTATATCTCTAAGTGTTCTCCTGATCACAGATTTATGTCCATTATTAATGAACAACAGTAACATAAGCCTGGGTTGTGCTGTGAAACTTTTGCAGTGGTGCAAATGTGTGAATATGGTTTGTTATTTTGGTCACCCATGTCCAGGAAGTAAGAAGTCCTACAGGAACATCACAGAGATCTGAAGGTGAAGTATCAGCTTCCTTTTATAAGGGAAGGCTACATCAGCCTATGCATTTGGTCCAGCTAAAATAAAGGCCATTCAGCGTTTTTCTAACAAATAAGGAAAAGTTAAAGGGGTGGTTACAGAACTATTTATGAGAGATAATAATGAGTACTAAGAATAAATAGATGTTAATAGGCCAGGAGTATGGGTTTTTTGCCTCCGTAATTGTAGAATGGTTTGGGTTGGAAGGGACCCCAAAGCCCATCTATTTCCAAACTCCAGACATGCACAGGGACACTCTACTGGACAAGATTGCACAAGCACCATCCAACTCAGCCTTGAGTCTTCATGACACCTTTACTTTCCATGGGGCTGTGATAGGTGAAGTGTTTTCTGAAATTTCTGGTCTCCTCAGGGCTGCTGTGAGTCCCTCTTCTAGGGACTAGCCTTTTTGATGGCGAGGTGGTGGTGGGGTGTGTTTGTCCACTTAGAGTCCATTACCCTCTGTGGAAGTGCCTACAAAGGAATTAACTCAGATATAATAGGAAACAGCTCCCTGAAATCTTCTGAGAGCCTCTACCTAAAGCATTTGCAGGATAAAAGGTGAAGATGGAATTTAAGGGAAGCAAAAGGAGTGTTTCAGATTAGAGGTTTGTAGCTGACTACTGCTAGTCAGTCAATTTTACCCAATTTGCACTCATGAATACAGATATCATTTTTTTTCTTTCTCTTCTTGATGCACAGGTGCATCTTCTGCTGCACCAGGCATATTATTTCAGGCTGCCGTGAAGATGTAGCTGCCAGGATAAGTTGTTACAGATACACTGTATCTCTATATTATAAAAGATATATATTACTTATTCATATCTACAAGTATTCACTTATAGGAATTATAAGCAGTTACACACACACCCACACCCACACATATATATATATATGCACACACATATTAAAAATTCAAGCTAACCAACTGCCAGCTACAAGTTTTTCCATTTCTATATTCTTTCATTCATTCCAAATTTCCTCAGGAGTCCAAGATAACATTCAAAAATAAACATTTGGGCATTTAAGTAAAACTCTCTTCTCTGTGCAAGGAAGAATATTGTGACCCCTACAGCCTTACTGGTAATCACTCATCTGTCCTTCCTTGAAATATAAACTGTATCTGTTTATTAATCTGAAACAAAGAGCAGTGACATCTCTGGCACCACTGAAAATACAAATGCTGCATGCTTTAATTTAAACATAGCTAGTGGAAATGTTTCTGTTGGTGCTTACCTAAACCCAAATCAGGTGAATAATTAAAGCATGAAGATGTGTAATTGGTGGGGTTTTTTTCCCTTGTTGATTTTATTTAATAGATATGGCTCAGAAATTTGTATCCAGATAGAGAACGAGATGTATTTTGTTTAAACTTGTATTCTGGGCATGTCCTTGGAGGTACCAAGCACCCCGAAATCATCTGACATCTGTGGGAGCTGCAAGAGTTCAGCACTGAGCAGAAAATCAGGCCTTTTGTGTTTTGAGAATGCTAATCCATTGTTATGGTTTCCTTTTAAACCGAAAATAAACCCAATGTGTGCACTGTTAACTTAGACAGGTGCTAGAGCCGACAGCTCGAGGTTTAAGGGCAGGGGTCAAGCAATCAAAAGTGGTCCTCTCTTGCATAGATCATCAAACAGGGAGTGCATCAATGGGCTCAGTGGCGGGGGCTGGAAATTAATCAGCTCAGCCCTCGGTGTTTAGCCATGCTGATTATATACTGGCGAAGTGAGCATGAGATGACAGGCCGGAGGAGCTAACGTAATAGGAGTTCGTTCCCAACAAAGGCAGGGAAGAAAGATCAATTTGCAATATTCCTTTCTGTACCCATGCAACAAAGCAGAAACATGAAAGCAGAACATTAAGGGATGCTCCCCATGAACCGGACAAATCAATAAACATCAGTGCTAAGGGGGTGTGTGTGGGGGGAAAGTTTCTCGTTCTGTTGTGTACCCTGAGGCCTTTTCTGTCTTTGTGAAGTGCTGAGTAGCAGTGGCCTCTGTCATGTTTCCTTTCACCTACATGGTGTCATCTGCTTCAGTCTCAAGGTGAATGCTGGTTTGCACCGTCTGAGTGAGTGTTTAAGGAAATTATTCCATCTCTTCAGGAAGAGAAGGTAGGAAATGACCGGCCCTGCGGAAGTCGTGCTGGCGGCTGGGTGCACAGCTCCTTTTCTGTCACAGCTGGGGTTAAGAACTGGGATCTGGAGCTTGCACCAGGGGAAAGGGTTGGGTGGCTTCAAAGATTTAAACTCATAAGTTCCTTTCATGGCGAGCACCAGATGAAGAACCTGGTTTGGAGTGTAGGTGTTTAACTGTTCTTGGAAAAGGAATTCCCACAAGCTGTAGTTGGGACATGTCAGAAATCCAGTGGAGAAACAGAAACAGATGGGGTTTGGGGAGGCTAATGCTGAGTTCTGGTAGCATCTGGGAAAGGGAACCACAGCTGAAAAGAGAAAAGTTTGGTGCAGCTACTGCCAGATCTGCTTGGTGTCAGGCCAGTCATTATCTTAAATATTTGGCCATGAGAGCCAGGACTATAAAGGAAAGTATTCCCAGCAGTGTTACAGCTTTGCACTGACCATTTTCACCCCTATGTAAAATATCTTTTAGATCATGATGGGCGTGTGCTAGGTTTTGAAATAATAGCTTTCTTTTGGCTTCCTGATGGCTTCAGTGGGGGTGTCCTTGCTGTCTCTGCATTTTTTTTAAATTTTTTCCAGACAGAATAGTGTGAAATGCTGAAGCATGCACTTCAGCCCCTGCTGGCAGGGAGCTGAGGATGACTGTGGGACAGGTGGGGACATGGTCAACCTGGGCATGGTCTCCCTTCAGCCAAGCATGGCAGCAGAGCTGGTCTGAGGATGGCACATAAGATATGATGTAGTCTGGGCAGTGGCATCTACAGAGTGCTTTTCTGGTGGATGAAAACAAGCTATCAAACACTTGAAGATATTAGAGTTTGCCAGCAATTTTGTGAAATTATTCTGTCATTTAGGAACAGTTTTCCCAGCTCCCAAATGGGGTAAGTCAGCCTGGCAGGCCCGGCCAGGAGGAATGCAGAATGTGCTGAAAAGAAACGAAGCTCAGCAGATGCTCACCCTGAGCCTTGACAACTCCTGCAAATGGGCTGTTTTCCTCGCAGAGCTGAAACAGGCCATCACCCAATTGCGTGTGATAAATGTGGTGTTGCATGCCATGGTTAAAGCATCAGTGAGAAGATGATGGCTTTTGGCTCACTACTTTCTGGAAGATTCACAGGACGTTATTGGGGCAGGCTGAGAAGAAACCACAACCTAGGAAATGTCATAGGTCTTGCAAATGATAAGTAAATTAACGTATGTTGGGGAAGGGGTTACTGAGAGAGGTGCAGAGGTTGGTAGTGGCTCTTTGTCATGCTGCTTATCTGCTTATTGTCAACACCACTTCCACTGCTCCAGGGCTTGTTAGTCTTCGAAAATATTTGAGCGAAACCAGTTGCTTTTGTACTGGTCACAGACTACACTGGGGTTCCCCTGGACTTACACTGCTAAGTCTTAGTTTCATAGCCTGTTTGGTTTCTCTGTGATGAAATTGCATGAACCTGAGGGAACCTCAGAACTACTGAGGACTTAAAATAGCACACACATATTAACTGCATTTTCCTAACTGCATTTTCTAATTTAAGAAATATTCTATTAGTATGTAAGAAATGACACAAAACATGCATTTCCAAGGAAACAAACCTGTCATGGTAATGAATTCTGCTTAGAAAATGAAAGAGTGGAATTTGTTACTTATTTCACTTCATTCTGTTTTGTGCCACCTCATGTGATGCGTGGGATGAGCATTTTTCTCTGGGCAGCTATAGCTTTTTGGCATTTGTTGAGGGAGAATATATGAAATGTTGAAGCATTAGCTGGGACCGCTGATGTCCCACCTACATGAGAGGAAAACATGCACCAGGCTTATGGCCGCAGGATATTTCTGCTAAACTAATCAGCAATGGAACTGATTTTTAACTGTTTTAAATAGTTAAAATTGAGATATTTTTAAAATATGTTGTCACCTTCAAGGTTTTATGTTTCTGGAACAGAAAGCTAGGGCTACATGCAGGCTTCTCCAGGGACCTTTTCACAATGAGAATAGTAGGTATTTCTTGTATTTAAAAAAAATAAGCTTTCCCTTTACAGTGGATTCAAGAGCTCTGCTTATGTCCCCAGCCCAGTGAAAGATGGACACAAGGAAATAATACATAAATTTCTCAGTTTTAGTTTGGACAGGCTACAAAGTCCCTTCTGAGTACAGGTTTTGAAAACCTAATGTCACCTGGTTGTACTTGAAAATGTTACCTTGTCTTTTCAAATAATATTGACTAGAACCTTTTGTTCTAAGACACACACATGCTTAAAATGGAATGGGAGTCACAACTGGTCTCTTCCACCTAACAGAAGTGCTCTTCTTCAGAAGTGAATTTTAAAACAGATAAATATTATCAACTGTTTCCATTGCACAAAACCAGCCTATTGAAAATTTGGGGTTTGACCACCTGATGTACTGTTATTTAATTTTAGTTGAATGTTGTTGGTTTACCTATTCCACGTTTTGGGAATGTCTACCAGTTTGTAGATATTTTTTGCTATAGTAATGGTGATGGAACTGAGATGAAATTGGAGGAAATAATGCTAGTGGCTGCAGGGGAGGGAAAAGGGATGAAAAAAGCGGTGGTCTCTTCTACCTGAGGTCATCATGCACAGTCTGTCCTTCCTTTCCCACATTAGCATACTTCCCGCTTAATTTCTCCTAACTTAAGGTATGGAAAATAAATGATTGCAGGAGGAAATGCTGCAAAGGGTAATTAAGGATGGTTATCTGCCTCCATCACAAGTCAGAGCTGGTGATGGGGATTCTGCCCCCTCTACATGGAAAGTGCTTCTCACTCATTTGGAGTAGTCACACTGACAAGCCATAGAAGATCTGGCTTGAAATTACTGCTGGGTGGTTGTGTGGGGTTTTTTTTGTTTGTTTGTTTTGGGGGTTTTGTTTGGTTTTTTTTTTCTCTTTTGTCTCCTCCTTGTTCTCCAGTATAGACTTAAAATGTGCCATGTATTTGGAAAATCCTATGGAAGACGGGAAACCTCCTCCTGCTGAACATACACGAATTTCTTAAGTTGTTTGTGGGGTGGTTGTGGCTTGTTTTTGGATTTTTTTTTTCTGAGGTGATATTTTTTTACCTTCCAGAGCTCAAGTTGGATCTACTTTGGTCTCTGTGTTCTGAAGAACACTGCAAGGTTGGCATTTGGTCATCATGAAACGCTTTATGCGTGTTCTTGTTAAGTCTTCGTTCCGCGTCTTCTGAATTAAACTGGTGCTGAAATACCAAAAATAAGTTGGAAAGCAAACCTGGTGGAGCTGATGTTAACTGACAGGCTCTTTGTTTTCCAGCTAGTCTTAATTGCTTGTAGTTGATCTTCAAGGTATCCTGTCTTTTATGACTGTCAGTTTTGAGGATCATTGCAACCGTCTTTCAGCATCACATATCGCTGTTAGGACTGACTAATTCTGACACTGTTCCAGCTAGCACCGTGTCTGTGAAATTCTCAGAGCAGGCTTGATCTTAACTTGAGCATTCCCCAGAAGATGTTTTAGTTTTTACATTCCCCAATTTCCTAATGTTTCAGGTTATATTTCCTGATATATTTGAGATCTGCTTGCATTCCTCTCTGCTGTTATATCCCCTTTTTTAAGTGAAATTGTGGCCAGGTTGTGGTACGATAGGCATGGTTTACATATGATTATACAGGCTCTTCTGGCTTCAGGAATGTGAGGACTCTGGACAGCTTGTATCTGCTGATTTTTCTGTTTGGTTTGTGGTAAGTGAAGCTGTGACTTAGAGCTCATGAGAAAAAAATATCAAATTCTTAGAAATTATCTTTGTTGTTCTGCATGCAAATGAAATCAGTTGAAAAGAAAAGTTTTATTGGAGAAAAATGAATTATTCTTAGTTATTTGTTAAAATGCAAAGCTGAATGAGAACTTTTAAAAAGAGTAAAATCCACTGTTTTCACATCACAGGGGAAAAAATATTAAAGAATTACAGACCTTTCCCCCCCCACTGCAAACATAACCAAGGTCAACAGCTTTGCACAGTAGTGTCTAAAAGCATTCTCTCAGTGGGGGCTGGACTTTGGGATTTGATTTCCTTGGGGCTGCTCTGTGCTGTGGCTTCTCCTGCCCCAGATATTCTGCTCTCTGCCCTTGGAAATGGCTCAGAGGTAGTAGTTACTCACCCTGTCACTATTGCCAGACCTTATCAGCCCTGTTAGCTAGCTGCTTATCAGGGAGAGGAGTAGAAGTTTGCTCTGTCGTCTGCAAGCTGCCAAGTATCATTCGCAAGCATTTCTTTTTCTGTCGCAAGATGGACATGAAACACCTGGTAATGTCAGACTGGTTAGTAAATCCCTTTGGACCCTTTACAGGAGGCTGCACACAGGCTGCTCCTTCAGTCCCCACTGAAAACGTCTGAGCACTTTCAAAAGCTGGAGATGATTTCTCTGTGACCTGCACCCACACGTAGTTGCCCAACTTTGAGGACTGCAAAAGGGAACCACGTTTTCAGGGATCTTTGTAGAACCTCATCTCACATGCAATGTTGTGTTTAAATTAATTATGTATTAAGCAATTAAGAGGTTGGCTGGCTTAATAAATATAATAAATATAATAGTTGTTATTAATATTATTTTAAAAGCAGACTGGTTTTTTTTTTAAGTAACATGGCAATTACCATGCCAGTTGTTGCTGACTGTTCGAAATCTCTTCCTCCAAGTTTGAGGGAGCCTTGTCCGTTGTTAGAGCTCCTGATGAGGCTACAGCGCCTATCTGCTCTGATTCAGTGGTACAACCAATATCTGTGAACTCTCTGAGGACATTCTTGGCAGCTGCAGGACATAATTACCACATTTGAGAATATCTTTTAGGCATTTGGATCTATGGCTGGCTTTTTAGATTGCTCCCCTGCTAACTAATACGTTACTGGTTTGACACAATTGACAGCTGGCTGTGCTGGTGGCTAAAGAAGTGCCTCTGGGGCTGTCTCGGAATGAGGTTAATGATGGGCTAGATGAGTTCCCCGTGTTTCCTATACATCATTTACCTGGAATTGTGCTCTCTGCTAGGCTCTTCCGTGATGACAAGGGATCTGACCAAATGGCCATATGTACTAAATGGTGCAGCTATTCCACTGGGCCAAATTTGGGCTTATTTACTGTTTTTTTTCTGAAGTGGCGACAACAGGAGCAAAAAATGTCTGCTCTGAAAATGCGCTGTTTTAATAAAGGAAAGGACTCTTGAACATCCATTTTTGGGCCAGACTCATACTTGTTAACTGTCTGAGCGTTCCTTATCTCTCTCACATTGTTATGACCCACAAAGGAGCGTTTGTTCTTTGCTGGGCTGTTGGTTTTCTTGCTTACTCCCTACAGGACTCCCAGAGACCATGACTAATGATGAATTTGTGAAGCTTCTATGTAGATCCCATGTCTGTGCCTCACACATGGAAGTTTAACAGCTATTTTTCTTGTGAAACTTCATTTATGGTCAGTTGTTCAAGGTGAAGAGCAATCATAACCTGATATGCAGTGCTGATGTTTCAAACAGAGCCACAGGAATTTTTTTTTTTATATTTGGGAAGGGCAGCACTAAAGGGATTTTTTTTTCCCTTAAAGCTTTTTCCTTCCTTCTGAGATGGATGAAATAGTTAAGTCATTTTAAAAACAAATTCCCATCCTCCCTGATTTAAGATCTATTCCTGCAGTATGTATAGCGTGGGGGAGATACTGTAGCATTTTTATGAGGAGATAAAATATTGGCTTAATGATAATTTGGCAAAGTTTCAAGATATCTGAGAAGACTTCCTGGAAATTAAAAACAACTCAAATGTAAGAGAAAATTAAGCTCGTGACCCCCAAGTACAAAAGGGGAAGAGCTCAGACATCCATTCTTCCCTGCTTTATTCTCTTTTCTTTTTTTTTTTTTTTAATTCCCTTTTGCTAATCGTCTCCCCTTGGCCCTTGTAGCTCTCATTACAAGGCAGAAGAAGAGTTTGGTGTAAATTTGCTATTTCTATAGCCACACATGTATAATTTTCCAGGGATTTTACCTTTTTGAGGAAGGTGAAACAACACAAAACTTTCCAAATTGAGTACGTGTATCTGATTTGGCCAACCCCCCTTCCTGCTTGCAGCCTGAACAGTGAGGAGAAATGCTGGGAAAGTTAAATTCTTCCCTATGCTTGAGCCATTTGCTCCATTTTTCTGCAGGAAAATGTGTAAATATCTGGGGACGTGCAGGTTGTCCTAGAGAATTATTTTTGTCTTCTTAATGCTGCTGCCGTTGTGACTGCACCTGAGCAGGCTTCCATGTATTACTCCTTCTCAGAGACCTGGGCTGATCCTCCTGGCCATCCTCAGATGAAGACCTGTTTTTTGTGACCTCTATGGTCTTTTGCTTAGATGGAAAATACAGAATGAGGCCCACTATACTTCTTGTAGCAGGAGTTGTAATTTCTTCTTATCTGTTGACCTTTTGACATGATTGCTGGGAAGAGTGGATAATATGTTTATTAGAGGCAAGTTCCTTGGTTTGCCTTTTTTTTGAGAGGGCAGAAAGAGTTTTTTGATATCTGAACATGTGGAGATAGGCACACCATCCAAGTTTCATTTAATCGCTGTGTGTCAGTCAGATAGTGATGACATTTGATTCCTGCGCAGCAGATACACCATGAGAACTGGTTGTGCAGAGGTTACACATGTTGAATTATACAGGGGATTAAAGTAAGCTTGCAGAAAACTGTCACTTTTTCAACCCCTGTTAACAGCTCCTTTCTGTTCTCTTCCTGGCATTTCTGGGAAAGGCTGGATTGGGACGGAGCAGATGAGACAGAAGTTTGTGAAAGCTGAGAAAGTGACAAAAGGCGTATCATGTAAAGGGAATCAAAGCAGTGTGTGGTGGTGGTGAAATGGGAAAAGCTTCCAGCCTTTACAGCTACAGGACACCATGGATGACACCTAAATCAAAGAGAGCCTGAGTCTTCAGGCATCCTGAAAGAGCAGATTTTAGGGGTCTGACCTAAGTCTGCTCTTGCTTTAAATTTGAAATCTCTGATGCTGGTTGAAGTGATTTGCTGAGGTGTGGAGCATGTTTGGAGCCTAGAATAGTTTTAATTTTGTCTTGGGAAAGACAACTGATCCTAAGAAAAGCTCTGGAAATGCTAGTCCCTGCAGGCCAGAGCTGTACTGCGGGGGTCAGCACACGTCATCTGTGATGCGGGAAGTCCCGCAGATGTCAGTGTGCTGATGGAGTCCAGCCATTTTGAGCCATTATTTACAGCCTTGACCCTGGTCCCTGATAAAAGTCAGAACTGGCTTTCAGGTTTCTTCTATTTATTTATTAAATTTATTTACATGCTGACTGACTCCTCAAAAGCAGAGGTTCAAGCCTTGCACTCTGACCTGTTGTTCCTTGCTGTTCCCATTCCTAGCCTTTTAGCTCACATTTTGTCCACTGTCTGGTTTGTTCCAGAACCTCTTTTGGAAAGGCTGTAATTACCTCACAGAGATTTTAGATGGAAATTTAAGAGACTTAGCTGCTCTTATTCCTCTCAACTTCTTCATTGCTCTTTCTTTGCCTTGGACACTTCTCCTTACGGTGTGCCTTTTAAAACAGACAATTATGTGTTTCACTGTACACTCAGGGTATGTCAGCTACTCTAGCTTGAAGAACCAGAGTCACTGCGAATAAACATAGAGAAGGTGTTCCGTGCTGCTTTGGCCTGTGGCAAATGCTTTTGATGAGGATGCTCTAGATAGTCCAGCTGTGTCTGCTCCAATTCTCTTGACTTGTTTCTGGAGAGCAATGCTTGGCCCATGCCAGTGGAAATTTGGTGGAATACGTAGGCTTTGGTCCAAGTCCATAGATATTTAAAGGAAGCTGCAGAAAATTTAGTGTAGAGGTGAGCAGGAAAGATAAGATTTTGTGGTGAATCTCCATGGATACCTGGGCACTAGCTCTCTGCTTGCTAGAGAAGGGGATCAAGAGTTGGACATCTGGACTCTCCCACTCATCATCATGCCAACTCTCATTGGCATCAGCAAGATCTGTGCACAGGGTGTTGGATGTTTTCCCTTCCAGTAAGTGCCCCTTATTCCCCTTGATTAAACTGAGTTGATGGTTGAGGTGCTGAGAGAAGCTACTCTAGCTTGGATTTTGTGCCTTATTTCTTACCACAGTGATACTCTTGAGCTTTAAGACCTGTGTAAAGGTTTGGGAGGTTTTTCTCCCTTTAAAATAAAGGTACCAGCATATTCAGTCTCAAAAAGAAACCTTCATCTACAGGCTGTCTTTGCATTCTTATGCTTACAATTAATTAAAAAAAGGAGTAATAAAGGAATGAACTAAGGAATAGGAGGAAACTATGAAAACAAAGAGCAATTTTGAAGTCTGGTTGACTGCCAGGAGGTTTTTTTTTGGGGGGAAGGGGAGGGGGAGGGTGTTCCCTCACTCAAGGAGATTGTTCAGGGAATCAGCTATATATGTCTCTGAATTGGCAAGGTTTGTGACATTTTGAATAATCTCTAAAAATCTGTGTCAGCTACACAAAAAGATCTTGCTTGTGGGATTCAAGCAATTAGGATGTAAGTAATTAGTAATTAAGGAATTAATATAGTGAGATTTCATAAAGATTTCTTTTGGGACACTGAATGAATGTCTCCCTGTGTGTTTTGTTTGCTACTCTCCCGTCTCACAGCATGTAGGTCAGCTATGACTTGTGCCTGTTTAGGCATGAACTTGGGGTGGGGGGCAGAGGGCGTGTTCTAGGCATGCTGAACATGTTCCCCGTCAGCACCCGCTCGTGGATCTGTGCGCTCTTGTTTCACGCAACGCGGTTCCTCTTGCAACACTCAATCCCTTTAAGACACTTTTCTCCTTTAGTGGCAAAGGTAAGGCAGGTGTTTGTCCTCTTGCCACCCTTCACCTCATATGGCAAAAGGACAATTTATTGCAAAATAAAAAAAGCTCCAACTGCCTTGACCTGAGAAATCCATTTGGGGTGCTGGGGAACCTCAAATGCTTCTCAGCTTCTGAAAATTTGACTTTTTGATTTGTTGTTCCCTCTGAGTTGTGGAATTGCTGTGCTGGTCCTATTGTGGATGTGGGCAGGCTGCCCCAAAAGGTGAACAGGATTTTGTCTTGTGGGTGTGGGCATGTACAGCTTTACTGACCAGAGCATCACCTGCAGATACAGTTCAGTTAAAAGGGGAAAGACAAATGACTGGGGTGTTTGATTTGGGGTTTTGTATTGGTTTTAGTCAGGGATTGGTTTGGGGTTTTTTTTTGTTATTATTTTTTTTTTTTAATTACAACACTGTAGAAATTCAAGATAACTGTCAGGGATTTCATCAAAAGGCCAATGACAGGGAAAATATAGCTAGGAGGAGGTAGTCTTTTTCTCACTAGATTCCCTATGAATTATATTCTGAGAGGAATGTGTATTACAGATCCGTGCAGTATGGTTTTGCATCTAGAAAATGACACCAGGGACTTAAGATTTCAAAGACTTCGGACGTTTATCTGTTGTAAATGTAATTGTATCTAGAAGTAAGTAAGACTTTGCAATTTATAGGCACTTTAATCTTGCACTATTTATGGACATAGAATTGCTTAGAATAATGCTGCCTTATTTTATACTGATGGCATTGTATTTTTACCACTGTAGTAAGGGTTATTTCAGCTGTGAACCTTTATCAGAGGCTGCATGTTTCTAGAGGGTTATAAACTGGCTCGTGTTGTCTCTCTGAAGCCACATGAACTCTCGAGCTTGGAGGAATGTAGTTAAAAATTTAAGATCCATCAGCGTACCAAATATTTATGCTTATGGATAAAAATAGAGGACTCTTCCCAAATGCGAATGGCTCTGCTTGTACAAATGTTCTGGAGAGGGAGCTTAAAATTAACAGTGGTTTATCTGATTACGCTGTTTTTTATATGAGGGGAGAGAGAGTGTGCACACAGAATTAGCCAGAAATACTTTAACATTCAGAGAAAGTTACTGTAAATAGACAAAAAACCCAAACCCTTCCTTCTTCTGGGAACTGGTCCACACGCAGTGCTGTGCTCTCGCTCTCTCTCCAGGGCAAGGTGGGTGCATTCTTGTCTTGCCAGACAAATTTCTGGCATGCTGTGGGACTGCAGGAGAACATCTGCAGGTGTAATATTTTTAGTACAAAAAAAGGTTTAAATTTCTAGCGTAGAGATGGTCTGGTAGAAGCTGCACTAACACAAGACAAAATGTACCTCCTTTCTAATTCTAATATGTTCGCTTTTAATCGGTGGTTTGAGGTCTCTCTGAAAGGAGAGAGTTGCAGAATCAGGGCCTGAGTTCCGTAGCTATTGTATCCTGGGACAAAAGAGACACATCGGGTCACTTGAGAGTAAACACGGGGGTTGGAAAGTGAGGTGAAATGGAGAAAATGGTTTTGGATCTTCATCAACCCACAGAAATGTCTCAGCTGTTGAGTCAGCAGCAGAGATGTTTGTACCTTTCTTCAGCCCTTTCATCCTTCCTGCTGTGCTGGCACTGCTGCTGTTGGATGTACCACGGAGGCTTTTCTCAGAGGTGTGGTTTGGGCAAGGCTCTCTGGTTTCTCTAACTTCTGTCTTCTATCGTTGTCTCGTAATCCCTTCAACAATAACTCTCCAAATCCAAACAAACAAATATAAAAAGATAAACATAACAAATATATATGAAACAGCCCTCTATTTGCAAAGACAACATTCACGCTCTGGTGTGCTGTTGTCTAGGCAGGTCAATTTATAATTGTCTCTAAGTGCTTACTCCTGCAAACAAGAACATTGTTTATCTGCTGCTCAGTGACAGTCAGAGATTCTTTCGAAGCATCATAGAAAATCAAATAAATTACTTCAAATTTTATCCTACTGTAAGAGAATGTACATTGATCAGCGTAAGCGAGGAGCCAACACATCCCTATCAGCAAGCAATAGCCTCTGGGAAGTAATTTTTTTTGAAGCAAATAGGTGAACAAACCCTGTAAAGGGTGATCAGTAAACAACCAAATTCCACTGTACTTGAATGTCAACAAGGATACCATCAATTCTCCTGCTGTTTGTTTTTACCATCTCTATTACTTGGTGTTGGGCTGTCCTTGCCTGAGATGGTGGCAGTTCATTGTGTCAGATATTCTTGCTTTCCAGTACAAGTAAATAGATTTTTGATTTAGGATGACTTTTGTTTAGTGATAGAAGGAACTGGTTTATTTTCTCCTTCCCCTTAGTTACAGTTTGTTAAGGTATTTGCATTTGAAGGAGAACTTTTCCTCTAACTCCTCCTGCCTGTTCAGGCAGCAAAGTTGCATCTTTTTTCAATGGAAATAGCTTAAAAAAAAAAAAAAAGGCTTAAAGGCTAATAATCCCCCAAATTACAATTATCAGTATTTATCAAAGTAAAACACGGTGTCATGCTGCATTTGATACAAAAGCATCCAGCTGAATATTCTATTAGGCAGGTCTTGTGAAGTTAAAAAGAGGACGGGGTTGAGTTATCTCACCACGGGAGGAAAAAGGCATGCACAATCAGATATTTAACACTCCTTTGCAATTATGGGAATTTTTATTCTCTCCCTAGTAGGGAACATAGCATTTTACTGCAGTGTTTCAAGTTTGCCTCCAATGGTATCTGATAGAAGTGCTTTTATCCCCTGAAGATACAGTACAAAATACAAATCATCATTGGTTTTATCTCAGCTGGAGCTGCCTATTTTCTAAATGAGTTTACTCTGTGCTACTGCCCATCAGGCACATTTTTCATCCTTCATCCCCACTCTTTTACTATAGCTGGGTTTAAGTCCTTTCTTCTGTCCTTTGTTCCTTCAGCTCAGCGAAGTAAACAGCAGGATTGATCTTACACTGCATTTTGGTATTGTTCCAACTGCTCATCAATAGACATGGGCTGGGAATGCACTGACTGGAAAAGAAGGGCAAGATTGAAATTCACTTTTTGTTCTTTGTGCCTTTTAGTGTGCAGCGGAATGTCCCTAATCTGAAAGCTGCTACACTGACTGCCTATCAACATGCAAATTAATCATCAAGTGACGAGGCCCATATTTGCTCTAAGTAAAAGTCTTTCAAGGTATCTGTGCAAAAAAAAAAAAAAAAAAGGCAAAAAAGCTTTTTTTTTTTTTTTAAATGCAGTCACTGGTATGGGGAACTAATATTGCTCATTTTGCATCTATTCCCTTTTTTAGCAATGACCAAATGCTTTGCAGTTGTCTAGCGGTGTGTGTGGGGGGGAGAGAATCTTTTGGTATCTATGCAAGCAAGATAACTTAAACTAAATATTAAATGCACTTAGCAGCAATGTGGAGGAGGGATTGCAAACAAAAGCAGTATCATGACTGCGAATTATTTGTACCTGCTTTCCCGAGGAAAGGCATGAGAAATAAACTTACTGATGCCGAATGCGATCATTTCTCATTTTTTGAGCACACAGTGTTTCCACTTGTAACTTTTCCCTGGGGTCTTGAAGGATTATAATTGAATTTTGGGCTGTAGCAAGAATATACAGTGCTACTCTGTTTTAATATCCATTGACTTTTATATGGCAGTTTGATAAAATGTTTGAATGCAGGGAAAAATGTATGTATTCTTTATGGAAGACTAAACAACTGGCATAGAGTAACCGAGGGCTGGAGAAGAGCTGGCTTACATGTATGAGAGCTTTTCTGGCACTCCTGTCTGGCTCCTGGAGAGCAGTATTTCAGACCAGGGTCCACTTTCCATCACCATCGAACCGATACACCTGTAAATACCTTGCTCAAGAACTGGCACCAACCTGTGCACTGAAGTGGAGTCGTTTAATTAAGTGGTTATCATAGCACTGAATTAATGTAGTCTTCCTTTTCTTGCTAGTTCTGTAGTACTTACTCTTCGCTGTTCCCCATGCGATGAGACTCCCTGCCACTGAGCTGTACGTATTCTTAAATCTTGAAAACATTTATTTATTTATCTATCTGCCTTGCCCAGTATATGATCTGAATATATATGTATCTGCTTCTTAGAAATAGAAAGGAGAAAGAAATAAGAAAGGGTTGCATCCTGCTCTCACACCAGAGACCTACCCACATCCAAAGTTGCTCATAATTTTTGTGTTAGCTTACATTTCTTCCAGCCTTCTTGCTCTGCACCCAGGGGTAAAGTATCCTTTGCTATGTAGATTGGGTTGTAATTTTCATTCTTTCTTGAAGGCAAAAATGCTTCCTCCTTGTCTATCTCTGGAGGAATCTTTCAGAAAAGGAGAGAGAAAATAAGAGAGAGGAAAAAACCCAGAATGTTTTATGCTGAGCTGGGTCTGAGCTGTGAAGTACGAGTACAGACCCAAATTTCCCCCAATTTTGGGTGTAAATACTCTGTTTTGCATTGTCCTGGGTCTTGGTGAGCCCTGAGTGGGGGAGGAAGAAAGATGTGTGAGTAGGGAGAGGAATTGAGGTCCCAGCCTGGATGTGGGTGTGAATGAAGGTGTGTGAGTGTCCCTAGAAATAATTTGTCGATAGCTGGGGCTCTGAACTCACCTTTGGCTTCCCGCTGCTGCCTGGGCTTGCTGTAACCTGACTGGGACCAAAGAGCAGTTAGGCCAGGCACTGGTTGGTGTGAAGCAGGTGTTTACCTGGGCTGCTGGAAGAGGGATACAGGCGGTGTTTCCAGAACTCACCTTGTTCTGGCACCTCATGGGAGTGACTTCAAAGCCAGGTGGTGCTGGTGCTCTGCCTCAGAGCCCACTGAAGGGACAGACTGCCCTTGGGGACAGGATATCTGAGTGTACCGAGAAGAATTAGTGCCTTTTTAAAAGAGATTTCTTCTCAGTCAGGACAAGAATAAGGTCTCCTGAAGTTTTCCCATGGGAATAAATTCCAGTATTTTAAATTTGAAAAGCAGTGGTATGTTATGGCTTTGTTTGATTTAAGGGCTTTTTTGGGTTGGTAGTGGTGTTTTTTGGGGTTTTTTGTTTTTTTTTCTTAAGGGGAGCTGCCAACTTTCTCTGACCCACTGCTGGCTAAACCCAGCAGAGTTTCTGTGCCTGTTTTAAACTGGAAGTGTCTATCCTCATCCTCCACATCCCAGTGCTGTCCTTTGGCTGGGCTACAGCTAAGCTGGGATCCCAGCCTGCTTACCGGCTGTGACCAGGTGCTGCACAAGTCACGATCGCACCGTGAGAGCTTCTGTCCATACGCTGGCTGCATGGGCACGCTGTCACAGCAGAGTCACAGTCCCAGGATGCTGTGATTCACAGTCAGCGTGCCACTGTGAAAGGGCAGCTGGCTGCTGCCTGGGGAAGCTGAAGCCACGCTAAGCTTTTTCTCACCTGAAAGTCACCTTGTATGCAAGACACCAGGCTCCTGGCTCTCAGCAGGAAAGGGCATGGGGTTTGTTTGCAAGCAGCCAGCCCAGTTAATATCTGTACAGACACAAACACTGTGTGAAAATCAGTGTGTGCTGATTTTTGTCTCAGGGTTGGGGGGGGTGGTGTGCCAGGGAAGGCTCTGGTTTTAGTAACATGCCTGTAAACTGCTGGTGTGCTTGTGAGGAACGTGTAAGCGGTAGTGTAACTGAGATCTGCACCTAACCTTGTGGGAATCCAACACTGTTTATAGCAGGACTTAAGGTTCTATATGCACCTTAGTCAAAGCTTTGACTAGAGCTTCCCAATCAGTACAGTTGTTGCAGGGCAACTGCATCCTCCGGCTAGAGAAAGCTTACTACCCTAGACTGGCGGGATAACGGAGTGCTGACATTCCCATTAAAATTAGCAGAGTGTGCTTCCCTCTGATTTGCTGCTGGCCTGGTCCTTGTGCACTGTCTTCATCATGAGCACCAGAGAGGGAGGCAAATCAGAGCTGCATGTCAAGCAGGATGTCACATAGAGACAGAAAACCTCATCGGATCATTGCTTCTGTGCTGTTCCGCTTTCCTTTAAGCATTTGTTGGACTGAGAAGGAGGGAGGCATTGCTAAACATATCCCCAGATAGAAGAGGGCTGGGAGAAGTTAGCAGTGACTTTACCACTCTTTCCTTGGTGTTTAAGTGGAACGATGAGGCTAAATGGCTTGTGCTAGCTGGCCTCAGTGTGCTGTCTCTAAGCCAGTCTGGACACTGAATTTTGTGAACAACTACAGACGTTTTTTCGCTCACTTGTGCATAATCTGTGTTTCCGTAACCTCTGTGTTTTGTACATGCAAGTGGCATGGAGCTTCTTGGCTTCTCTCTGAGATGCATTAAGCCAGGAGTGCTCTCGATTGTTACAGCTCAGCATGTGGGTATCGATCGCTGCAGCCTGCCCCTGAGCTAGCGTGGCCGAAAGCTGGTTGGAGAGGGCGGTGTTGGGCTGCAAGTGAGCGTGGGTGAAGTCCTGGCTCTGTGGCAGTAGATGATACCCAGGCAACTGACCTTGTCTTGTCAGAAGTAATCTTCCCCTCTCTAGTGTGACTTCATGAGTGTTGCCATGCTACTTTTATGAAGAAAACAGTGACTACAGGGATGTCATGTTCTCTTCTCCCTCTGGTTTATTGTGTGCTGAAGCATAGTCGCTTGCAGATGTATGTATCTATGTATGCATATGTGTACCTATATAGCAGAATGCGTGTTTCCTGGCCTGCTTAAGATCTGAAACTTGTGCTTGAGGATGGGTCCTGTGACTTTTCTTTTACATAACCACAGGACAGGAGACTTCCCCCTCCCCCTGCCCCCCATTGTGCTTGCCTATTCATTTCCCAGGGGAGCTCACAGGTGATGGTGAGGGTTCAGCACATCTGGAAACAAGGTCAAAAAGTGAGTCTTCCCTTGTTGCTGGATAGTGCAAGCCAGTCACATGCTGAGTCAGCAGGTTTTGCTGTTTGCCTTCGCTGACTCGAGAGGTCAGTAATTTGGGGTTGTACGATCGTCTGGGATGTCACGTGCTGTTCCTCTAGCTCAGGGAAAATTAATTTGACAGCTGAAACACTTCACTGATAACAGTACAACTTTTTT
>VXBZ01007961.1:115268-270712 GCA_013399135.1 Heliornis fulica | reverse complement strand
TTTTTTTTTTTTTTTCAGTTCAACAGGGTGCTTTTACAAGAGAAGGTCTCTGTAAAGCACTGTACTGGTTTCTCTTTGATTTTTAGGACATGACCACAGTGCTGCTCAGTGTTTGTGTAGTACGTTGGCCTGTCCGTGAATGCACGGTTTCAGTATGTCAGGTGCTAAAGGAGCTAGCTGGAGTTGCATGAGAAAATGTGGTCCAGCTGGTCTTTGAGAGATTTTTGGAAGACCTTGTGGCAAGTGAGAATGATTACTATGCTCAGAGGGTGCAGACAGACAAGCCCAGTCTCTCTAGTTTAGGGGTAGCTGGGATTTTTCCAGCAGAATACTGTGTCAGGTCAACCAGCCTGCTGACTGTTTCTGGTCCCTGTAAAGAACATGCCACCATCGCTTGAGGGAATGTGCATAGTTTTTCCTTAGATTGTTCTCTGTTTACCTGTTGGCTTGTTGGGATTTTTGTGCCAAATAATCTCCATGTGAGTAGAGATGGAGATTGTTTCACGCAAACTTTATCAAACTTCTCCTCCCTTACTAGGGGTGAGGTGTGGGAATCCTGCAGCTCAGGGCAAATTAAAGCCGAAGGCATCTCAACAGATTCTCCTACTTGCTTCTTCCATATTAGTATTGAAACTTGGGTTACAAATTATGTCTGCTTATGGCAGGTATCCCCAGAGAAGACAGGAATAGGCCTGACCCTTATTGTATTGCCCATTTAAGGGTCACAGTCCTCTGCAGCCTGTCACCTTTTCAGGTCCCCTCAGGCTGCTGGTTGTGTTGGAGCTTTGCAATGTGCCTGGGATGAGATGGTCACCATCCCCAGCCCATCTTAAAGACGAGGACTAAGCATTCAGCTACAGTGGCCCTCAGCTGCAGTGTTGCTTTAGCTGGTAGATTTAAAAGGCAGGAACAAAATATCTTTTGGCAAAACGAATTTTCTTCTAAAAGTGTCCATTAAACTTGCCCCCCTCCGTCCCATTTTTATAATGGAATGCACACAACAGTATGCATATTGACTTATGTTTTTAGTCAATATCAAGATTTATTGTCCCTTGAGTTAAATGAATCACAATATTGACCTCATTGTAAGCCAATACCTGCTTAATGTATTTTTTTAAAGTATTTTGTATTCATTTTTAGTAATAGGGCCCATACAGTAGTCTATAATATTCATTTGTATTCCTCTTCTTGCTCTTCCCCCTTTTTTATTTCCTCGTCTGTCTTTCTTGATGGCTATCACAGCAGTAGACACTGGATTCATTTAATGAATGAGAAATAAAGATGTCCAATAGCTGGTATATCTCGATTATAGAGACTGAATGAGTCATTTCCACAATCAACTTGCCTTCTCTAGCTTGGGCCAGGGAGAACAAGGTGTGCAGTGCAGGCACAGCAATAGAAACAATAGCCAAGTGTTGCTTGTGTGTTTTCTTGTCACTTCTTTCTTTCTCTCTCTCTCTTTTTTTTTTTCCCCGTCCCTTTTTTTTTCTTTCCTTTTCTTTCTGCATTTAAATTTTCCACAGGAGGGGAAACCCAGTATTTCTTTAATATTGAATTCCATTTATCTCCATAAATTGGTTATGGTATACGATCTAAAGGACTCAGCTGTTTTTAAAATAGGTTTATTCCTTTTCCTTTAAGATTATTTCAGATTATTTCCACACAGTATAGGCGAGTTATAAGAAGACTCATTTTGCAGACTTCGGTGAGAGCTGCACATTTGCAGTGCATCGTTTCAGATGTGGAATGTTGAACAAAGAAATTAAATTTATATGTATCACCTAAATTATTTCAGATTCATGGTTCAGCAAAGAGTTCAGATCCTAATCAAATATGTAGTTTGCATGGCCACTACACCTTTTCTCAATAATAATATGGCAGTTCTATTTACAATGCTTGACTAGATTTTGTAATAATGCTTTTACTGAAATTTACCTTTTGTTTTTTCTGCTGCACTCTTGACTACCCATTAGATGTGTGCACCTACAGAGCAAAGATAATGATTGCAAGTAACTTTATTGAGAGAAAAGGTGAGGGAGAGAAAAATCAGGACTCCTGTTAAAATATTCCTACCCCTCAGACTTTTGCAGTGGCTACCAAAATACCTGCTGATATGTGAACTTCTGGATATGAAAGGAACAGTTTGGCTATTGAGGTCATGAGAAATTATCTGACAGGCTGCCTCACTAGAATCACACCAACTATCGCCTCATCAACATTCACTGCCTCTACTGTAGCATGAAGGAGAAAAACACCAGCAGAAGATGTAGAGGAGAAGAAAGGAAAGAAGTGAGAGGAATAGCATGTTACTGGAGCTGTACCAGAGGGAGGGAAGGGTAGAGGAGCATCCTTCTTTCACCTGCTGCTCCTGGCAGAGGGGGGAGCAAGTCCTGAAGTGCTTTTTTTGCTCTGGGAAACTCTGGGCAACATGAGAATTTCTTTTGGCTTTGTTTTACTGAGCTGGGGATTGCTGTCTTGTGCCAGGTGGTTCTGTGCTGAGGTCAAATCCTGCAGCTGATTCTTTGTTGGTGGTTTTGTTTGTTAGTGGTTTTTGTTTGGTTTGTGGTTTGTTTTGTTTTTTTTTTTTTAAAGGCAAACTAGAAAAATTCCTGCTTAAATGCCGCACCACTTTGAAAGAAGTGTTCTGTTGGGATCTTGGTCCTAGAAGTAAGTTCTACCTTGTCCTATTCAGTGATTTTCATTGTGTACTACACATCTCTGAGCTTGATTCATGCCCTGATTTATTCTTTTTTTTTTTTAAGTGCACTCCTTTTGCTTGTTATCTGCAAGATGCTCTCTGTGTGTGCCTGTAGATCTGGAAAAAAAAGAATAAAAAAAGAGCAAAGTTGTTTTGTAATATAGGATTTTTGTCCTTCTTGAGGCCTTGTTAGGAGGGAATGGCAAACCCAGATGAGAAAACATTCCTCTCAAAGCAATTTTTAAACAGTTTTCTGAGACTTTTACCCCTTAAACTTTTCCTCCTTTTTTTTTTTTTTTTTGTTACTTACATAGAGTTGCTTGTCTACAACTTTTATTCTACCACTGTGGGTACTGTAACACCCCTACTTCTAGGGAAATTGTATGCTGAAACTAGGCAAGGCAACCCATGGAAAACTGTTCTTTGGAATGCTGACTTCTTCCTTGCCTAAAAAAAAATAAAATCTTGCCATCTCCCTGGTTTGGTATCTCTGCTATTTGGAGAGCTCTGACTCTGGGCAGCTACTTTCTTATCTGGAACCATGTACTCCAGAAAAGCCAAAGGGTGATGTTTCCACTCTAAATCCTTCCTCTCTTCCTGAAATACAGGTTCTCTGTATCCTTCTTTCTCCTTGGTTGTGTGAATGAAGACTGCAAGAAGTTGATACAAACCAGATGTTCCTCTAGATCTTTTCAGGAAAGAGAAGCCAAACTCAGTGTCCTTAGAGAGAAGAAAACGGAATAAGGAGGGAAGAAAACGGGTTGCCTGGAGGTGATTGCCCCCAGCTGACGTATAGGGGATGGGATGCTAATTGGACGTTTGTTGTTTTTTTTTGACTGAAACTCCTTGTTTCAGAGATAGCAAAGAATTGTTCCTCTCCTTCAGAATTAGCTTAAAAACTGCAAGGTGAAAATTTGCTTTAAGAGTTAGCCTTTTTGGTTTCCCCCTCTTAATCCTGAAATCCTCAAACTGTGTATTTTGAGGTAGTAGTTGATCAGTGAAGGCTTTCCTCAAAGCAAAAAAACCCAATGCGAAACCAAAACTAGTGAGAATAGTTAATACTTAAAGGTGTGGGGGCTTGTGGTACAAATAAATTGATCCTATTTCCTAGAACTTTCAGTCCCACCTAGGTAGGGTCTCCATAACTAGATATACTTGATGTTGCTGTAGGACATTGATTCTGGTTGAGTTTCAGTGTCAGCCCTTGTCACAGTTCACTTCAGGATGCCCAATGGTTTTCAGACCGACTCTTACAGCCCTGGAACAGAAAAGCACAGTAATCTGCAGGTCTGAGTACTGTTTTGCCTGTTTGGCTCTTGGCCTATGTTTCTCTTGTTATATTTGTCTCTCCTGTCCCATCTGTGTTGTGTATCTTACACCAAATGGAGACCTGTGACTTGTTGCTGACAGCAAGATTGATGGCTCAGCTGGATGGGCTCTTTGGTGCTGTCTGAGACCCTTTCTGGTAATGTCCCCTTCTGATTTCTCACAGCTCCTCCGTCTTTTGCAATTTTTGTTGAAATCAGTAATAACCAAGGGTTCGAAATAAACTTCATAGAGAAGCTTCATCAATTAACATGAACATGTATATCTAGTGTTGGGATGGATACGTATATATTTTTACTGATAAGTTCAGTCATGCTTTAAGCCATGAGTGTCTTGGGCCTCATTCAGTGGGCCAGTCTGGTTAAGCACTTATATTAACATAAATTAACATTTATTTGTATACCTACACCCCATCTTGCCTGGGGAACCAAAATGTTTGGCTGCTGGAAGATCTGAGGTTCTGAGTGTAAGAGAGTGAGCTGGGGTGAAGCTGGCGGAGAGCCTGTGAAGAAGCAAACAAGAGAGGGGACAGAGATTTTGGATTGTTCATCGTACAGCAAAGCGAGTACAGATCTCTGTTTTCTGCACATTGATTGGTTCAGGAATGCGATTAGGAACCACAAAAAAAGGCAAAATGCTGGGCTTGTAAATTGTAGAGAGGCTTCTGTCCAGAGGTGCGTCTTTGAAAAATCCCTAGCTGGTTCAAACTTTGATCTCATTGATCAGATGTTAGCATCAGGTAATTAAATGATGAAATAGAAAGGGAAAGTCCAATAAAAGCTCCCTTTTTTTGCTAATAATGATGAACTTAACTTTCTCTGTGGTGGTTTTCAGGGAGAAGAATTACACATGGTGTCTTTTCAATAGGGCATTTTCCTTATTAATAGAATGAATGATTTAAAATTAAACAAATGACCCCTTGGATGTTTATTAGTAGGCATGAAAATGCCTGCAGGTCTAATACGGTGCTTCATTTATTTGAAAAAGTAACTTTCTCCTGCTTTGTTATGGTTGCTGGCAGTTGTTGCTCTACTGGGAAAGGGAATGGCAACGGATGCACTGATGCATTGCCTGCTTGGTATGGCACAAACCCACCCTTTTCTTGTATTGTACCACCACCCCTTTATTGGGGGGAGGGAGACCATTTTAAATCTTGGGAAGTGGTTTGTAGAGAGGAAGTGAATAGGAGGCAAAAAGTAGCTACAGTTTCTTCCAGGTGTGGGGCTCAGGAGAAGAAAAATTCATGTGGATTCTGGGAGAGCAGAAGTGAGTTCAAAAATATCCATATCAGGTGTCCCCAGACTGAGATAAGCTGTGGGGGTTAATAGCATGGCTGAGGGAGGAGAGGGCCCAAGATTCTGACCAGCAATGCAAGCACGTGCAAAGCTCTTCACAGTTTGGAGAACCTCTAAACTCTTTGCTCTTGTGTGAGAGCTCAGGGCAGTCCTGGATCATTGTTGTTTCACCGGTGTTGGGAAACTTGCTAGAAGCAAATGCTCAGAAAGCACTTAGAGTCCCGCATCAGCGGAGGGAGGTAGGAGTGCAAGGCAGTAGAAGTAATACAGGGCAGTTCAGTGAAAAGCTTTTTAGGTGGAGATGCTAGGCTGAGCGACCAGTGACACAAGGTGGTGTGATTCTGTTAAATGAGGTAGTGCCGCAGGAGCTGGGTCATACCAAGGAACAATGATTCCCTCTTTTGCTTCCCCTGGTCATGCCCTGGTTCCCTCGGTGTCTCTGCTATGACCCTTGGAAGCCACAGGATGAGCTCTGTGCTCCTGCAGAATGCGACCGTCTGTTCTAGCCAGCGCTGCGCAAGGAGTTAAGGATGCAGGTTCAGCCTGAAGCTTGGTTTCCTGGCTTGTGTTGGTTGTTGCCAAAATCTTAATGTTGTTTTAATGCATTTTTGTGTGCGTGAATCCATTTTCCAGAGCTGTCGATTGCACACACTAACCCTTTTTATGTGACTAAAAGCCAGCTGTAGTATCCTTGAAGAATCAAATGCTCTCATAGTTCTGGAAATTGCTCTGGGTGTGCATGCGTGTTTATTTGTGCGTCAGCTCTTTTAATCTTTCTACCGAAAAACTAATATACTGTAACTGGGACATTTTCAAAACAGAGAACACTTCAAAACAATTCTAAATATAAATGAAATCCATTTCCAAATGGCTTGTTAAAAAAATGCAGATGGTTTATATTTATTATATCATTTTTTTGTTTTATCACCTTGCAAAATTTTACAGCATAGAATCTTATTTAATGCGGGGGCATTTTAAGCAGCAATATTAGACAGCTGTATGTGCGTCATACTAAGAGATTTTTACAGGATATTAAAATTGGTTCTGATGTAACCTGGTGTTTTGAGAAGCATAGATTAGGCCTTTTCCACATTTGTAATTTTTTTTGGTTAAAAGTAAGTAGGTTTTTTTCTTCTTTCTTCTTTTTTTTTTCTTTTTTCCTCCCCACATAGCTTTTTTTCAGTGTTTGATTCTAATTGCTCTCAAGGTGTAAGGAAATTCACGCCAGATGATTGAGAAACTGCTCTCTGAGAACATAACGACTAACAAAGCAGAGCCCAGATAGTATCTCTGCTGAAATTAGGTATAATTAGACTCTACTGCAATTTATATACATAGTTAAAATAAATAACAAAGCACAATGTTCATATTCTGGTGATTAATTCTTTTTCCCCCCGTAGTTCTGTTTGCCTTTACAATATTTCCTTTGCAATCAACATGAGAATATGTTGAGTAGCAGCAGCTGAGTAAGTGCCAACCTGTTTTTTTTTTAATTTTTATTTTTTTCTCAGCCTCCAACAGGCGCGGGCAGGTTTAATGTTAACCGAACTCAACTACAGCTCCTCTGCTGGTTCTCACACCCTCCAGGTCAGAGCTAAATCCCCTATTAATTAAACAGAAATTATATCCGAAATAAATCACTTGGCGCAAGAAACCCACTGTGGAATTTTTTGAAAGATGTTTGCAATAATTAAACATTCTGTGATTGGTGACATTTTAAATAACTCTTAAAATGCCAACCTGTGTTGATATTTAAAATAGACTCTTCAGTGGAAAGGCAGTGATCCCATTGAGCAAATAATATAAACCACGTCATGGTACAGAAAGGGAAGAAAAAAATAAATCATTGAACAGCAACAAAAACCCCCTCTGCTCCTGAGTGTTTTCATATGGCACAGGTCTTGAAAGGGCTTTGAAGATACAGGTTGCAGAGTAATTCTGCAGATGCCAGTGAAGGAAGAGCTGATAAACTTGCAATGTCTGCTAACTCCATCCCAGGCTGTCGGGAAGATGTGAGGTGGTCTCACTGTATCATGGGCACAGGAGCAGGCTCAGAAGGGGTCATGACTTGGGGCTGGTCTTTTAGGGTTTTGCTGTCTGTGTGTTGTTTGCCTCCTCCTGTACCGGACCCGGTAATTTCAAGGGCATTTTGTGCAGTCAAGCGGAAACCCGAGTATTTCGTCAGCCTGTCCCCGGGCGACATGCCATTGGGCTGACAGGAGCTTGCAGCGGTGTTGCTGCATGCTTGCATGGGCTTGCCTCATCCTGTGCCCGCTGGCTTTGTAAAAAAATGCAAACAAACAAAAAAAAACACCACTTATAAAAAACAAAAAAAAAAGAAGAGGTAAGTCCCATGGTTTCCTTCTTGCAGGCAAAATAAATATTTAGTCTTGCCTAAGTGCTGGAGAGGAGTTGGGGGAATGGTGGTGAAGGATGAAAAGAGACTGACAGTCTTGTGGGCGATGGGTGGCCAGGTGGGACCACCTTGGTGCAATACCTCTTGTAAGCCAGAGACTAGAGAGATTTGGGTGTCTGGCAAGAGCCAAATTGAAGAACTGTGCAGGTGAACTGATGTTTGCATTTCTATCTTGGACCCCTGTTAACACTGATGGCCTAAGTGATCATGGCTGCAACTGGGAGGAGACAGAGAAGAGCAGCCACATTCTCTGCCCTGCAAAGGTATTTCTACTTAGGGTTCCTTCACATCTGGGCAGACCTAGGGACTCCTTCAGGTCAGTTCTTTCCCTGCACTGCTCATGTGGGAGCTCCTGCAGTCATATGGTGGGCAGAAATGCTTTGAGGCTAAGGTGCAAAACTAGGAAGGGGATGAGAACCATCTTCACACCAGACGTGTCATCTCATGTGGGTGTATTGTAATAGAAGTATAAAAGATGTGATGCATTATGGAAGTATCTCCACACTGGCTGAAGCCTATTGTGTAGCATGATTGTGCTCCAACTTCTGCATGATATCTCCCTTTGCCACGACAAGTGGCAATGTTGCTTGGTCCCTTCCTTGGCTCAGCTGCCCATTGCTTCCCATCCAGGTGAATCATGCCACTCACCTATGGTCTCTGCTTAACAGGGGCCAGTATTGATCTGGTTACACAAGGAATAGTAAGGAAATCCCCTTTGTCTTGGTTTAATATTTCTCTTTTTTTGAATATATTTTTTATTTCCTGAACTGCATTTTACATTCCACCTGGATTTTATAGCAGGCAGTTTCAGCAAGAGGCATAGGGATCAGGAGATTTGACGTGTCTTTGCTTGAGGAAGAACTGTCTTTCGTATCCTTGCAGCAGGCTGCTGGCTTCATGTCTGGTGCTTCCTTGCTGGATTTTCTCTTCTGGCCACTCACGTGGGGAGCAGATGAGGAGAGTGCACAGCAAGTGACATGGACAGTGCGGTGCTTGCTTGGGACAGTTGGATGGCAGCTCAGATGAGTGCCTCATACCTATGGGTTGGATTTATATGTGTTTGGGAAATCACAGCTATTCTGCTTCTACCAAATCTGGGGCCATGCCAGGTTAATCCCTTTTCTCTACTTGAAGGCTTAGTTTCTAAGACTGGGATGAATCCTTCTGGGTGAAGAGGAGTAAGCAAATACAACTGTCATTTGAAGCAAAAACTAAGAAAATAAAATGCAAAGAAGTGCTGACTAGATTGACATAATCACCAACCTGTGTTTTGTGGATGGAGGCTGTGAAGCTAAGACCGGACTGCAGAAACACATGGACAGGTAAAATCTGACACTCCCTCTCTGTACCAGTGAATGTGTGCCCTCCTCTGAGTTTAAGGCCTGAAGTCAACGGCTGGTGACTGAGGTTACAACAGCCATGTCACTCTGAGCTACTGGGGATTAAGCTCGAGTACTGCTTTCAGATCTGGGCCCCTCACTACAAGAAGGACATTGAGGTCCTGGAGTGAGTCCAGAGGAGGACAACCAGGCTGGGGAATTTTCTGGAGAACAAACCTGCTGAGGAGCAGCTGAGGAACCGGGGTTGTTTAGTCTGGAGAAGAGGAGGCTGAGGGGAGACCTTATCCCTGCCTAGAATGACCTGATAGGAGGTTGTAGAGAGGTGGGTGATGGTCTCCTCGTCCCAGTGACAGGACAAGGGGAAATGGCCTCAAGCTGCACCAGGTCAGGTTCAGATTGAATGTGAGGAAGAAATTCTTCACCGAAAGAGCTGTTGGGATGGGGCACAGGTTGCCCAAGGAGGGGGTTGAGTCCCCACCCCTGGGTGTATTTAACAGACGGGGAGATGAGGTGCTCAGGGATAGGGTTTAGGAGAGGGACAGTTGGACTTGATGATCTCTCTGGTGTTTTCCCAGCCTTGTGATTCTGTGACTCTCTCATCGCCAGTGCAGCACTGGAGAACCAGGTCAGGAGAGTTTTTCAGGCCCCAGGCCTGCCGGCCAGGCCAGATCCCCTCCTAGAGGAGGTAAGCTGGGGATGTAACCTGTGCCCATCAAGCGCATTTCTGATTGTTTAATTATTGGTGTGGCAGATGTAAATTATTGCTGGCTCCAGCCTCCTGGTACTTTTCGGTTGGGGTTTAGGGCTATAACCCGAGTGTCAGTGTGGTTTTTATTACTAATTATTCTGGAAGGATCAGTGTTGCTTGGACCGCGGGGGCATTTTCCCGCTCCCTGGGCAGCGGAGCCGGGACTCGAACCCGTGTTCTTCGCTGCCGGCCGGCGGCGGCGAGCGGCCAGCAGAGGGCGCCGAACCCCCAGGCACGGCGGGGCGGGGCGGCCGCACCACCCCTACAGGCGGGCGGGAATGGCGCGAAGGGGGGTCCCTCACACCGGGCCCTCGGGCTGCCGCCTTCCCAACAGCTGGGTGGGGGGGGCGCCACCCCGCCTCCTCACCCGCTGCACCCCACCGGCATGCTAACAGTAATAAAATATATACGTTAAAGCGGAGGGGGAAGACGAAAAGCCCGTGTTTCTGACAGGCGGAGCCGTGCTTCCCCGTGGCAGCCTCACCCCGTGTGGAGAAGCGCGGCGTGGCGGGGGGCTCCAGCCCGCCGCGCTGTGCCTGACGAGCTGGCTGCGGGGGCCTAAAGCCGGGCCTCTCTGCCGTTAAACGCGAGGACGTGCATTAAGCCCTCACGGTTATATATATTTGTTGGACCAGGTTTTTTTTTTTGCCTTTTTTTTTTTTTTTGGCACGTTTGGGGCGCTTTAAACTTGAGCGGATTCATGTAGAAATCAATTCGGAATTGGGAAACCATCACTTCCCTTATGTACACATCTCTCTCCCACGTTACCAGTTTTCCAGCTGGGAAGGCTGGCAGGCAGACGGCTTCGGCGGCGGCTGCCAATGCTGATTCATGACCCAGCCCACAAAGGATATTAATATGGTACCATAAGAACATTTTCCCCTCAAAGACAATGAGTGTGTAATTTCTATGATGCAAGTGGAGGTCAGTCTGATGCTGCTCTCTTGCCAGGAAGTTATACAATAAGTTTTTAAGCGTACTTGTTGGAGAGAGCCAAAACCCTCAGAATCCCTTTCAAAGCCAGGTTTTTACCCCATTTGGTTTACTGCGAGCCCGTGGGTTTTTGGCCAGCTATAGTCATACTATAAATTAATTTTATTCTGCAACTTTAGAAGGCACTTAAAGGTTTAAGAATATTTTTCCAGTTGTCACGTTTCTAAATATGCTCTTTTTTTTTTTTTTTCACCATATACAATGCCAAAAAAGCACAGCTTAGGAATGCAGTAGAAACATAGGAATTGCCACAGCAGTCCATCTTGTCAGTCTCCTGTCTCCGTCGGCTGCCGATGCCAGATGCAAATTCTTGAAGCAACTACGTAAAAGAAGATCTCCTAAAAGAAATACTGAGGCGCGGCAGGAGGGAAGGAAAAAAAAAAGTGTAGCTGGAAAGGAGAGAGACTGGGCAGAAAGCCTTTTTATTTTGTTCGTTTATTTATTTATTCCAGCTACTTACGGATTTGTTTTATAAAACTTGAGGCTGATTTTCACTTTCTTTCCCCCCCCCCACCCTTGCTGAGTAGCGTTTAACTGCGCCACATGCGGGAAACAGCAAAAAACACAGAGAAAGCAGCTTCTTACTTTCTGTTTCAGGAGAGGGCTTGACTTAAAGGGCTCTAAAAGGTGAAAATGATTTGCCAGAGATCCTGGGAAGACGCAGCAGATTGTTTAACAGAGGATGCCTCGTGGAGAGCAGTGTCAGCAGTATATGCTGGATGTCCATACAGCAAGTTCATCCAGCCTGTCTAACGGCTAGTTATTGTTTGAAATACTTGCATGAAAGCACAGTGCCGTGCGAGCGCTAGAAAATTCAATGGTACAAGGGAGTTCTTTAGTTTATGCCCTTGAGATTAATCAGAGGCTCAGTAACTTAATTCTGGAGCGGCGTCTTTCTCCTGTAGTGTGAAATAGGCAGTTAGCAGCTGAGTAGCCAAGGACTGGGCAGCTCACAAAAATCATGTCAAATATTTTTGTTGTCAAACTATTTTGATGTTGAGTGGAATCCACTCTTTATGATGTGCAGCTTTGCAGCCGGAGGAGCGGCGGTACCCCCTCGCTGCGTTGGTTAATCCGTAGGAAAGCTCTTTTCTTTATCGCCCTTGAGAGCTCATCTTGGTTCAGTGAGGACGAGGCACAACAGGGAGAAAGCTGGGGCAGGTAGAGGTCTCAGGGGCACCGCTACAAGTTGTGAACCTTTCCACCAATGTCTGTGGAATCATTTTCCATGCTGCAAATTAGAGTAAAATATACTCCAGGTGTTCCACGTTCAGGATTGTGATCTGATCTTTTAGTAGGTTCATTAGCTGGCCGAAGGGGACTCTGACTGCATTTCCTCATGCTTTTGTGTGGGAGAAGCTCACTACAGAGTTAAGAGGAGCACATTCAGTGTGAAAGCATACAGAAAATGGAGTGGATTAGAAGAGGCTTGTGCATAGAAGTTACTTACCCTATGATGGATCATATTTGTAAAAGATTTTAGGGATCGACATATTCTTCCCTCAAGAATCTTTCTGTCCTTACAGATAAATGTATTGGATGAAGGCCATCATTAATTTAAATTAATGTCTTGCGCTTATGTCTGAAGCTTATCCAACATGGACCTCGTTCACTGGCAATGAAAATAAATGCTTTTTCTTCTGTTCATTACTGCTCTCTGTGGCATGGACCACCTACGTACATGGGGAGAGTTTTCCCATATGCATGTCCCCCCAAAATGTCGCCCTAAATGATCAAGAGGAGAAAAAGAAGAAAAAAAAAGAAAGGACATTTCACATACATAAAATACGTAATTAAAATGATGAATTATTGTAAGATAGAATATTAGCCTTTTGACATTTTAATCTGAGCAGGAGAGAGCGAGAGAGTGCATTCGGAGCCGCTCAATTAAATTTAGAATTTTTTCCCCTCCATTGTTATGAATAAATAGAAAGATTCTGTAGCAGTCTGCGGAATTATTAATTGCAAGTACTGTAGAAGGTGCATGCACCGTATCATGAAATGGAGTATCATTGTTAGTGACTATATTTCTTGGTAATTAAGGCCCAGACTAATGATGCAAGTTTTCTTCAGCATGATTTTCATCTGATTATGAGGCTGCTTCATTAAGAGCACTCAGACTAACGAGCTGTAGCTGTAATAAAGTAATTTTCTGTCTTGTGCTCTGATTGATAAAGAGTTTCTATAGCTAAAAGGAATTGAAAATATAATTATAATTAGAAATGGTTGAATAAAGTTATTACAGGATTGCTGAAGGGTAGTGCAATTGACACCATAATGTTTTTTGGAAGTGTGCATCTTAAAATTAGACTTTATAAAAGGAAGGGAAGGGAGGGGAAAAAAAAAAAAGCAACCCGCAACCCCAAACTCTCTGTGCTAATAAATGGGCAGAATGTTGCTGCTTCCATAAAATGAACTGTTAGATTAAAGTAAAATGAGGTTTTCCCACATTGTTCAGAACAAGAAAAACATATGCAGGAAGAATGCTGTTGCCTTTCTTCCCAGCATTCCTCTTAAGTGAAGTAAAGCTTATGAAAGTGCTTTTTACTCCATTTATAAAAATTTTCATGCTGCCATATGTTGCAAAAAAGATCTTTTCGATTAAGCTGATGTGTTTTGAAGCATGCAGTGTAATTTTGGAGTTTCCCTTTAAAAACGTGCACGGAGTTACATGAGTCCTTTCTATATATTTGCATATGTTAACCAATGGTATTTAAATACATTTTTAGAGCAGGGAGTTTTTCCTTTCTCTTTACTTCTATCTCCTATTTTAATCTCCTTGTGTTGGCCAATATCAAAATATAACTGGGTCAAATACAAGGTCTCCCTTTTTTCTCAAGGGGAAGTAAATCAACTTTTTATCCCAGAAACCTTATTCTTTTTTATGATGTTCATATTATAAACAGTGCAAACTCTGTTAGAGCAATCCTTTGTGCGTATGTCATAGGATATATATGCTGTATTGATATAAAAATCTATAATAAGGGTTTTATTTAGAATTAGCCAATGCACTTTAGTACTCAGAAGTTGTTTGACTTATTTAATTTGGAGGCTTTTTGTATTGCTATATCTCCCTCTTTGGAAGTCGTGCATATATTTTAAAGCTACAGTTATGCACATTTGGTTATGTAAATCTGTCCTATGCAGACTCAAAGGAACTTTATTGTATTGGATTGAACCAAACAGTAGATCATCTAGATGTATATTTATGCTAATTAACTTAAAGCCAGCATTTTGCATTGATTGCTCAGTCATAATGCTTTTTGGAAGATTTTTAGAATTTTTAAAAATCATTCTTAACACATTATATGGTGATAAAAGTGTGTTATTGGAATACCATTAGCAGGAATAAAAAAGAGCAGAATTTTATTGGTTGTTCATTGAAAATGTTAGCTGTGATTAGTTACATAATCCTACATTAACCTGTAAATTAAAATTCCTTGGTGCAATTTGATGGCTGATTTAATTTTGTCTTTCTTTGTTTGCCGCAGGCTAATTCCATTATGAATTCTTTATACAGCCTTTTCCCTCAATGATTAGCAGCTTCTACTCAAGTTCTGATTACTATTGTACACTTAGCACTACATAAAGCTGGGGATTAATATTCCCCTGAAGAATTGTTGCTATGGATCTGCTCTATTCCTTCTAAGAGATGTTTCTGCAGCTTCAATTGTCCATAAATTATGATCTCTAGTGAATTATCAGTGGGAGTGAACTAAGCTTAACAAGCTGAAGAGAGCACTCCAGTTCTGAAAGAAAAAGGGAGAGAGATATAAAAAGATTCTCAATTATTAATTGCAAGGTTTCCATAATACAGAAGTGGTGATATTTTCCCTATCTTCATTCCTGTGAGCATGTAAGGATTCAGAGTGAGTCAGAAACACCGAAGTCCTAACCCCCTCCAGCACTTAGAGATAAAACCTACTGGAGGATCTTAATTATGTGTAGATGGGGGTGGAAAAAAAGCCCTGTTGCCCTGGGTTTTAAGTTTGTATTTTGGCTCCTCTCAATTCTGTTTCACCATCTCTGTCCTCCTGGTGTAGTTTTCAGTCTGTCGATAGCACGATTAGTAGCCTGGCTCAACTGCCTTTAAAATATAGTTGAGATTAATAGGGGATTTAATTGCAGATGTCTGAGGATCTTTCATATTTGGAGAGGTTTTATTAAGAGACAGCTATTCCAGTTCAAGTTTGTGAGCACTTTGCTCTGCTCCCATCTGTTCCCCTTTGTTAGGGCTTTAAAGTCGTATTTCTCCTACTGATTCATGGCTGTTTTCCTTCTCCTCCTTTGAAAAATCTGTTTTGAAGGCTGGACTGCAGCGTTATTCTTTCTTGACGGGTATGTTGGATTTTCCTAATTGAGATGATCGTGTCCTTCTGCCTTCCAGCCCCAAGCCAAGCAAATTCTTGCTCAAATTTTAGGCTGCAGAGCGTCAGGGGAAAGGGAAAAAAAAAAAAAAAAAAAAAAGACTGCCACAGACATGACTTTGCATGTACCTCCTCTTCAGGGAAGTCCTCGGGTGGCACGAAGCTGGCTCTGCAGAGACTGCGTCTGGCTTCTGCGATGCGTGAGGGAGGGAGCCAGTGAGGACATATTGACCTTGCATTACCAACAAGCAGATGCAGGGCTACCCTGAATTTACTCAAAGTACTGGATCAGGGAGTCTTTGGCTTATCCATGCCAAAGGGAAAATAAATCTGGGGGTTGTTTTGGTTTGTGTTTTTTTCAAATTGTGTTTTGCTGCCTTACTTTCAGACACTGCAGTGGCTGTAGTTCAGCTAGAACCAAGGAGTGTTTGAGGCTGTCCTGAGACCCTTAGGTATATGTTGGGGTGTTCTTTAGGTTAAGGCACTGTCAGCCTGCATCTGCTAAGCTGCCTCATGTACTGAGCCACGCTATCTGTAGTGGTAAAACATATTTAGTAACATAGTTAGAAGGACTTGGTAACTCTAGGAGTTACTGTGCTGTCCTGAGTGTTGGCAGGTAATCTGCCCTAGCTCACAAGAGCTTTTTAGGTGCGGGAGCTGACAGTGTTCCAGCACTATTCCAAGAGAAACAAATAACTTTTAGTGTGACTAATAGAAGGTAGTTTTTTCCCCTCTCTTTCAAAGCCCTGCTTGATAATATTCAGCAAAATTTGTATATGTTTTAAATTAGAACCAGTGGCAGAGTCCAATGGGTGTTGGGTTTGGTTTTTTTGTTTTTTTTTTTGCTTGGAGCTAGTGACAGAAAGAACAAAGGTGGGTTAGTTAAATTACTGGATCTGAATTCTCTGATCTGCACAGTCCACTTTGTGCTGCTTACTGAAAATGTCAGAGATTCCCATCAAACAATTCCCTGTGGAGCCACAGTGTTGCCTATTGTCTCAGTCCATAGTGCAACCAACAGAAGATGACGTATATTGAGCAGTCAGGACTTTGATTATCCCCAAATGCTAGATGTGGGGCTGGGAAAACTGAGATATTAGAGTAGTCCTTGCAGAAGGGCAGATGAACAGGGTATTTGTGATATTTATTTGTTTTCTCTTGTTCCCACCTATGCATGCTCTGCATTATTTGGATTGTCATGTTGAATAGCCACTAACACATTACTCTTGAAGAATCTGATCTTCTTTCTCTCAACTCACCCTTTTGTTTTCATAGTGTCCTTTTGTGGTGCCATCCTCAACTTTGTTGAGAGCTGTTGAAATCTTAATTCTTTTGCTAGGATTTTGATCTGCCTAGTGGTGTTTGGGTGTTCCGGACCTCTGTTGTGAAGAAGTGACTTCCATATTTACCTCCTGTGCCCTCTTGATGATTTTAAGGGTCTTATTGCTATATCTCCTTTAGCTAGCTATTGTACACCCTGAAGATTACTGCTCACCCATCCTGAGTGTCTCCTGCTGTGATCAGGATCTGATCTCCTTTTGTTACTCCTTCACAGTTCTGTTGTATTCTTTTCTAGGTGGGGTGGTCAAAACCACCCATGGTAGTCCAGCCATGGACGTGCTGTTAGCTTGTAAAATTCACGTTACCTTGCATTTATTGACATCATTTCCCAGTCCCCTAATTCTGCACAAGTTCTCATGGGCTTTGGATGGGGTTGTCCTAATATTTGCTCTAATGTGCAGACAGCGATCCTTCTGTTTCTCCTGCTAAATTGATAGTGAAGAGATGGTTGAATGCGAAAGTTCCTTCTTGTGAGTGTTGCTCCTGTTAATTGATGCAAAGGTTGGTAGAGTTGGTACTCTTAACTTGTGTCTCAGTCATCTCAGTTGAACTATTTACTTTTTAGTGACATAGTAAGTTGGGATGGCTGTGACTTCTCCTCTGCCTTTAAATTGGGTGATGTTAATCATAATTTCCTAGACTTCTGCTTTACAGATGAGATATTAGTTGTAGGATTGGCTCCAGCATTCACCTTGCACATCACCGATGAGCTCATCAGGGAAGTGAAACGGTAATTACTCTTACTCCCTGTTTGGGGTTTGGGTCCAGCTGTGACTAAAGCAGGATCTGCTTTAGTTTGAACTCAGTAGGACTGTTACCAAAATTCAGACCAGCAGAAGAGACAAAATACTGTTTTCAGTTCCAGTTTGGTTCTCTGGCATGGATAAGCCCCACAAGCCCTGGGTCTCTGGTCATCCCTCTCTAGCCGTCTCCCTTTGAGTGCCTGATGTCTCTCCAACATTACTACTGCCTCTCTCCTCTCTCTGAAGTGCTGGCATCTGTATCTATCTCTGTGCTCTATGGCATTCAATGGACTAATTGGTGAGAGAGGGCAGCAGAGATCCTTTTTAATAGTGTATGTGTCTCAGCTATGAAGAGCAAGACTCATAACCAGAGAGGGGTTTGTGAGCAGCCCAGCGCAGGGGTGTGCTAACTCCAAGGGATGAAGGCTGATACAGCACAAGGCAGAGATCCTTGCCTGTGCCCATGAAGCCATGTTAGTGCAAAGCTAGACCAGTCCTTAATTAAACAGCATGCTGTTTCTCTTGTGTTTAGGGAGAGGCCTCAGAAAGGTAGCGATGATATAGATAATAGCAAATGGTGACGGGGTGCTGCCCTAGGATGTGTAAAGTGTTGAGGTCTATAATGTGTGTATCCCTGAATGTGAAGGTGAGGATGACCTAGAAGAGGTGGAAGTGTGAATTACCTTGGAGAGAAAGCAGCGAATCCCCTCCCCTCACTCCCAAGGGATTCACCTCTAATTCCATTTATTCTGTCATTGAATACAGAATGCACTAAAAAATTGGCTCCTGGGCCCGTGGAGTTATGGCAGGCCAGGTAGGATGGATGATTCCTGGGCCATGTTTGCCCAATCCATTCTGAGAGGTAATCGGTGATGGAGGTTATGTAGCTCCTCAGGAAAGTCTGTTCTGGTGCTCCACACTATTTGCTGTAGTCCTTACCTTTTGTAAATGAGCCTTCAGCCTCCAAGAAACTTCACCTCATTGTTATACCTGCAGTGGACAAGAAGAAATGCTTCTCTTTCACTGTGCCATAGATGTGTACTGTAAGAATGGGGTGGTGGTGGTTTTGGGTTTATTTAATTTCCATTTTTCATTGTAGCTTGTGTCTTCTATTCCCATCATTTTTGTTGCTCTCTGTGTTTCTTCTCACTGGCTCCACTTCTTTCCTGAAATGGATACAGTGCTCATTTGAAGCCTTATTGGAACTGTCAAGAGCAGGGGGAGTTGTTCTGTGTATCTTGCAGGCTCTATACCCTATTTATCTATCTTAGAGTTACATTGTCTTTTTTCTTGGCAGCAGAGCCATGTTGACTCTGGTTCAGTAACTCCTAAACTTGTTTCTGGAGAACTCCTGTTTAGCCACATGCTTCCTGTGTTTCAGCAGCTAAATGCTCCAACGTCACTATACTTGTTCTGTTTAATTTTGCCCCACTCCTTTCTGGCAGTCAAGAGCATTTGAATCATCTTCCTTCAGGTCTCTGCTGCTGTAAAATGTGCTGAACTTTGTACAAACCAGTCTGTTGCAGTTTTGTTCTTCCTTAACTTTAAATTGGGCTGTAAAATCATAATTCCTCTTCTTACACCACGAGCAGCTGACATATATTTCTCTGTAGATCCCATTGTCCATGTAACCTTAAAGGAAATTTTTTTCCTCCTTTGTGGTGGCTTTACTTCTGCCTGCTGGAAATAAACCTGGAATTTCAGGCCCAGAGGGCAATTTTTCACATTTAAGCTGTCTTGCTTAGTTTGCTGTTTTATTAGTTTCAAAGTTAGATCATGATGATAGTGTGGCATTTTTCATTAAGGGTGTATCTTCTTGTCAGGAAATTCAGGTGATAGAGCAATGTGGCTCCCTAGAAAACTTTATCTGCACCCTTGACTGACTTCCTCGGACATTTTTTAGTTTGGAGATTTACTTGACCTCCACTCCCCTCCTGTCCTCCTTTCTATCACTATCAATACTTTATGAGGTATCTAGACATCAGAGGTACTCCTTAGAAGTTCCTAGTTGAGCACCTGAAGATGTTTAAGCAATGTGATATAGCAGACAGTGCATTTCTGAGCAGCTGTCGCACATCCTGCGTAGCAGTAAAGGGCATCAGACGGAGGTCTGTACACAGGCACTGAATGTCTGAGTGCCCACAAAGGGCACAGACTTGCTGTGAAGAACAGTATTAGAGACCAAAAAAATGAGAGGATGGAGGCAGCCTAGACAAGGAGATTTACAGAGTGTTGTAGAAATAAATACACTGCCAACAGCTTGTCACATCTTCCATTCACACATTTACCAAACTCTACAGAAATAGATGTGTTTCATCAAAGAAATGGAACTTTTTAAGATCAGTTGGCAAGTGACCCTCATACAGATTTGTTTTCTCGATGTTAAGTTACATCTGCAGCAGGGTGGAAGATAATCCTCGATTCAAAGATATACAGCAGGGATGAATTTACCGGCCCAGTAGATATTACATTGTGTTTTCATATGCATAATGAAGATTATCAGTCTGAAAAAAAAAACCCTAGAGGGTTTTGTTTCTAAAACTTGGTTTCTAAAGTTTTGTGGGATGAATAAAAGATCTATTTGGCACAGAGATGTTTATCCCACAGCACCTTTCTCAGTATACACCTATCACATCAACTTCCCCATAGCTGTTTTAACTCAAAGATGAGTACTACTTCTTGTGAAAGAGTAATCTTAAAGCGGAGTGACTGATTTGGAGTGTGTGAAGATATGATAATTCTCTAATTAATGCCTCTCCTAGATTTGTAGATTCAGAAGCTCCCAAGGTTCTCCGCAGCAGCCCTGATGTCCAAAGACCTAAATTCTGATTGCTGTGGACTTGGTGCTAACTCTCAGTGATTAAAATAGGCTCAGGGCCAAGAGTCCAGTGTGAATATTTGCAATTCCTGTTAACCTCAGCAGTGCATAGCACACATTAAAATTACTTCTGGGACCCTCACCATCTTTTCAATTAAATTACTTACCTGTAACGGCTCCATATTAAACGTTAATGTCCTCTGCTCTATTTTATTGGGTGTTGTTCACCATCTATTATCTTTCTCCAGTTCTCAGCTTTCTGTCTCTGGATTTTCATAAAGATCAACCAAGTAACAAACAGAATCTCAACAGAAATACCAACAGAATAGAAGCTACTGTACTGCTTCAGATTGAAGGCTCAGCAATCCAACATCCCATTCCCAGTGATAGCTGTAAAGGGACGCTTGACTAAGAGAAGATTAAGTGTGTATGCTACTTCCTTTCCAATTCTCTTCCAGTCCTTTAGGACTTTTCAACTAAAGGATTTCTAGCTCCTTTTGTGGTATTTCAACCCATTAGTCCTCAGATGATTTCTCTTCTAAATACATGCATAACTTTCACCTTGAAACTTTGTAAATATTTTGTAGTCCCAGCATCCTTTGCTAAGGAGTTCCTCAGGTGGTTCTTCACACAAAGGAGGTGTTTGACCTCCTTTGGTTTGTTTTTGAATTTTTGTCACAAGATGACTCCTTGCTTTAATATTGGAAGATGTGGTTATCAGTCCCTCCCTTCTGTCCTTTTGAGGTTATGTGAACTTGTTCAGGCTTTTATCATACCCAAAGTAACTTTTCTTGCCAGACTGAAGAGTCATAGCCCGTTTTTATTTTGCACAGAAATAGTGTTCCATCTGCAGGAGTGAGTGGGTGAGATTTAGCTTTCTGGTTGTGGTGGATGGCAGATGACTTAGCCTTGTATGAGTATGTGTGACCCTGCTGTTGCAAGGTAGGTGTCTTAATCTTTCAATTATCTTCGTGTGTCCACTCCAAGCAACTAATTTTTTTAATTAGTCAATTTTTTTGCCATTCTTTCCCTTAACTGTTCTTCACAGGGGTTGTTCTTGACCAGTTCTTTAGCACAGAAGCTGAATATTTTGATTCTTTTGTGTTCCTACTTTGCACTGGTGTAAAGGAATGAATCATGTACAGCTATCTCTTGGGTGGATAGTTATGAGTGGCAGAATTCTGAAAATCAACCAGCATAGCCCTGATGATTTAGAAAAGCAGCACAACTAGGTTAGCCAAGTCTTTTGATGTGTGTGGGAACAGGTTGGTTTCCTATCATCGAAGTGGTTTAGTGTGTGCTTGGCTTTAAGCTTCTTCCAAAGTATTGTGCTGAATGGGAGTTGATGCCGTAAACCTTCTCCACAGAACAATATTCTTTCTCCAGTGTTTCACTATATGCAGTAGTCAAAATGTTTACATATGCATTATTATTATTATAACCCCAAGTGAACTCGTCTCCCCAGCTGGAGCTCAGATATACAAGATAACGTTAATTGGGCTCCCTTTCAACTGGAGAATTTAGACCTCCTTCCGGCTTCTCAGGTAAAGAACATGTTTTGGACGGTTGTTATCTCTCATCCCTCCCTTGAGCTATGCTAAGTCAAATACTGTAAACTGATAAACATTATTCTAACATTGCTAACACTTGTATAAACTCTAGTGCCGTTCCCTTCTTAACACCTCCCACTTCCTTGCATCCGTGTAAATTCTTCGTCCCAGCATGGTGCCCAAAGGTCTGATACGGATCATGTAACATTCCCAATACAATGAATGCTTTCTTTCCGTCTTTGCTGGACTCTGGAACTCTCTGGCTTTGCTTCTGTTCAACACTGAAACCCAGGCCAGCTTGCCAGTGATTTATTGGGTATTCAGGGTTTCCAGTGATTTACATTTTCCATCTTCCCTCGAAGGCATTCGTGTAGCTTCAGAAGGACGTGGTGGTTGGCTTTAATGTAAAATACTCTTTGGAGTGATTTGACTTCTGAATTCAATAAATAGTCTTACCTTCTGTGAAGGAGTTTTAAAAGCAGTACTAGCTGGATTTGGGCTTTAGAAACAGTAACAGGAAAGTTTCTATTTGGAAGCATGTTCAAAACTAATGTTTTTGCTTTGTATTGTTTTGTTGTTTTTTTTTTTTTCTTTGCTCTGGAAAGGGAAAGAAATCTTGGGTTGACTTGCCCTGATGAATTCATCAGCAATATACAGTGAAATACACCTTTTAATGGTTACTCATCTAACTGGAAGGTGTTCCTCCCCTTCTGCTCAAGGTCTAGGCAACAAGGGAAAAACCCACTCTTCCATACAGAAGCGTTAGTTAAGGATCAGACTTTCTTTCTAGGAGCATTTCTGGGAATATTTATGAAGAGATAGCATCCTTTGGTTAAAAAGCAAAACCTATGTATTTCCTTCTCCCCCCATCCCCTGCCTCCTGTTTGTTTCCCATTGAGTTGAAGATGTTATGTGCTCAGTGAACTCCAATATACTTGTTTTAAGGGACCCTCCAGCAACCTGCAACTGTTTTCTTTCTAAACCTTCCTCTAGTAAGGTGAGGGGGTGTTTCTGCATGCTTCAGGCAGCCTATCACCAGAAGTAAAATATTCACCTAAGAAGCACTGTCTTCTCAGGAACATGAATCAGAGCCTCATGCAGTCACAATTAAAATCATTTCAGTTCTGCAGCTAGCTGGGTGTCTGCAGGGCACACCTGCCCTTTGGAAGGTCCAGCTGACCATTTATTTGTATGTGTGTGTGCTGGGGATCCAACATATGCTGCAGGGTATGTGCCTAAGGCTGTGCTTCCCTTTCCCCTTGGCTGAGGTGAGGCTTGCCTACAGGCACGATGCATGCTGTTGGAAAATGATTTATATGTTCACTGAGAGGTTGAGAGAGCAAAATGGCAGCCATGGCATAAGATTTGAACCCTTCTGAGATGCTGGCAGCCTCATAGGACTGGCTGTCCTCCCAGACTTTCTCCCTTTGTGCCTGAATCTCCCCCACGCAGATTGGCTGGGCTCTGCTCCAGATAGAAATTACAAAACAGTGTCTTTCAGGGGTGACAACTTCTGCCCTAGATAAGACTGTAAGGTCAAGTCAGCTGCTAGTGGATTTGATCTTCCAGTCTGGAGTAGCTAAGCCTCCTGATTCCTGTTATGCTGTCAATAGACTTTGCAGTGTGAAGGGAGAAGGGGAGAAGATGGGAGTTTGTGCTGTGGAGAAGTGCTGGTCCACAGTAGTGTTTTAGTTGTGAATCCAACAGCACTGAAACAAAACCACACCAGAACGTGATTCTTCCTCTGCAATGGTCCACCAGCTGTAGTCAGTCCCAGTTACTGAGCTTTCTCCAGCGAATGAAAAGATCTCTTGAGTGTAATGCCAGTTTGGTTTATTTTGCTCTAACATCCTCTGGCCCAAAGTGAATATCTAAAATCCATCAGACAGCATCACTTGTAATATTTTTGAATAAAGCTGTTGAACTTAAGCTCCTGTAAAACCTACACAGCAGTTTGTCTTCCTTTTAATGCCGTTGTTGCGTGCTATCATTTTAATTGTAATATTCTTTCTTGCAAGGCTTTTAAGGATTGCTTCTTAAAAGGTGTTGGAAAGGTGAGAATGATAATTAAATCTTATCTCAAGTGTAATTTTATGGTTATATCATACTGTTCCCCAGAAGTATGGTTTTGAAATTGTTTTGGGCTGTGAGCTAATCTCTGGGGCATGTACTGAGAAGAAAGTGCTAAAACACAACTCTTTCGACCAATTATTTTTATGTCTGCGTTGGAATGAATTTCCAGCTTCTGGAACTTCATTGATCGTTTTGCTAGTGTTATTAAGTAATTATATTAGAAGATCTATCTCTGTTCTTAAATATTGCTGTCTTTGTCACAAATTGTTGGAAGATGGAGAGCTGAAAGAATTCTGAGTTCCCAGAACCAACATATGTGTGTGCACAGATACACACTCACAGAGGCAACTGAAACATCCCATGCAGTGACCTCAGTCCTGAGTGGGGCTTATCCTTTTTGGTGTTCTGGTTAGAATATTTTTCCAACAAGATTATTCTTAACCATCACAAAAAGAGAAGTGGTGATCCAGTTTTGTGGTCATTGAAATTATTTGCAAGTCTGGATCAGACTTGGGTGGTAGTTTGTACTGAGTAGAAGGGCAAAATGTCAGGAAAGTTTAAAGGAACTGTTTTAATATCTATATAAATGAAACTCTTCTTTATTTATGATAACATTTTTTATTCTTAAATAATACATAGGGTTTTTTAAAAAAATACTTTTGGTGTAATATGACACTTTCATTCTAACCAAAAATATATTTTCCTATTTATTCATTTTTGCTGAGAGAAGGAAATTTTATTTCTGTTCATCCTGAAGCTTTGCATTTTAAAACTTTCATATCCCTGTAGCTGTAGTTAAATCTGCCAGGGTAGATTGTGGGCGTAAGTGAATGAAGGGGAGAATCAGAGGACATAGCCTCTGCAGGAGCTTCTGACAGCATGGAGCTTGCTTCAAATAAGTCAGCTTGTTAGTTCATACCTGTGCCCAGTTGGATCTTGAGCCACACCTACCTTGAAGCCCCCACTATAGCCCTAGCAGTGTCACTTCTCTTTGGGTGACCTCTTCAAGCTGGAGTCAACATTGATGACCAAGCCTGAGCACCTTCCCGTGTGCAGTCTGCGGGGAAACTTAAAAACTGAGATTAAAAGAATCACCCAAGCCCAGCAATTGGATCTGCACCTCTTCAGCAGTGTGGGACTTTTGTAAAGGGATTACCAATGGGACAACCTTTGTCTTGCTTCAAAGCAACTGTTCAGGGACTGGGAAAGATGTAAGGTGAATCTCTGATTGTGATCTAGAAATAACAACCTCTCAGAGGTTACTGGCCTCAGGCAAACATCCACACAGGTTCAACTCTGGGTGTCAGCCCTCTGGGAGCAGGGAGAAAATGTTGTGTTTTGAAAGGTTTCTGGTTGTATGCTTTTAAAGGGTGTAGTATGTGTACCTGCCTGTGAGCTCAGCATGGGGTGGTCCCAGAAAGAACTATATTTGGAGAGGCAAGAAAATAGGAATTATTCCTACACCATCCCTATATGTGCTTTGCTCGGAGAAGAGGAAACAGACTGAATGTTTCTGCTAAATATATTTAAACCTGCATATTACATTTTCATCCAAAGCTTATCTAGAATGTGATTTATTATAACTTTTGCCTTTTCTCCTTTGTATTTTAGACACTTATATGATTATACTGACTGTCAAAGTGCTGTACAAATCTAGGGGTTTCAAATTTTTTTTTTCTGAAGAGATTTAAAAAAAATTATGTGGCTAACTCCTATCTTCCAAAAATTCCAAGTGCAATATAGATCTAAACAGAGGTTGGTTTTGTAAATACTGGGCCATATTTCTTTTTCAACCTTTACAACATCATAATTGCATGACTTCTCCCTGACATTAACAGGAGTTACATTTTCAGAAGGAGAAAAGAGCACATTCCCACCCTCTTGCTTCAAAACGCGTCCAGTAGATAATATGAAAAGCTTTCTAGTCCTAATGATTTTTTTTTCTAATGTTTGTTTTAAAAAGTGTTCCTCTGCAGGGGGTTGATCTGAGGCCCATTGAAGTCAGTGGGAATTTTTCCATGGAATTCAATGAAGTTTGGATCTGGTCCTTAGATAGCTCCAGGAGGTAGGTTTCTCATTTTTTGCAGCTGTCCTTGGGGGCGTTGGAGGAGAGCTGCCACACTCTCAAGTCCATACAGTACAGAGCATGCTATTGATTATAAAGCAGAACTCCTGCAAAATTTCAGCTGGAAGGGGGTGAGAGGTTCTGCCTAATAATCAATAGCACAATATGGCATTATATCAAGGAATTGTCTTTTTAACAAACACTTTTAAAACAACAAAGGAGATGAGATGGTTTTCATTTAAATGGCAATCTCCCCTTTATTCTTGGGATTCCAGGCAGATTAGCCCTGGTATGTCCTCAAATGCTGCACTGAACATATTAACAATATTTTCTGTTCTCTCTGCAAAAGCAGCACACAGAGTACCTACTTTTTGAAATGTAGCAGTCGAGTCACAATGTTTATTACATTTGCTTTGTAAAGTGTAGTGGTGTGCTGCTTGGCAGCTTGTGAGTGAGAAGTCTTGAAAAAGCTAGAGACAGCACAGTTGTGAGGGAAGCAAACCAGGGAAGATGATGAGCTCTACAGAACTGCTTCTTCCTGTTCTACATTTTCACAGTCTCCAGTGGCATGAAAGACCTCTGCTGCCCAGGTTGCATGTCTATACCGCTGCTTATATGTTCAATATTTACCTAAGTGTCTTATGAAGGCAGAGTTCATAAGGACAGACAGTCTATGTGTATACTTTGAAGATATTAACCTAATGAACCTAATTTGGACCCAACTTTAATCTTGACAGAGAAGTTTGGGTTTGTTCTGTTGTTGGCAGCTCTGATATATGTTCCAGCCATGGCAAACCTCTGTAAAAGGGATGGAGTGACTGGCTACAGAGGTTTAGCTACTGGCTGTGTGTAGCCAGATCTCCGTGCTCTCAGGGAGTCCCATTGATGTTTGCCTTGTAGGTGTTGATCAGGTTCAGCGATGGCTGTGAGGCGAATGTAGAGAACATCTTCGAATATGTTCCTCTTATCCTAAATGTTAAATGCATGTTTTTGTTGTCATGCTCTTGGTAGTAACACCTAAGTAGTTAGGCATGGTGATATCATCATCCAATGCAGGGACAAAAAAATCCCTTGGTTGTCACTGTGCTAGCTGATTCGTTATGAAGTGCAATTACATAGGGCCCTGGATTTTCATGTAATGAACATGTAACAAAGGCCCCTAAAACCTCTGGATCTTGATGTTAAGGTGGTACAAGAATCTAAGACTAAACAGTAATTAAAAGGCAAATGATGAATACTGATAATTTCATAGGAATCAATTATATAAAACATAATAGATAAGGCCATAATTCAGTTCCACCTAGTGAAGTCTCTTGTCTCAGGCAGCTGGTGAATGGTGTATGGTGGGGCAGAGCAGAAGTATTGGGTGGGCAGCTATCTCCTGTAGTTCTTTTAGTCTACAGGTGTTTGCTGTGATGGGGCCTCCTGAAGTGTTAGCTTTACTTTAAAACATGCCAGTGGGGAGTTTTTGTCCTTTCACATCCCTTCCACAGCTGTTGGTGCTGTCCTGGGGCAGGACTGCCAAGGTGAAGGTCTCCCTTTCATCTTCTGTCAATTCCTTTTGAAGTTCATTTGGCATCCTTCAATTCAGGCTTGGAAAAGATGTCATTGATGTCTTCATGGCAAAATTTCATCTCTGTTTTCCAAGCCTCTGCATATCAAGGAAGTGGAAGAATGAAGTCGGACGCTTGTACACTTGTATATAGGCTTGTTCTGAAACAAAATTATTATTTTGAATTTTTTCTGATTGTATTTACAGCAGTCAGTAATACCTGTGTATTATTAAATTGTATATTTGTAGTAATGAAGTTTTCAGTAACATTAAGCACATTTAATTTTGAAATTTAGTCCTTGGATTTTATTTAGTTTTGACTAAGAAACTGTAGATGTCTTATTAATGTCTTTCTCATCTGATAGAAAGATTATCCTTATTTTTCATATTTTATTTTTTGGATGTTCTTTCTTGTCACAGTGGCATTGTACACAATTGATTTGGTTTGTATATCTTTTGTAGGTCTGCCCCTTAGGTCACCCAGCCTTCCTCAAAATGCTTAAAACGTTTCTCCTTCTCCTCTCCCTTTTTATATGGCTTGGTTAGAAATTGAGTAGCACTGGTTCATAGTCTTGGGGGTAAAGGGACAAGACTGGAGAACAAACCATGTGAAGATGCTAAGTCCTTTAATCCATTTTCACATAAAATTGGGGGGAAAAAAAAGAAACTAATTCCCAAATGTAAAGCAGAGATGACTGCTAGCTCAGAGACAGAAAAGTTGCCTGCAAGGTGCTGGGTGGATGGGTATTGCAGACTGGCTGGTCCTGGTGCTTCATGAGTGGTGTGGGATAGTCCCAGGGGGTAAATATGTGAGTAAGCTCTTTTGGTGGTTTGGTGGTGCTCCTGCTGATCCCTTATTGATTGACCTTTATTCCTTAGAGATGGGTTCGGTACTCAGAGCAGACAAATACAGACAGTTAAGCACAGGTTCTGTGCTGCGATCTGGGTTGAAGTTTACCTGGGGAGCTACAGCCCTGGTTCAACTAATGCTTATGTGTGTGGGCTGTAAGTCCTAGTGAGGATAGACCTGTTGAGGGGTAGATATTGGTCAGTGCATGCAGAGATCCTGTGGTGCTGTGTGTGTGAAGGGAGGATGGGGTGCTACAGTACTTCTGAAGGCCCTGCCTACCTTCTGCACCTCTGCACTGCAGCAGAGAGTGCATCTGTTGGGTGTGCTCCCTTCACGTTGCTTGGTTTTAACATCCATCTGGCCTGTGTATGTATGGCATGCTACATTTAATGTATGCCTACATGTCTGTGTGCATCTATAGTGCATGTACATAATAGGTAGGCATGCAGTATGTTGATTTAGCCTTTCCCTTAATTTGTTTCTTCATCATACCTAACTGCCTTGACACTGTTGTCCACATCTTTATTTCCGATAGATGGGTCTTTTTCACCTTTCCTGAAGGAATTTTCCTGAAAGGTTTCCCCTTTTCACCTGAAGGATCAGCATCTCTGGGATTTGTTCAAATGGATTTAGGGAGCCAGTCAATGTCAGCAATTCTTGAAGTTTGATACACATTTACTCACACCTGTAGATAAATTTTAATCTCACTCTTAGACCTTCCTCCCCTTCTGTTGAAGACATAAATGCTTTACCTTTTTTCATCAATAGCTCTACAAACGAAGGAAATTTATATTTAATGAGGGCCTGTCTCCTGGTGTTTACAAATTCCTCCGTGACGAGCCTACAGCACTAGCACATGGAGACATTTATACTCTAATAGGATTTACCTTTACAAATATCTGAAAACCTTTTAAAGCAGAGATTAAATTGTTTAGCTCAATATTTAATCTGTTACTTCCTCTTTAAAGATGCCCAGTGGAATTTGTCATACACTGAGCTGATAACACATAATATTGATCAGTCATAAACATAAAACAGAGAAATCTCAGGAAGTCTTCTGCAATCCTTTTCTTTTTAATTAAATTTTGATCCGAACTGCTTTTGATTAATTTTCTTATTTGTAAGTATGTGAATTCTGGGGGCCAGCAAGTTTCTTAAGTTGCCTGGCATTGGTCTCTGGTGAGTGGCTTAGCTCAGGAACAGTATGATTGCATTTTTATGGTTTTCAGATATTTAATAGCTTCTTCCTGTCATTTTCTGAATGAGTGAATAAGGTTTAGCCCTCTGGGAGCCAGCGCAGCATCAGAGAGTGGAGAAAATGACTCGGATCTGTGTACTTGACTGATTGCCTTAGTCTTAATTGTTCTCTTAATTAGCTGCAGTAGCAACTGCATCTGGGGAGAGATCACGGTATTGGTAAACAGCTCCACCTTGGAGCCCTGTGTAATGCCTTTTGGAAACATGACAATGAGCTCTGTATCTCCGCGGAGACACAAACCTGCCAAATCTTCAGCCCCTGAAGTCTTTGGTCTCCTCTTGTGATCTGTCACTCTTCGTCTGTGAGATGCAGGCCCCCAACTGTTTGTTCTTAAACAAATTAAGCTTTAATATGCCAAAAGCCAGCTTTATTGAGCAGAAGGAGGGAATGGGAAAACAAAAGAGTGCCGGTGGAGGATTGTTCAGACAACTTGAGGGTGTTTCCCAGATTAGAAGTGGGAGAGAGAGATGTGCTTTGGGGAATCGCAGTAGATATGAACTGGTTTGCGGTGGGAGACCCAGGCAAGCTGAGATCAGAGGAGATGCTGTGTCAGAGCAACCTTTTGGCTGGGGGTGTCATCTTAAGTCATCAGGGCTAGCTGCCTGTGCAACCTGGCCATGGCCTCCACAGGGAGTTATCTGGCATGTCAGCTGAATGCAAAAAATACTGTCTGGAGGTTGAGTTGACCATCAATCCAGCTTCATTTCCCATCCACAAAATGACTCTCTGAACCAAACTGTGGTGCTTTCAATGAGGGGTGTGAAGCTTAAAGATGTGTTCAGATGTGTGTCTTTTAATCCCAATTTCAGCTTTGTGATCTAGTCTTACTACAGTGCAGATAGAGAAAAACCAGGCATGGTGGGTGACAGAAGCTGGTGGGCTTTGAGAGTGTGCTAATCTTTAGGAGCGTTCCTTGCATAATATCTGTACCAAGGTAATGCCATCCATTTAGCCAGTGAGATAAAATGGAGGTTTTATTCATTGCTGCAGCCACACTGCGAGTACCTCTTTGAGTGCAACATGGAACTGGCTGTAGGAAGTGTGAATTAATGTGACTTCTAAGTATGATGGAGGCAGATTTGGTTTTGGAGACAGACAATGAACTGATTTTTGCTCATTTCTAATTAAATTACTATTTTCTTTATTCTGGCAAGCAGATAAGCCTACTGTAATATTACCATAATCCCTTTTCAATAAACAATATAGTCCTTTTCTTGTGCTCACCTAAAAGAAAAGAATACTGACGGATCATTTGGTTTTGTTGCTGACAAAAGGGAATGTATGGGAGAGCATGAAAAGATCTGTTACCGTGTGTCACCTGGCTTTCAAATGATATTTTAAATTATATTTAAAGCAAATGACATATTTGCAGACTAGTGGGTATTGTGCCATCAGTGCCAGAAATTAGGTGTTTTTCTGCTTCTCACAGAAGTTTAGTTTCTACCATTGACTGTTGTGTTAATAAATTATAACTGAGGCAAGATTACACCTATTCTACACAGTTAATCTTATCCTATTTAGCAAGAATTTGTGGTTATTTTGCATTGCAGCAGTGTTGGATTTGCAACACTCCTCCTGCAGGAATCCTTTAGGTGTCCTTCCTGAAGCTTTTCTGGGCTGAAGTACCCTTTGGAGCCAGGACCAAATTGCGTTTGCTCTAAAACTTCTGCTGAACCCCTAGCTGAACTTTTGGCTGCAGAAAGAAGGCAGGTTCAGACAAATAACGATCAGATAATGTGTGTGGGATAAAAAAGGCCATTTAGTCAGGTTTGTAGTAGTTAATTCTGAAATTAGTAGCGATGGTTAAACTACATTTTATTATATTAAGGGCAATAAAATTCTGTAGAGAACTATGTATGCTGGAATCCGGTATCGACAGTGGTTAAAGTTTTATGGCAAATTAACCCATGCTATGAAACAAGCAGAAATTAAGTCTGGGTATCAAATTCAAAGTATTTATTCCAAGCCTGGCTTTACTAGTTTTAAGTTCCAGTGGAAAACTGAAAAAGCAGATTTTAAAAAAAAATTATTATTGAGATGAAAAAAAAATGAATGCATTCGCTGTATCTGTAGCAAGCATCTTTGTTGCTATTCTGTGAGCAATTAAAGCATGAAAACTATTTGCAACCAAGAGATGTGAGGTAAGAAGGCATTCAACGGGGCACCTGAGTTTGGAGGAAGGTGTCTCCAAACAGGGGTGTCCTTTCCTTGTTCCTGCTTAGCCCATCTGGTAAAACCTGTGACAGGCAAAGAGGTGATGTGATAGGTACTGAGAGAATAATCGAAGTGTATTCTGTATGCAGCACTCTGGGATGAAGATGATGAAGATTAGTTAGCTTGGCCCAGCACCAGGCAGCAAGCAGCAGCTGCTGACATTGTTGTAGGGGTGTTCTCAGCATGATGTGAATGATTGGGTTATTCTGAGGCACCAGCAATTACACCTAACCTTATATTGCTGGATACCTTGTGTCTTCACATTGCTATAGATACGTAGCAATATATGTTTTTCATCTGGTGCTGTTAGATGAACATAGTGAAACTGAGGTGTATCATAAGGAACTCATGAATGTTTGCAAGACCTTTAATCAATGTAGGAAAGGTTTTTGGTTTTGTTTTTATATGTTCTTGAATATGTTGTACTATGTTTCCCTGATTTATAGCATGCTTATTTCTGTGTTCTCACTCTGAGATGTCAGCTCATTCTATCAAGGTGACTAATGAAAATATTCATAATCTACTCTTTAAAGCAACCCCAAATCCTGAGAGCCAGTAGCAGACTCTATTTTCTAATTTCCACTGTTGTACTAGTGTAAATCCAGGGTTGTCTCCACTGACTTCAGTAAATGTAGTAATTCTTGGGAAAACATGCAGTGAGATCATAATATGATCTAATATAAATACCCCTTTTAAAAGTCTTTATTAAAAATCATAGGTTACTGAGCAATATGATCTAAGGGCAAAACAGAATTAGCACCAACATAGCTAAAACTTGGCTTTGTAGTTTTTATTATCAAACTGAATTTACAGTTTGCTTTGCATTTTCCCTATAATATATTTATGCCAATTTGGGCAAATAATGTTATAGGTGGGTCAAGAAAGCTGTCATTGAAAATAAGTGTATTGCTAGATCCAAGAGATAAACACAGAGGTGGAATCTAAGAAAAATCAGGCTTGAGTTGTAGGGGATTTTTTTTTCCTTCATAAGGTGATATTAAGAAAAAGTGAACTGGAGACTTCCTGTTGGTTGCCAACTGACTGTGAAGTTTTAGGATTTCCATAAGTCAAGTGTACTTCTAACATGGATGTGCAAGTAATCCTACAGAAGAAAGTGGAACAGCCGTTGTTCAACCCTACTCAACCAATGGGCCAGCATTAATGTTGCATCCAGAAAAGATAATACAATGACATCAAGGTAATAACAGTCTATTTTTGCCTTTAATCAGTTTACTGTGTGGGGAGGGAAACTGAGGCTTTGAAATAAAAATTTGCACTGCCATCTGGTGCAGGAGTTTAGGAAAGGGGGACATGAGTAGTTTTATCCTTGCCCAGCTGAATTTCACATTCACATTTTATTTGTTTAAATGTTACCATATTAAATATTAATGGCATTTGGTGCTATGTGTCAAAACTGTGTGACCCATCTCGTTGACATTGTAAGCACATGCTCTGTTTTGTACATGGCTGAGCATGTTGTTGCTCAATAAATAATAAATTATTATCAACATCATTAAACTCTTTCCTCTGATTACAAAACTAATCTGAAAGTAAAAAGGAAATTACTCTGTGCACTGGATTCCATGTCTTGCTGGTGTCAGAAATATCACTTATTAGTAGCTCAGTGACTATAGCATGTAGGAAATGCTGATCTTTGTTAGAAGTTTTGCATTACCTACCTGTGGGGAAAAATGCAGCTCCTGACTGGAGCCCTTCCCCTGGCTGCTCTGAGAAAGGTAGATGCAGACTGCTCTCTCCTGGAACAGACAGAAATGGACAAGTACTTTTTTGGGCAAATGCTGTGTATTGGAAAGCATGATTTCCATATAAATGGTATTGGCTTTATATTTGGCTTTGGAGATTAAGGAGAAGGTATGAGGAAAATAGCAGAGAGAATACTATGATGCTAAAAACAAAGGAAGATGAAAGAAATGTCTAAAAAAGCATTAAGGTAGACAAGGGAGAGCAGAAAAAGCATTAAGATAGACAAGGGAGAGCAGAAAAATAGGAAAGGAGTGGGAAAACCTAGTGGGACAAAAATATACATTCCCCATCCCTCACTCCCAATCTCTCTTAGTTTTTGAAAACTGTTTTTGGTAAACTAATGTTTCCGACAGGATCTTCACTATAGCTGGAATAAAATGTTAAATTTTACCAACTTAGTGAAATGTGTGCGTGTAGCCACTGGATTTGAATTGTAAGGAAATACTGTCTTCAAATATATAGTCTGTAAATTTGAACTAGAGTTAAGGAGCATAGTGACTCAATGTGTTCTACCTATGTTTTACTGAATGGCTGCAGTATCTGCTGCCTTCTGCCCAGGATATCTGAATATCTTAACCTTCTCCAACATCCACCTAATTTAAACAGCCATCAGCACATGGATCTGTTTTGCCGGCTTTTTGTGGAATTGCCCTGGGTTTGTCTAGGATAGAGTTAATTTTACTGCACTGAGTTTGTGGGAGGATGCTCATCAGAAAGTATTCTTTAGGTTAGAAAAGGGAAACATGTTCCTTTAGAGACGAATTCTTGCAGAGCTTTCCTACCCGGTTTATGTTTGTAAAACATTTTCTTGCTGAGTGAGAAATGGCTGTATTGGGAAACAGCCACACTAAATACACCAGTTTGTTATTAAAAAGAGAATAAATAAATGAAAAAAAAAAAAAAGAAAAAGAGACACAGTCGACTCTTGACTATTGGGAATGCCAGTTATGCTATAAGCATAGACATAGATTCTTTCCCTGCCTGTGGTCTGGAAGCAGCAGAGCCATGTTTTGTGGGTTGCTGTGCTCCCTGGTGTGGGTTTGGTGTGTGTTCAGGGATCCCCTGCTCTATAGTCAGCAACATTGCAGATGTTCTTTCTCCTTGCAGTGCTCATTGTATGTCCTGAATAACGGATCATGTAGTTAACCCTATTCTTTTTCTGGATTATTCCACTGTGTTGTTAAGACGTGTGTCTGCTGTAGTTTAAAGTGGTATTTTTTAAACCTGTGTAGTAATCATAAATGTTCATGGCAAAGACAGGAACTGTAGGTTTATTAAGAAAGGTAGGGAAAATCTGTTTCTCAGCTGTTTGTGATCCTGTTTTATAAACCTGCTGTTCATCCTAAAAGTCAGAGTCCCTTGTCCTGGCTTTCCATCTTGCTACTTGTCCATCTCAAGGCCAGATCAGCCCACTGTGTTTATTCTCCAGCCAGGAGAAGTTATCTTCATTATAGACCTGGGCAACAGAGGAAAAACGAGAACAAATGAGCTCTGAGTTGCCAAGTTAATACAGAAAGTCTTAGAGGGGAGGGCACACTAGACAAAACAAGAAAAACCACCTCTTTCTTATCCCATCTTTTAAGAGAATAGAAAGCTGATTTTGTCCACAAATCTGTTCTGCATTTGTTTCCACGAGTAAGTGTTGAAATGAGCGCAGTTATATTTAGATTTTCTGAGGCAGTCCGTTAATTCTAGGCACCCCAAATCCCTCTCTCATTTCCCTGTGCTTCTAAAGTACCCCAAATTCACTTTATAGCAAAACAAATTTGGTTTAGATTATAGTTTAAATGACCTCACTCTCTTTCTGTCCTGAGCTTGACTATCTCTCATAAAACTATAGTTAATTGATACATTTTAATTTACGCTGTGGCAATAAAATTAGGCAGAGTGTAATCTTCATAGTGATTAACCAAAAGAGAAACCTAAAGTGGAAGATCCAGATCTGAGTGAATAGTAGATTCGCAATGAATAATTTATTCAATAAATTGTTTGTGCAGACTGCAGAATTCTCTGATTTATTTGCTATATGAAGTTACTCACAAAATTCTTCAATTAATAATTCATTGTTTGAAGATTGTTCATAAATACGTGGTTTTGTGCACTCATGATTTGCAATTCATATTTTATCTTTGTTAGTCTTTTTTTAGCCTGCTGCTTGGTTGGACAATCAGCTCCTGACTAAAAAATGTAACTTGTAAATATTACCATTCTGTTTTCAGGAGGTAATAGACTTTAAAAAAATTATAAATTTTGAACTTAAAATATACTTTCAGTATTTGATAACTTGTGCTATCTGTATCTGAGGATCAAAGTTGGAATGTCTGAACATGCATTCAAATCCAATTTCCATTTGCATATTACATTGAGGGTGGATGATACCAAAGAACAGTCAAATCAAAACCCAAAATGACAGCAAAGGCAGCCAAAAGAAGAAAAAGATCTGTGTTGCTGCATTTAAATGCATAGTCATGGACAGGTTCCCTCCACCTGCCACTGTCCATTCAGCTCTACAAGAATCATTCTCAGGTCAGCATAAAAGTATTTGCTTGTAATTAATTCACAGGATGATAACAAAGGTGGCTGAGTTTTTCCTTACTGCTTAACACTGAAGATGTACTTGGTAACATTTTGGTTTTGTACAGAGTTACGTGCCAAGAGATGAAAGCCCATGCTTTTTTCTTTTCTTTTGGGTTTAAGAATAAAAACTGATTGTCAAGGTAATTATCAAGGTTACATTTATGTAACCCAAGCAACCTGGATTCTGAAAATTCAGTGTTTTACTCAAATACTGATCAATGACTTTTCTTTTCTCCCCCAATGTATGCTTACTACCAGTATCTCTCTAAACATTGTCATTCTGATCTTGCAGACAGAGGAAATTCCTCTCCATGACAGCCCAAATTTTCTCAGCCTTTGGTGTCTTCAAAACAAATCTCAGTTCTAGTGTTTTTGATCAGATGTCAAAATGTTTTCCTGAGATCTGGTGAGAAGAGGAGGTGGATCAAAACGCGTTCCAGCTATTCTGAGTCAGTGGCTGTGTGCATAGAAGACTTCTCACAGTGATTCTGATGAGCATCCTACTAAACCTGAAGAAAACATGGATAATTTTCTTTTACATTCAAATTTTAATCTTTGGCTGAATACTATTAATTTTAAAGAATGTCCCTCTATTTTGTCAGGAACAGTTTTAATCAGACATAACTATATTAGCAATTGTCCATTGGGCCAAATTTCCCCTCTGACTAAAGACGTGTTTGGGACATAATGACCCAGAGCTGTTCAGTGTAAATGTTCCTGCAATTCCAGTCACTACCCTTTTTCCCAATGACACTCCATTGTATTATTTTTGGAAGGGAATTAATAATGCTGAAAGGCTTTTAAAAACTAGATATTATTTTAGTGATTATGTTATCAAAACCCCTCTGGAATATCTTTGCCTCTTTCTCCTTAACACGCTACCTCCATGGCTCTCCCTCCCCCTGCTCTCTCTGGTGTTTCCTCTGAGAGAGCAAAGTAAAAATTAAATAATAGTTGACATCATCTGGTTGGACTTGTGCTCAGATTCTCTCTATTATTCATGCAATCTTTCTTACTATTTTTCTTTTTCATTCACCGTTATATTTTATTTACTTTAATGAAGTCTATGCTGGGCTTCAGCCTGAGACTGGAGAGAGAGACCTGGCGTGATTTCAAACTATTGTTTTACTGTGGTTGAGATTAACGTCATCAGGATTTTCCTCTGTTATTTATTAAATCTTTTCTTTCCTCTTTTCCTCCCTCCCTCTCTCATGTGTGAGGAATACCTTAGTGGTGGTAATGAAATAAAAGCTGCATAAAAATGGCAAATACAGGTTTGGGTTTGGGTTTTTTTTTTATTTGCTGCTTTGCTTAAGGAGACAATATCAAGTGTAGCAGGTCTGCAATTTTACTTGTTTCTCTTTTCAGGTCTGGTTGGCTTTAAGCAGAGGAAATATGTACATATAAACTGGACTTATGTGTAAATTCCCTAAGTCTCATTTTCTGCAGAATGTTCCAGTCAGCAACACTGCTGTACAGAAGTAGCCTTAGCTAATGAAGCCAAAATATATAGGTGGTGTTAGTAAAATGGTGACAGAGGACAATTAAAGGCCTCTCTATCTCAGCTGCAAAGGCTAAAGTGGAAACGAAATTGCCTTTGCAGATCCCAACTGCAGAGTGAGCGTGGCTTTGTGACAATTTGTTCAGCTAAATGTGCAGTTAAGGCTGTAGTTGGCCAGGTTAAGCTTACTACCTGCCTTTTGCTAGCTTCAGGCCTTCCAGAGGTGTCTGTCCAGAAGGAAACACTGTTCAGAGAGTTTTAGATAGCATTTAGGCTGGTTGTGTTTTGTCCTGGAGTGTGTAACTTTGGAGGACAAATTTGGGCATAATATTTGGTATTGATGGGATAATTTTTATCTGAAAGAAATGTTTTTCTTGTGTCTAGAAGCATAGTGTCTCATTTCTGGCTGATGGCCATTCAAATAAAGAGCATTTACATCTGGGACCTCAAAAAATATTTCAGTTTTCCATGTTCTGGAGATACACAAAACAAAGCAGATGGATTGACTCTGCAGTAGCTGGAACAAGGGTTACTTCTTCAAAGGGGCCTTAATTTATACATCTTCTGAAGGGTACCTGTCCATGTTAGCATTTTCCATTCAGGAGGCAGGATTTACTGTATCAGAAGTGTTCACTGCTGGAACAAAAGGGTGTGCTGAGAATGCAATGAAACCCGTGGCACAGTTTCTTTCAAAATTAAGAAGCACTCAAAAGTTTTGAGTGTTATGTTTTTGGTTTTGGGGGTATTTTTTAAGCTGTTTATCAAATAAGAAAATATCAGATGCTTAGCTGGGCTCCAGTGCTGTCAAGATGTTCAAGAAAACTTGTTTTGTCTCTGTTATTGTGAATGTACTTCCATTGTATGTTGTTGCACATCACATTTTCCTGTTGAATTACCTTACTGTTTGAAATTTCAGACATTGTAGAGCGTATTTTTTATATTTTTAAATTTTATTTTATTTTCTCAGTGTTTGTCTTTATTCTTAACCCTCCTTAAGCTGAATATTGGTCCCAACAGGTGGATCTCAGATTGTGAAACTTAGGAGCTTGGAGTTGACCTTTGAACATCTGGTGAATCCATCCACATAAGTTTTAGCACAAATAAGGGCTTGGTTGTCTGTCCTGATTTATCCTTTCAAATTATCCTTTCTCCCCAGCCATTGCATATGGGATAGATAATCTTAAAGCCCTTTCCTTTGGTGCAAGAGCTCTCCATCTTTAGGTTTGCCAGCCTGGAATAATAGCATGAATGCACGTCTTCCACTTGGACGTGAACTGAGTTGGGAATGTACTGTGAGGGCATCGACCCCAAAAGAACTTTAAGGCTTTAGAGAAAATTCAGTCTAATCCCCAGACCTCTGGAAAGCAGCTCAGAAGGACCCTTTTGAGGGGTTGTTTTGAGCGGGATGACTCAGCAGAGTGTCTGTCAGCTGAGGCTTTCCTTTGCAGTAGCTTCTTTGCACTGTGATTTCACAATTTTTTTTATTCTGTTTACAGTGTTAGGTGATGTGGCAAACCTCTCTGCTGTTCTTCTGTGTGCCACTACTGTGGAGGGCACTGTTCAGAGAAGCATCTGGGTTTTTTACAGGAGCTTTTTATTGAGTTTTGCCATCTACAACCTTTTCTCTGGTGCTTGCAGTTGGAATTGTAGATCGTTTGGTCATAATTGTTCTGTACTAAAGTTAGACCAAACTTGTTACTCGGGAGGAAACTTGCTATGTAACCCTCATGTTTCTGTCTTCAAAAGGTACAACTAAAGAAAAAAAGTATGATAATAGTGTTTGTCTTTTATCAAGTTTACAATACCTGGGGCTTGGCTCAATGTAGTTTTTTAGTTCTTAGTGTCTTGTTTTGATTGTGAATATGTTTTCAGGGGTATTATGGCCATCTTCAGTAATGCCTTGAGCAAATCAGGACACGCACCAGAGCAGTCCATACCACTAGTGTCCCGACTGGTTATGAGGCACTTCTCTCAAATGCTTCTCTTCAGGGGGAGCACGTTTCTGCCATGGCTCCAGGGATCTCCTACGAGCTCATATGGCACTTTTGGCCTGGGCACGCAGTTGCAGCTTACATCCATCAGATGGCATAAGGCAATGGAGCAACACGCCATTACAAAAAAAAAAGTGTGATTTTTAGTTAGCAAAGAATTTAATGTAAGCGGTGCGGGGGAGTGACTGCAGCAGTTGTTGTAGTATTATTTCTAGTAAATCAAAAAATGCCATTTGCACAGTGACTCTGTTTGTGGATAACAGCCTTCCATCCATATGTTTCTGGCTTATCCTTGCAGCTCATTTTCTAAATAAAGTTGAAACCTAACTAATACAGTATCAGGCCTCGTGCTGTTTCAGTTTGTCAGACTTTCCAATAAAAAGGCCTGTGTGTGATGGCTTCATGCTTTTGGTATGTGTCACAAATAGTTCTATGCATATACATTACAAAATTAGGATTTAATTTTTGTTGTGTAGCCATAAAAAATTAGATTATATAATTATTATGTTTTCCTTTCTTATCTTTTATAAGTTTAATATAATTTTTGAGGATGCCACAGGGCACTCCTGCTGTGAATTAGCTGCAATAAACTCTCTTAAACAGATAAACATCAAAGAGCAGTAATGTTTTAAAATGAAGCAACCTGCGTTCAAAAGGCAATTGCTTTATGTTGTAGATCTTAAATGCTTCAGCTGCTAAAAGTGAACGGGGTTTCTCAAGGGCACAGAGGAGTTGCATCACAGGGGTTTTAGTGCAACAGGCATTATTCAAGTAAAGTTGCTAGTAAAATCCATTGGTCCTCGTAGGAATAGGCTTCCTTCTAATTTTCTTCTTCCTCGGGAGATTATCAAGATGTCAAGAGATCTGTTACCATGAATCCTACAGCTGTATTTAGACTGATAATACTGAAGGAGTGCATGAAACCTAAACGTCTTGTGGATGCTGGGAGTAAGATCTGTTCTTCTTTTTAATTAGTTTAGAGGATTTACAGTAGTCTGGCATTCCCTTTGAACCTAGAGCTGCCACCAAGAATGGAAGTACCCATCCTAGCTTCTGTTCAAATACCATCAAGGTTACGAGAGATCCCAAATTTGGATTGTCTGCGTTCCTGGACGTTTGCTTTATATAGCTAAGACTTTACCTCCTAGAGTTAAGGCTGCTTGGATAAAACACCTCCTGATTGTACTGTGAATAAAGTTTCAGAAAAGCAGGCACCTTTGTTGCCCAGGAAATACTCCGTGCAGGTTAACAAGGCCTCGCACGTAGACTGAAAGATGCTCAGGGCCTTAGCATCGAGGGTTATGTTTGCACTGAGCTCCTTCAGTTTTCAACACATTCTTGGTACCAGTTGTGCTTTGCAGGTGTGAAGGTAAAAATATTTATATTTGGGTGTGTGGCTGCATTTGGTTACACTGTATTTTTGATGTTCCTTTAGCTGTGTTGCCTCTTTCCTTTAGTTTTCTGATGATCTGGGCTTCTGAAAAAAATAGTTGGTAAATTGGTACTGGCTGTTACTGTTTTAACTTGAAGGGAGGTATGAGGCTAAGGCGGAAACAGACCTGAATGAGGTTCCCTATATATTTTTTCTTAAAGCAAAACTTGTGTTGAAACACCCAAACCTCTCTGATACAGTAATTATAGGGTGCTATCCTTAGTGATGTTAAATAGCTCCCTTTAGTGTGTCTGTTTGATCTTGAGCTGTGAATTCCCTTTCTTTCCTGGGTGTAACTGTAAACAAGAGGATTAACATTGCTTCAGTGATGTTTTGCTTAAGCGAATAAAAGTTGAAAGGGTGCCTTGAATATCTGTAGAAAGCTTTGTGTGTTGCAGGGTTTCTGTTGTATATGTATGCACAGTGCACCTTTCATGGTGAACTCCAGTGATGCTTTAACGTTTGAGAAGTTCACTTTGAGCTTTTTGTATTCTGGATGCTTTTGTGGAGCATTGTGAGCAGGATGCTCTGTGTCACTACCACTCTGTGGTAGTGGCTGACCACAAAGATGCTGTGAAGTCCCACATATATCACCCTTTTTTTTTTCTCCAAGACCTACTATGGAGAACAGGATTCTCACCATAACATGTGGGCCAGATTTTAGGCTTCTTGATGGCAAGTGGTTACCACAACAGGGACGTGAATGTCCACGAGAGCGGAAGCCATAAAGCTCAGTCATCCATTGCTGCTTGGCATGCCAGTAGAGAAGGGACTGTTTGTTGAGGGGAAGGCCCACGTGTATGATGGCTCTCTGCCATGGCTTGGTGCCTGCCTGTGCTGTGTATCTTGTCCATAAGGCTCCTTGTATCTTGTTTGCTAACCCAGTGCAGGACTCAGAGAAAAAAAAAATAATGGGAGAGGGAAGAGTGTGAATGTTTTCAGTTCAGTCCCAATGTGGAGAGGCTCCTGTGTCACACCACCAGCTGGGAGAAGAAAGGGGAAGGACCAGCATCTCCAGAGACTTGTCCTTCCTCTTCAGGGTTCCCACCTGCTGCTTATCCACCCTGCAGCACCAAATCTAATGTTAGAGCACCCTCTGTTTGCACATACAGTTTTTTACCAGGATTTTGTTTAATTAGAAAATGCAGACCCCCTGCCTCCTTCCCACAGCTCTCCAAAAAAAAACCTAACATCGTGATTCCTTTTTTTAACCTTTAACTCAGCCTAGATTCTTACTGTGCGTGGTGCCTTCCTTCTGGGACATGATTGATGTATAGAGGGTTTCCCTGCTATCTCTTACCTTCATCTGATATCACACTCAGCACTTGTCAGTGTCAGAAGTTACATCTGCCTCTTTAGTTGTGGCAGGAGCCCAAACCATATCTTTTGGATGGGATTCCTCCATGATTCCTTTCCAGGTTGTCAGTTAAGCCTGTTGTTTTCATTTCAGTGTGCCTGGCTCCTCTGATCTGAAGAGGATACTCCAAGAGCGATACTTTCGGAGCAGCAGCAGCGGTTCAGATGCAGGCCCTGGGTTCCAGTCTGAATCCTGCCAGGGAAGAAGTGTACACGAGCTATTCCTTGTTTCAGGATTATTTAAGAAACTGCCTCTGCTGAACTAGCAGGGGATTTTTCCTTTTGTGACCTTTGCCAGAGCAGCTGATTGGTGTGTCCCAGCTGCAGGCCATAATTTTCTTGGGAAAGTTTTAAGAGCATCTGAAAAGTGACCATCTTCTTTCCTAGCCCTTCCTGAAATATATGGGCTTTGCTTGGCCTTTCACACTCCAAAGTGGAAGGGGTTGTTTGTTTTCTTTTCAAATATTATCCTGGCTTCCTCCTTTTTCTAATGAAGCTGTATATACATGAAGACTTGCTGCGATTTCGGTGTGGCACATGCATGGAGCGGCCACTTTGAACTCCTTTTTGCAACAATGGATTCTGTTTGACTGATAATGAAACCATGGGATAGACCTCAGGGAGGTGAGTCATATGTTAATTGGTTCTTAAAGTTTCCTTGGTATGTTAAAAGCTGTGATCTTTCAGAAAAATCTCTTATTTTAATTTATTTTTTTTTTAAAGTTGCTTCCTGGGGCCATGGCAGATGCTGTTTTGGAATGGCACTCAATGACTTCTTCTAATGCAGTCCAGTGCTGGGTTGGCATTCTGCTATTGTGCAAATACTTTTAGTACTTCTTTTACCACAAAGATATTTTATTAAGTGCGGCACATTGTTATACACATGTGGTGCTATGGAGCTCCAGAGTATGCATGGGACATAATGTCAAGCTGCAGAAACACAATAGCAATGAGTCACTGGAATCCCTTGTTGGTCACAAGAGCTTGAACAACTGCAGTGATAATCTTTTGAGACAATGTACAACTCCAGTGGTATTTGCTATCTGCTTCTTGGTCTCCCTCAGTTAGCTGCTTGATTGGCTTGGCTTTGTGGGTATTCTAATCATGTTGGCACAGTCACTTTGATTAACAGTGACATGCAACTTACAAGGCTCTGGGCTTGCGCCGACCTCAATAAAGTTGTGTGCTTTTTCTCTTTTCAAATTCATCAGCTTCCTGAGGGCACGAAAAATGTTTTGCGCAGTTTTCCACGGTGGTTGGCGAATACTGAAGTGTGAGGTTCAGAGGGGTGCATCAGCTTCTCTGGATCTTGGAGGCTGAGAAAAGGAAAGAGTAAATAAAAAATTAAAAAGTGAGAGAAGGGAGGAATACAGGATTCTTAAATTTGTGTTATGTTTTCTGTGGCCAATCTAATAGGCCCTAGGTCAGCTTTCAGCATCAGCTGTAGTCCCTTCTTTGGCAAGACAAGAGAGCAGTCCTGTCAATGTGACTTCATTTATGGATAATATTCACCTGTTGTTGTTCTGCAGTATGTTTTTAAGAGGTATGCTGATAGCATTCTTGATCTTACTTCATTTCTGTAGTACTCTGTCTATGAGGAAGAAGAGTGTTTGCTTTTACAGTCAGTTAAACAGCCTTACAGGTCCTTGGCAAAACAGGTGAAAGCTCAATTCCCATTATTCCCCAGACCAGAACCACCAGAAATTCAGTATCTTATCACAGACTTAAGGAAAGGAATGGGACATTAAATACAAGTGGTGTTTTTACTTGGGGTTATTCTTCCACACTGGTTATTGACCATATTCCCCACCCCTTTGTTTGTGTTTTCTAAGGATATACAGTATTTTCAATTACCATCACCTACTACCATGTGGTCCTTGAGTGCTATCTCTACCACTAACATCTTTTTTTCTAAAAAACATTTTCTAAAATCCAACTCACAGCTCAGACAAGTCAGTTGGACATTTAATTTAGACACTGTGAAAGACAAAATATCTAGTGCTGAAAAGTGGAATAAGGTGGGATTTTAGAGGAAGAGATCCACATATGTACAAAGATTTTATTATTTTTTTAATGTGCTTTGAATGGGGGATATTCCCACCTGTTGAAAGTGTTATTTTAACAACAGAGAGTTTCTAGATCCCTGCAGTTAAACTTAAGGCAGTCTCCAGGACACATTTGCCTAGTGTTTCTGAAAACCCAAAGCTTGTTTCTTGGAACCCTCTTTCCACTTTAATTCAGCCCTGCCTTGCCTTACAGGGGTCAGTAGGTCAGATGCGCATTTCAGGAGAGTCATCCTTCAAACTTTAAAACCATTCTGCGATGTTGCTGTTGGGGGTCAACCTCAAGCTTCCATTTTTCATTGAAGAAAATGTTACTTAAAATACACTGCAACACCTGCTTCCTTGACCCACTTTACTTTAAGCCCTTTTTATAAGATTTTTCACTAGCGGTAAAGAAATGAGGGATGCTGAGGTCACTGTGCCATATGGGACATTGGGTGAACGTGCCAAAAAAAATGAACTCATCAAGGAGTCTGCTCACAAGTGAGTAGTTTCCTGTTGTTAAGATTTCACCTATTTACTGCAATTCCTCATATGATTTTTAAGCCTTAAGATAAAATTCTTGTTCTTCAGTCAGGACTTACAGCAATGATCTGTTCTTGTGCAAAATAATTCTGTTTATTAGTGATTAGATAGAATATTTTACAAATGGGATCTGCATTCTCAATCTTTTCAGGCAAAAGAAGAGAATCTTCTGTTTAACTTGTTTTGTCTCTTGATAAAGAGATGATTAACTCCTTTTTCCTCTCTCATTCTGTCTTTCTCTGTTTCTTCCTCCTCCTCTTTCTTCATTCACAAGAACGTTTGGATTTATGTCTTCATTTTAGATTTTATCATCAAGTTATAGAAAGTGCTGTCTTGTCATACATATTAATTTGACATTGTTAATCCTATACAAACACATTTCTGGTATTGAGTACTTAGGAATATGAGTCTTTACGTATATTAATGTAAACAGAGTTTGTTAGTCTGTTAGTGAATAAGTCATTATTTCACTTGACTTTCCATAGTCACAGATCATTGCATATGATACCCACTTCTGTGTTGCAAATTATTGGAGTCAGTAAAGGTTAAGCACATGGTAGCTGTGAAAATCATCTTATTTTCAGCTCTGGGGGCTGTTGTATCTTTAAGAAGACAGACATTTTGCCTCCCTTTGTCTCAGTACTCTAGCGTTAAAATAAGGTACTTATGTACTTTGAAGGAAACTCAGATGTGTGGGTCTACAGAGGAATGTTAGACACTTAATAATGTGGTAAGAGAGGATACATGAAGAGCTGCATCAGAAAATTATTATTTCTTTAAGGAAAGGATGAAAAAAGGAGGACGGGTGGAGTTTTATTTTGCTTTGTTTTGTCTCTGCACGTCTTCAGAATTAACCCTAAGCTAACATGAACCCTTAAAAAATACTAGAGATTGTGGTAGTGGTACTTGGTGTCCTCAGCCTTCTCTTCCTGCTTCTTGGCAGTATTCCCTTGCTTAACAGACCATTGAGCTTTGTAAGAGTGCTGGAGGACTCCTCTTGGGTATGCTTCAGAGCAGAAACCCAACAGGAGCACTGCCTCCTGTTCTGTGCAGGAGTAGTCTCATCCCACAAGGCATGGAAAGAGCCCAGGGGAATCTACGTGCGTAAACCTGGGTATTGCCAAGAATTTTATTTCATTATGCATTGGTAACAGATAAGTATGAGGAGGAGTGTGGCAAAGTTGAAGGCACTATTGATTTTGCCAACCTTCTGTGCAGTTGATGTATGAGGGCTTCTTCTGCACTCAAAAGAAGCCCTCAGAGAACATGTTGTTGCACAACAGGGAGTGTCAGAGAGCAGCTGGCTCTGGCTTTATTCTGACCCTTTTTGGAGATGTTGGGGAAGAAAGGTTTCCCAGTGAGAAAATGTAAAATCAAGGAAAACTTGGTTTGGTTCAAATTGACAAAAGCAAGAAAATCAAGAGGAAAGTGGCCTTTACATCTAGCTGTTCTGGACTAGAATGTCCTAAGTTTGTCTGTCCCCTTTTAAAATGGACAGTCCTTTACCAGCTTTAATACAAGCCATTGCTTCATAAGCAAAGGCTCTGGACATTCTGACAGTGGTCACAGATGAAGGTTGCTTTTGTTAGCTGAAGCTGGAATCATACTTTAACAGAGGGTGTTTTCATATTAATTTAGCTTGGCTGGAAGTTCAGTGTGCAGTTTCATCTCAGCACAATCCTACTGGAGATGCTGGATGGGAAAGGAGGGCGTGATGAAAAAAAGGACTTGAAAATGCTGAAAAAAACCCCAATCAAAGCTTGGTCTGCTGAAAACCTTGTGCATGAAACCCTGGCTCCCTTAAAGGGCCTGGCAGTGCTCCCACTGAGTTCAGTAGAGCCAGGATTTTGCCCTATATATTTATTCTGATTTATGAAAAGATCAGTCATCGTGGTATCGAAGCACTGAGATACGGTATTTAGTTACAAACAATCATTTTAAGAGCGATGCCAAAATCCACGCATGCATTATACTTGGAGATTAAAGAACACAGAGCTTCAGTTGCATGTGCTTTTCCAGTTGTAATTATTCTTCATCCCAAACCCTGCTGACCTCCGTGCTGTTGGGCACAGAGGGGCTTCAGACTGAGACAAATCAGAAAGATTAGGCAGTGTAGTAAATAGCTATAAATTAATGGATTTTGCTGGGATGCCAATAGCTACCTCAGTTTCCCTGTCAGCCCCAGAGGAATCAATTAATTCCTCAGGGTTTAGGCAGCCATTGCAGGAAAGAATTTTAATCTTCTGCATTTTTTTTAGCCATAACTGGTTACCTTGCAGTAACTCATACAGCACTGTGTGCTCTCTACTCTGATGCTGCATGACAATAATGTGCTGCAGAAGAAAGCTGATTGAGTTCAAGTGAAATCTATCCCAAGGAAAGAGTATCCAGAGCAGCTGGTTTCGTTTATATATTTCATTTCTGAAGCTCATGAATGTTCCAGTGAGAGATGGTATAATTGATTTAAATCAAATTATGAAACACTATACTTTTTATTCTAAAATGCACATTTCTGGCATTCAATTCTGTAATGTATCACTCACAGGTAATGCAGGGCTAGGCTGAAGAGGCTGAAAAATACTCCTTTCCATCATGTAGCCCATTGCTACATGTTCTTGCCTTGGAGCTGGAGCCGAAGTTGCTGTTTGTAGCAGAATCATCATATTGTTAAGGAATCGAGGCTCCCTTACGTCAGGTGAGGCACAAACCCATCTTCCTTCAATTTCTTGGTGATAGATGTGCTGCTGATTTTTGGGGAAGCATCCTGGTTTCCTGTATTTCCAGCTGAAATTAGACGCACGTAGTGCAAGTAAGTGGGAAGGAAAACAGCAGTGGCTTTAAGAAGGGACAATGTTGGGCACTCATTGCAGCCCAGGTTGATCTGCATGTTAAGAAGTTTAAAATTTTCAGAGTGGTTAATTGTTCACTCAGCTGGCTAAGTGTTTGCTGAAGGAGGAAACCTTACAAGTGTGTTAAAGCTTGTAGAGTGTTTGTTTTCCCTAATAACTTCTGAACAGGCCAATTTAAACCAGATTTTATGGGGGTAATGAAGTTCCTGTAAGTTTCCTGAAAACGTTTGGCTGAGCAGAAAGGAGAGAGAACAACTGGTGCCACCAGTAAGAGGAAGACTACAGCTGGAGCTCAGCTGTTCCCTGCATAGGTTTGGCCACCCAACCGGGCTGGCTGGGAAAGACACATCTAGGTGAAGTGCATGTGAGCAACTCTGATCTAATGCCATCATGTACCTGCCTGTGTGAGGAGCATGAAAGATGGTGTGAGGATCTGTGGGGGTGCAACGTGTGTGCAGAGGAAACCCCTCTTTCATAAGCAGCACAACTCAGGAACATTGTAACACACTGGATGTGAAACTTAGATGAATGACAACAGGATGACATACTTTAAAGATCTCTCGAACCTCACTATTTCCAGTGACTTGTATGAAGTAGCTGCTGGAAGGTGTCTAGATGCCGTGTTCCCTGACCTCACATCGTCATGCTTCTGTACACTAGAGTGCCAGAACCACCTACAGGTCATGCCCTTGGTTAAGATGTAGTACAGTAGATTGAGAGATGATACTGTGGCCTGAGAAGCAATTGTACCTAGAGGAATATTGCTTCATTAGCTAGCTGCTAGCTTTAAGGAGCTAGTCATTATGAAATGCCCTGAGAATGGATTCGTATTTATTTATTGGTGGCCACTGAACTTAAACATAGATCTCTGAGTAGTGTCAAGTCTCAGAACTGCTGGTGCATTACCATGGAGTCCAAGTGCTGGCTGGTGTATGCATACATGGTCGTATACTTTCCTCTTGCACCTGGGTTTTGGGCATTAGCTGGCTCACAGCTTCATTGCTTGGATAGGCTGGTGAGTGAGTGGAAGATCCCAACGAAGAGTTGCTCGGCTTTGAAAACTGTTTTACTGAAAGCTCTTAGAGGAAATTCTTTGCGCCTGGGCTACCCAAAGCTTCAAATGGGATGAAGAGCTCTTCTTTGCTCCTCCTCTGTTTTTATTTTCCATTCCAGTAACAGTTTTTCTTTCATGCTATGTCCACTGTCAGCCAAACATGTGTTTCACAAGTGCTTAGTTCAAGTGTATTTGGGAACCACACTGGGAACTTTTCTTTAGTTTCTGAAGAAAACTAAAGTTTTCACCCTGCCAGTGCCAACATACCAATATTCCCTTCATGGCCCCTCTCAATGATGTTGGAGAAAAGATTTCTCTTGGGCAAGAGAGTTCTGAGCTCCTATCACTCTTTAATCCATGCTTGGATTTGGAGGACCTTCCAGACAGATTTCTTGGTGGACACTGGTGGCATTAGCTATATCTAACTGCTTAGGAATAAATTGAGAGATTTGTTTTGAAAAAGGTCTCTGGAAGGATATGAATAATCCTTTCTGAACACTACTTATGCTATCACTAGCTGGATTTGAACATGTTTCCAGTTGGTGTCTGATTACCACCACTCACAAGGTCAGCAAAGTGGCATCATAAATGAAGTATAAAATGTATCGTACCAGTGGTTTAAAATACAAGCCCTCAGTTCAGTTAGTTGATGGGCCATCTCCCTTTATTTCAGCTATTAAAAACTCATGCACACAGCCACTGTAAGTACCATCAAATGTGGTCAACACAGACAGTTCAGCCTGCAAAAGTGAGCCAGAAAAGGCATTAAAATGCTTAGTCTATGACATACTTCCTTATTTTTGTCATTTTGACATTTATGTGTTGTATCATTGAGGCTTTTGAGAAAGAAGACCCAGTTCCTGAAGCAAACTTAACCGAGGTCTTCAGTTTATAATGCCGCAGCCGTCTGTTTTGTATTTAATTCAAATTGACCACCTGCATGCTGTTAACCTCTGGAAGGTTACTGTGATCACAGTTGTTGTTGTTAGTTGTTTAAAAGTTTTGTAGCTCAAGGAAAATATTAGTAACCAGTTACTTAACCTACACTGTTTACTGATCTCATTGAACTTGCAGATGTGGCTTTGTTGGCCAGTGAAAACTGGGAGTCATCTGGTGCCAGGAATCGCTTGCACTTATTTTTCAGACAGCAATAGGTTGAGCAATTAAAAGATTTTTTCTTTTGTATTTTTTTTCTTTTTCATAAATATGTTCTTTGTCTGTTGGCTATTTGTCTTAAATTTCAAAATCCAAACTGTAACTTAGTGGATGTGGAAGGTGGCTCTAAATGAGCCAAACTTTCAGAGGCATGCTTGAGTTCTGAATGCGGCTGATTACACATGCAAACCCCCAGAGGTGCATGTGAAAACGTACAAGAACTGTAGACGCAATTTAAGTGAGTAAGACAGATGCATTCATATTAACATTCTCTGACCAGGAATATTTAAATTGCTGTAATGAAGCATTTTCCAAACTGAAAGCATTCAAAAATTAGGAATTACTTCTTCAAAACACCAGATGTTTTTAAAATATGCATTTATTTATACTTTTAAAACCTTTGGAGCTCACTTAGTTGAGAATTGTCTGCTCTCCTTTACAGCAAAGAATAGAAATTCACTTGCTTTAAAAGTCTCACGTATGCCTTTGATTCTGAGAGGGGCAGCTTTACAGTGAACACACTCAAAAGTGTGGAAGGTTGGCAACACATCTATGCTTAATCCATGACATTCCTGTGAGGTGGGCCATCTACTTGCTTCTCAAGTCTAAGAACTAACACCTGTACAAAACAAATTCCTTTTCCAGAGCTCAGCACTTTTGCAGAGGCAGGAATAAGATCAACCTTCACTGCCGTGTAACACCTCTGCTTGTTCCCAACACCTACCTGTGCCTGCAAGCAGAGACCCAGTTTCTCCTTTGAGCCCACACTTTCCTTCTAACAAGAGCAAAATGTGAGTTCAGAGGTGCCCTTATTCTTAGAAGAGCTTAGCACATAGATGATACCTTCTCCAAAGAGATGACAAGTACCACCTAACCTTTCAATTTGGGGATGTCCTGATGGTATGGGTTATGGGTAGGGCTGATCTGAGGCAGGAGACAAGGAGGGAATGTTATTCCCCCATGCAAAAAATCTTGAATTTTTAGTAACGAATCAAAAGCCAGAAGTATTTTGGTCTAAAATAGTAGAATTGCTCTGGAGTTGGCTGGTGTACCTGGTGTCTGGGTTGTCCCTTAGCAGGGTGTGTTGGGCCAACTGCTTGGACTGCAGGCTGTGGGGATATGTGACACTTAACCAAGGAGAACTACAGCAGCATTTCACTGCATTTTTTAGGAAGGGAATTTAATTTCCAGCTGAAATTTAGGAGCACTCGATGTCAACACCTTCTTCAAAGAGACTATATAGCTGAAACCCACATTTTCCAACAAAAAACCATGAAGTAAAACTTCTGCCAACATATTCTTAACCTCTCTACTGCTTTATTGGGTTTTTGTTTGTCTGTGTGGGGTGTCTGTGGGGACACTCAGGCATGTGGATTCAAATGAGCTGTTCAAATAGATTAAACAACTTTAAACCCCTCTGTGGTCTTTGGAAGTGAATTAGATTAAAGTGAATTAGGGCTATTTTAATTCTGAATGAGTGAGTCCACATGGGTTTAATATGGTTGTATATAGAAACCCACATTAAAATCACATCCTTAGTTAACACAGATTGTTTCCTGCGTAGACAAACCTATCCTGTCTCTCTGTTTAGCAGTGCATAGGGAGCTCGCTTCACCCGTAACTTGCACTTATCGACAAGCAACGAAGCTAAATCAAAAAAGATATGGGCTTTGTGCTAGTATAAATGGGTACACAAACAATAGGTTGGTAATGCATCTGGCCCGTGCTGTGTCCAGAGACAGGGCCTGAATAGCTTTTAGCTATCATCATTGAAATCAACAACACTTGCCAGAAGAAAGCCTTCAGCCTTAATTCCGTAAGCTATAAATTATTACAGGGGTCTGATTCCTTGGAATGAAATGCAATAGATAGATGGCAAAGAAATATTATTAATGGATAGTTTACCACATTCCTAACTGCACTGACTTCATGAGAATACTTTATATTACTATCTGGAATAGCAATACTAGGGACTTATTAAAATGACTGAGTACTCATTGTTAGCTAGAATACCATACTATATTGGAAACATAAAGTATTCTGCATCAAAGCATGTAATCTACATTTTTTTTCTTTTCATCCTTAATTTGATTATGAACTATTACTAGGCTTTGTCATAAAATAGGGAAGTTGTACGTTTTGATGGTTTCTCAAATGCTGATTTTACTTTCTGCACAAATACTTCGTATCTTTTCAGCATAATTATTTAGCAGCCATTTCGGGTTAATTATTGTCATTAACAATATGAGTCCTATGAGGGAATATCAATTAAAATATGCACAGCTGAACTTTCAAATGAGTAAATAATTTAGTTTTTGAAAATGACTGGAAACAGCAGGGTAACAGTCAAAAGGGGAACAATTATTTTAATGCTTATTTGACAAATGAGTAATTTTTACAGCAAATTAGTTTCTTATCATAGCACCCCTACTGGTAACAGGAGAGAAACTGTGAACATGAGTTTTAAAAATAAAAGCTGCTAAGTTATGCATGCAAAGTTAAGGAAATCATTTGTATGAAGAAAAGGTGATTATGATACACATTGTTAGCTGAAGAATGTTTCCATGGGAATCTAATTAGGGATATAAATCACACAAAATTATGTGTATATATAGGGCTGGATACATTAAAGTGATATGCACATTTATGCATCAATTTTGTTCCTCACAGTGAAGTACTGAAGATAGGCCTTCATTGCTCTTCCTTCTTGACCCTAATAAACACTTAGAGCAATTTAAAGTCAATAATTTGGCAGGAATGCTTAAAAATAACAACAGTGAGACAAAATTGACAAATGAAATCTGGAATTTCAGGTTCAAATATATGATGTTTGTTCGTTTGTATAACAAAGCTATATATATGTATAAATCTGGCAAGGTGGGTGAGTGTTATCTCTGGTTTGGAGAAATTTTTAATGTACACTTTGGCCTTTTAGTTATGCCATCCTGGGTTATTTAGGCAATTATTCAACAAAAGAAGAAACATTGGGAGGGGCAGGGAGTCAAAGTAAGAGAAAGTGCATAGAAGCTGCACAGAAGCAAGTGAAAGAATGTGCCCACCAAAACCACTCCATCGCTCCCCTCCTCAGCTGGACAGAACACAGAAAATACAACAAAAGGCTTGTGGGTCAAGATAAGGACAGGGAGAAGTCCTTCAACAAGTACTGATAGGGGAAAAACAGGCTCAACTTGGGGAAAATGAGCCTAATTTATTATCAATCAAATGAGAGTCAAGTAATGAGAACTAAAACCAAATCTTAAACGCCCCCCTAATCCTCCCTTCTTCACAGACCTGATTTCTCTCCCTCCTCTCCCTTGAGTGGCATGGGGAAGGGGGGAAGAGGGGAAGATGGTGCATGGGGGTTGTGCTCAGTTCATCATATGTTGTCTCTGCCCCTCCTTCATCCTCAGAGGAGGACTTTTCACACCCATCCCCTGTTCCAGCATGGGGTCCTTCTCATAGGACATAGTCCTTCATGAACATCTCCAATGTGAACTGGGAGAATATCTGCTCTGGTGCTTTAAGCACCTCCTTCCGCTCCTTCTTCACTCACCTTGGTTTCTGCAGGGCTATTACTCTCATATTCTCATTCCTCTCTCTGGCTGCAGTTGCTCCTGGTCATTTCCCCACTCCCACACCCCACCTTCTTAACTGCATTATCCCAGAGGTGCTGCCACCATTGCCGATGGTGAGCACCTTGGCCAGCAGCAGGTCAGTCTTGGAGCTGGTGGTGTGTGGGATGTGGGGGAAACTTCTAGCAGCTTCTCACAGAAGCCACCCCTGTAGTCCCCCTCGCTACCAAAACCTTGCCATGCAAACTCAGTACAATATTGCAGATGCTTGTGGTGTTTTGTGAGCACTGGGAAGGCTTTTTTAAGGCCTTTTATAGGAGTTGGAACAGAAGAGAAATTTCAGCAAAGATGTCTTTTGTGTTTCTCATGTTCTCCTGCACTTTTTAATTTCTGATTTTTATGTTCAGCCTGATTACTGCCTGAAGTCAGCACCAGTGCTGCTGATGGTTTCCCACAGCTATGATTTGGAGTAAGTAGGTAGTTTATGGAGACACAGTGATCACCGAGGGCAAATCAGAATTTATATTTGGTCCTGGTGATTTTTGGATCCGTCTGTGGGGTGCCAAATAGCACTGAGCACTACAGAATTTCATGGAGTTCTACTGAGAACTGTGCTTGAGAAACTTGGAGTAAAGGTGACCAAACCTGTAACAATACCAGGACCTCTTGGCATCAAGTATTCTGCGGTCCGTCTTTTCTGCTCCAGAGTTGTGTTCTGGGTCTTGGCTCTAACTTGCTAGGACCAAACCTTTCTTTTCCTCATCACCTCTGTGCAATAAAGGGGATTGCAGTATGCTCTGTGTGGCCTTCTGATGACATCCACAACCAAGCATGTAATTAGGGGTGCAGATTTAGTGCTTTCTCTTTTGAAAAGCTGCTGTGTTTGCAATGTTGCTCTGGCAGAAGCATTTCCTCACTGGGGTATATCTTCTGTATCTTTCAGTGATGTAATAAGAAGGGAGGAACAATATAGGATGTTGAGAAGGACAATACCATATTTTAGAGTTAGGACAGAGCTGTTGAAAGCTGGAGCTGAGGAATGGCACCAAGCCAAAGGACAGCCTTCCTGATCTGTTTTTAAGGAATCTTTCCGGCTTTTGTGTAAACATTTAGTTTGCAGTAACGTTTATTTAAGACTATTTCACCTTTTTTGTTTTCTTTGCCTGCTTTACCACAAGAGTGCCTCCCATCCCACCTCAAGCCAGCAGAATTTCTTCCTAAAATCCCTCAGCACAGAAATTCCATAGGAAAACAGAATGATGTCATTTTAGTCGGACCATAATTTTCCAGCTGTTGGAGGAAGACATGTTGTGGTGTTTATTTCGCTACTTATAAAGATTTGTGGCAAAGAGGGAAATATTTTACTTCCAAGATCATTGTTCAAGTAATTGAAACTGCTCATCTGGAGCTTGCTGCCCTAGTTGGGGTGAGGGGGGTGGGGTGGGGCAGGGAGAAGAAGGAATGGCAAGGGAGATCCTGTACTCATGGTGCATAAGTAACTGTATATATGGTGCCTTAGAGGAATTAAGGGAATTACTTTCAGCATTGTTTCTATGGTGGGAAGGAAAGAGGCATGTAATGGGCAACCTTTCACCATAGCTGTGCCAGTGTGAGCTTCTGGCTTCTCCATTACTGGCTTTGCATTCAATGAGGTGGGTCAGGAAAGCTCTCACCTGGCTATGCCTCAGGTTGCCTCTCGTATCTACCAGAGACAAGGTTTCGTCCTGAGCTGCTGGCTCTGCTATAAGCCAGAGCTCTATAGGTGGCAGAAATTCTGTTGTAACATTGGTCATCATGGACTAAGAAATCTTTTGGCAGATTTCCAGATACAGAAGCTTAGATCTTACTGAAAATGAAAATCCTTGGTTGCCTCAAAAAAAAAATGTCCCAATACTTGGATTATCTCCTCTCAGAGTGGCAAAACCATATCATGTTATATAACTAGCCCAAGTTTTCCTCATGCTTTACAAAAGCCCTTGTATGTTATACTCTAGAGATGTTTTCTCATCTTTGTAGTGACCAGGTGTCCTCAGGTAAAGGGAAGGAGAGGAAAGGGGCAGGTGTCTGTGAGACCTGACATCCTTTGATACACTCATTTCCCATTAGTTCTTAAGTAACCCTTCAGTGGGAAGCAGGGTACCTCTGACAGGTGCAACCCTTGTTGCAGGTGCTCTCAGTACTTCCATCAGGAAATGTTCACCAAGCTTGCCCTCCAGTTCCTCTCAGCACTGCAGAAGGGCTGGATGCAATAATGAACAAAAGGCTTTTGGATGCTGCTGTTGCTCATTTTTTCACCGTGTGGGTCCATTAAAGTACTGATGCCTTTTGGGAACTCAGCTGGAAGAAGAAAACAGGGCTGGAAAAAATAACTGCATTATGTGAGACCACTGGCTACTGCTGGAATCCTGTCAGTTAGAAACACGTTCGGCAGGTTCCCTGTGCATCTGCTGCAAAGCTTCTGCTGACAGGACTTGAGCCCTAGCAGTGAAAGCAGCCAACAACAGCAAGGAAAAAAAAGCTTTGGGCTCTCGTATCCTCTGTGATCCCAGAGGCTGTGGGTAGCGTAACTTGGTGAAAGAGAAAACGAAACTGTTCAGATGTTCCACTGATGCACCCTGCAGCTTGTCACGGTGATCATGGGATGAAACGAGAGACTTCTTAGGTGGAAGAAAGATGTGTAGGTGAGGGACAGGCAAAAAGCTGGCAGGTTTGATTTTTCATTAGAGTCAATTCCACGTAGTTTAATTTCACTCTTTTCTCTTCCCCACTTGCCTTTACTGTCGTGCTTGGCACCACGCTTTCCACTCGAAACACCAATTTAAGAGAGTAAGAGTAGTCCAGCACAGAAATGTGTGCCAGCTGGACACATGGTAGCTATCCCTCCCAAGCTACCAAAGCGTGTACAGAAGCAGAGCTGAAGTTTGTCATCATTGATTGGGTCCAGAAATTAAAACAACCCCTTGAACTTGACACATAAATATAGTCTCTCCAGCTTTTAACCCTGCTCCCCATTACCTCATCATATTTTACTATGAAGGAAACATATACTATAATGTATTCTTTGTCACATATGGCCCACACCCTTATGTAAACTGCATTTTCAGTCCTCTTCCCATGCAGACGCATTACCCAATAGGCATTCCTCAGACATGCCAGTTAACGCTTTACTGCTTAGCAAATCTGTTGGATTAACACAATTATAGTAAAAAGTGCAGGGCAAAATAAATATTCCCCAAAGAACCTTTAGGAGGATTTTGCCATTTCTTGGTTAGTAAGAGATGATCCCTCAACAGACACCAGACTGGCCCTGTTTTCATTTCTCTTATTTCATCTGTCCCAGTGGAGCAAGAAAAATATAGCAGGGTAGAGGCAACAAAAGAATGAGCAACCTAGTAATATCTCTACGTTTTGGTTTGGTGTGCGGTGAAAGCTGAGAGTCAGGAGAAGAATCAGGGAACTTTGTGTTCAGCCAACTTCCAAAGCCTTTGGTGTTTGGCCAAATTTGCAAAACTTTAATTGTATGTTTGCTTTGTGTGTTGCAATACCTTGGAGATTTTCAAAGTGGTTCTCATATGTCCCTTTTGGGTGATGGGCCACTCCAAACATTCCCATTAAATGGATGTACAGCTTTCATGCTCACTGTACAATATCTGGTGTCCTCACAGCCTTGGTGGTCCCTTACCTGTTTAGGGACACACAGAGGGAGGATGATTTGCTGCATCAGGCATGTTTCCCCCTGGGTTGCTGGTGTCAACTACTGCTTACCCAGAAAGGAGGTAGCAGAAGTGGGTCATATGTCCCCCAGCATTCCCTTCCAAAGTGTCCTGAGGCAACTTTAGCCATTTATCTTTAGCTGTTCATTGTTAGTATTTTCCTTTGCTTCTTGTTGCAGTGGAACTGTAACATGGCTTTTCCTTACAGAGGTACCACTGGTGGCTTTTTTTCCATCACTCTTTTTGGTCTAGTTTGAGTCCTTAGAGTTTGGAAATCTCCAGTGAGTTTGGATCTGAATGTGACCGGATTGATCTGTGCTACTGCCAGTAATTCTTTGGGGGAGATGGGGTGAGAGAAAAAGAAAAAAATAATGCAAGCATTGAATTTATAGCACTCCAGATGTCAGGGAAATGAACATAAAAGTGCAGATGCCTTTTAGTCAGGCAAACTGTTCAAATGTATGCAAATGGGTGACAAGTTTATGTGAATATGGGGTGGGGAGCGGGGGGTGTGTGTGAAAAAGCAAGGAAAAATGCTTAAATAATACTCTTCTTATTGCTGTGAGTCTTGGCCATTGAGTTTGGTGGAAGTCATGGTTGTGATGACCTAAAGAAGGCCAAGGCCTTGGTAAACCTGACTATCTGGGTAGACTTTGATTTGGCTTAATGTTCTTGGACATACCATTAAAGTGACATAAATTCAGACCTTCTAAGTTATGAGGCCTATTGATCAAGCTTTTCCTTGCACAGCAGTATTTAGATTATTCTGCAAATCATCTTCATGGCTGGCTATGAGAGTTGACTACAGTGTCTTCAGTTAGGGTGGTGTAAATGTATGGGATTTAAGTGACAGCAGATGTACTTGCATGTACATTTCACATATGAGCATCTCGATTGTTTGGGGGTAACAAAACAATTCTCTCTGTCAAATGTGCTTCCAACTTGTGAATTAATTATATCTGCCTCCCTGCAAACTGTTTAGGAGCAGCTGGTCTTCCTGGCATCTTTATTAGCATGCAAAGAATCTTCTCTGAAGCATGAAATGCCAAAAGGCAAAGCCTCTGGCTAAGTCTTACCGTGGATACTCGGGACTGAATAGTGTCTGTCTGCAGCCAGGTGAAGAAAGGAGCCAACAGTGGTCAGTCTGAGGCATCTCCCTGTGCATGATCTTGATTTGCTATCTGTCCCTTTCTGCTTCTGGATAGAAACAATTTAAAAATATGGTCGTAGGCAACCATAAGGTTAAGGAAAACTGATACAGTCTGGATAATCTGCTGCTAAACAGCTTGTGTGGGTCTGTGTCCAAACCCCATGTCTTTAAATAATGTTTCAAGCTGACTAGCTTTTCTGGATCCCTTTGCTTAAAAAGCACAAGGGATTTTTGGATGGCAACTGCATGTTCTTTGTTCATCCATGAAGGAAAAGACCTGCCTTATATGTAGTCCCGTGATGCAATACTAGAACCTTTTAAAAAGTTATTAAACAGGTAGTAAAATTCCTTTACAAAATACATTTTTATTTGTACCATTTTTAGAAATGGCAGAGGACAAAACCACATCCTTACCCCCATTAAACCCTCAAACCAATCCACAGAAAAAAAAATTAAGCCTTAATTTGCAATAGCTGGCTTTTACTGTAAAGGAAAGGTGAGAAAAATAATACAAGTTATACAGCACACTTCTTACAAATACCAGCTTATATGAGCTAACACTGGCAGTTAACATCTTAGGTTTTTCTCAGCAATAAGCTACATCTGCAGAACTTATGGGTTGGGTTTTATAAAGTTCACAATTCAAAAATGTCTCTGTGCTAAAGGGCTTTGGCTCTCTAGCTCAGGGCAAATTTTATATGCTACAGTCTGTAACCATCTTTGTTTCTGGAGAAGTATATGCATGGATCATGGATTAAAATGTTTTACTATGTGGCATGTGGGTTTTATTATCTGAATAGATCATATCCTAAACAGGTCAGCTACCTCTGATTTAAATGCATGGAGAATGGGAAACAGCGTTCCTTCTTGCAGTAGGTTTATCTTGTGATACTGCAGCTATACTTCACTCCCAGCCACTATCTGAAAGGGAGAGCAGGATACAGGGGATCCAAAGTCAGTGTCAAAACTAATCCTGCTTTATTTCAATAGATGCAAGGGTTAGTATAAAAAATACATTTCAGCAGCCATTTTGATGATAACTTGGTGCATTGTCAACTGGTCACAACCCCTTGAGTCTCTGAACACGTTACAAGTAGAAATGGGCAGAGCATATCTGAAATAGCTGCAATCATGGTAGATGTGGAGAATTTGCTGGCTTGTAAACAGCTTGGGAGCCTGCTCTGCTCCAGACATGTTGGTTTTCCAGAGTTATTTGAATGGAACTGGTTCAGATTAAATTAATAAATCAGCAGAAAAGTAGAGGAGTGACAGGTTGGAATCAATGAGGGCTCAACCTCCCCTGACAGGCTGTGATCTGTATTTTAGGCATTTTCATATAGATATACTGTAGCATCTAGGCAGTATCTAGATAATGTTCAGATTTACCTTTGCTGGACTTGACTGCTTGTATTATCTCCTATAATTCTGTGTGAGAGAGTGTATGTCCATTATACACTCAGTGACGGTAAGGGAAGATGTTACATTCCTTCCTATCTAAGTGAAGGTGTTATATATGGTACTATATCAGAGGTAGATATAGTGGTGTTCTTGTTCTCATATCTTCTCCTTCTAAGTTTGTCTCCTTGATGAAGACCTGTTCCTTCACCAGGAACCGTGGTAGAAACCAGTGATAGTATGGGAGACACCCAGTGTAACTGCACCCAAGAAATAGAAGTTGGGGCATTCCTAGCATCAACACGTACCTCTGCAGATGTTAATGTGTGTGTGCTGTGTAGGATAGGAAACACGAAAATGATGAGCTCTTCAGAAACCAGAGGAGAAACAACAGAATAAGTAGATAGAATACCTGTGGATGGAAACAGTTGTCTGCATGGGATGAAGAAAGGAGGGTAGTGTTACTACGACGTATTTGTTGTCACAGTTATCTGCTATTAAATATGTTTTAGCTTTGTGTTATTGTTTTCAGTGAGACCAAGCTGACTATTATATAGCCATGCAACAGTTTCCCAAGGGAAGTGGGGGGAAGCTATTTACTGATTTGCTTAAATCTCTGTTGAACAAAGCAGTGGAAAATACTCTGTAGGAAATAATCATCCACTGGCAGGGGGTTGGAAGAGGTTACGTAACAGTGATCGTATTTCTGTACAATGAATGATTCTGTTTATATAATATTCATTTCTGGTCCTGTACCCTAGACTTTGCTTATTTTTGTCTCATCCCAAGATAATGTAGCAGATAAATTTGACTTACTGATTTTGGCCGTGATTTTTAGAAACTAGTTTCTTGTTTGCATTTGTGCACATGACTACAAATGCCTACAAAGACTTGTTTCTCTTGAAGGTGTATGTCTCTTTCTGGGCTGAATTTTTAACATACTGTAGTTATCTATCTTTAAAAGGGGCAGGGGATGACCTTGGGAATTATGCACCAGTCAGTCTAACCTTGATATCTCAAGATATACTAGAACAAATTATTAAGCAGTCAGTATGTAAGCACCATCCAGATAATAAGGTGATAAAAAAGAGTCAACACATATTTGTCAAGAACAAATCATGTTAAACCAATCTAATTTCCTTCCTTCACAGGGAGACTGGCTTAGTGGATAAGGCACAAGTGGTAAATGTGATACATCTTGACTTAAGCCAGGCTTTTGACACTATGGCACATTATATACTTATATGTAAACTGGAGAAACGTGGCCTGAATACAAGGGGAGGGCCTGATTCTTCGAACACCTTCACATTTAGTGGTGCCCCGTTAAAATGAGAATTCAGTTTTGATCTCAAAATAGCAAATTAGTTGTGGACCTGGTTCCAGTCAATATTTTCATTACTGACTCAAATGATGGAATCAAAAATGTAATATTTAAGGGGGCAGAAGGCTGAGAGGGTACAGAAACGCTTCAGAAAACAGGATTAGAGGAATGAATGAACACAATATGCTGGGAAAAAAGTTATTAGCATGGTGGCACTCAGATTATAAAACTGCAAAGTAGTGTGCATCAGATAATCAGTAACTATGTGGTGACTTTGCAGTGGGACAGAATATGGAGTTTTGGTGCCTGGCAAGTGGAATGGGAATAAAAAATGTGATAATTGCATTGAAAGAGCAGCTCTTATGGTGGAGCATGGGAGCAAAGCTGTTGTCTGCAAGACATCTCTATTGAGTGCCGAGAAGTCAAAAACTGGATTTGGGGTCTGGTTTTTTACTTATTTTGAAAGCAATGCAGGAAAATGGGATGTAACCCAGAAAAGCGACCCTAATGATTCAAGACTTAGCCAATACGATCTGTGCTGAAAGACTGATAGATTTCACTGTGTTCATCTAGAAAAGATACATCTGAGAGAGGATATGAGTCTTCTTGGGAAGTGTTAGTCAAATAGGATGCGGATCTAGCAGTTGGCATGTCTGCTGAACATAGCATCAGAAGTCTTTTCCCAGATGCTCAATAGAAGGCTCCCTGTAAATTCCAAACTGAACTCAGATTTAGCAGATCAGTGCTTTACTTGCTCAGGCATGTGGAAAGTGTCTCTCACACCTACCCCTCAGCAGTGCTACTGCCCCTGATCTGTGCTAGTTGTTCTCATTCCACAAATTGCCATCGTGTCTCTGTATTTAATATCCGAAGGTGCAGTGTGTCTGCAGACTTACGTGCAGATGTTAGTGTTTTCAAAGGGGTGGAGTTACCTAAAACATGGATTAAAGATGTGAAAATAAATTCAGAGATTGGCTTCACTGGTAGCAAAACAAGGCTTTTGGTTGGTCAAAAAACAGGTGTCCCTCCTCTGGTATGAAACAGGAGACCTCGTTATCTAGGATACAGAGTAGGCTGAGGTACTTAACAAATATTTTGCCTCGGTCTTCACCAGTAAGGGCTCTAGTCATAGTGTCCAGGACACAGAAGGCAGAAGCAGGGACTGGGAGAATGGAGAACTGCCCACGGTATTGGAAGATCAGTTTCAAGACCATCTAAGGAACTTGGAGGTGTACAAGTCCATGCGGCCTGCCAAGATGCATTCAAGGGTCCTGAGGGAACTGGCAGATGAAATGGCTAAGCCACTGTCCATTATATTTGGGAAGTGATGGAAGTCCATTAAGTTCTCCCTTTCTAGGAAAAACATTTTTTTTTTTTTTTTTTTTTAAATGGGGAAAAGGAAGACCCAGGGAACTACCAGCTGGTGAGTCTCCCTTCTGTGCCTGGTAAGATTGTGGGGCAGATTACCCTGAAAATTATGCTCAGGCATGTGAGAACTCAACATGACCCAGGAATGTGTGCTTGCAGCCCAGAAAACCAACTCTATCCTGGGCTGTGTCAAAACCAGCATGACCAGTAGGTCGAGGGAAGTGATTCTACCTCTCTGCTCTACTTTGGTGAGACCCCACCTGCAGTACCGTGTCCAGCTCTGGGGTGCTCAGTACAAGAAAAACATTGAGCTGTTGGAACAAGTCCAGAGGAGGGCCACAAAGATGATCAGAGTGCTGGAGCAACTCTGCTACGAAGACAGTCTGAGAATTGGGCTTGTTCAGCCTGGAGAAGAGAAGGCTCCAGGTAAACCTTATTGCAGCCTCTCAGTACCTAAAGAGGATACAGGAAGACCAGAGATGGACCTTTCATCAGGGAGTGAGTGACAAGGGGTAATGGCTTTAAACTAAAACAGGGGAGATTTAGATTAAACATTAGGAATAAATCTTCTTCTGTGAGGGTGGTGGGTCCCTGGCACAGGTTGCCCAGAGAAGCTGTGGCTGCCCCCTCCCTGGCATGTTCAAGGCCAGGTTGGATGGGGCTTTGGGTAGCCTGGTCTGGTGGAGGGTGTCCCTGCCCATGGAAGCAGACATTGGAACTATCCTATAGGGCTTTGGGGTGCCTTCACACCTAAACAGTGTTGTGAATCTGTGATACAATCTATCTGTATAGGATTGTTAATCACTGGAATACATTACCAAGGGTAATGTTGTAGGCTCTCTTCTGAAGGTTTTAAGAAGTTTGATGGACGTTTTTCATGGCTGGAATTAAACTTGATATTGTTTCTGGGTAAGATAGGCTGGATGCTCTCTTAAGATTTCTTTAAGCCTGACATCTGTATGATTTTGGTGACATAATGTTTTTCAACAATATTAATATATTTTTATTGCTGCAAAAAAGCACAGCACTGACATAATCCAGGCAGTTTTGCTTTATGATGAGAGATGAAAATATAGGTATGAGTTCATAAAAGTCTCAGGAAACAAAAAAGCCTGATCTGACTTTAAATATAAATGAACACAGGAAGAATGATATGCTGAATAATGATCCTGCAAAACAAAACTAGCTTAGTTCCTCAGTACTAGCTATCACGGGGCATTGATTATCTATCATGTCTAGTTTGTGCAGTAACATAAGAATTTAAATTGTAGCCTCACCCAAAACAAACACAGATGCATTTTCTCTAGGTGTTAATCTCCCAAAGGCCCGCAGTCTTGTAATGTAAGCAGACCTCTGAGCTCCAGCCTGGTTAGCTCTGTGTCAAATAAACTGCATTAATATCCTGGGTCAAAACTTCCATCAGGCAGCCTGAGGGCAGCAGCACGTGCACTGACACCTTCCCAGGGACAAGCACCTCGGAACTGGGCCCTTGATTTATGATTGTATGTTTTCATTTTTGAGAGAAGTGTAGTGTTTATGTGACACACAAGGCTTCTGATAACTCTTCTGTTGCTAAATCTCATCTTGTGCAGGGAATGCTTACCCTGCTCCAAAGAGAAAACCAAGGGGGAAATGAAGTGGAAGGTTGCAAAGAAACCAAACTGTGCTCCTTAAAACCCCATTCTGAGAAAGGGCTCTCGAGCCTCGGGGACTCTGAGGGATCTCTGCCCTTTTGAAAGAGGGGAGAGCTGCAGTTAGTGCTGCTGTTTCTTCTGAGGGCTTTTATGGTAAGCAAGGGGAGCAAGCTCTGCTGTGCCTCGGTCCTCAGCTGGTGGCTTTCCAAGCTGCTGGAGGCACCTTCTTGGTTTCAGCTCCCGCTCTTTGCATCCTCTCTGTAACGGAGAAGCTCAAACTGACAGTGATGAATTTAATGCACAGAGGGAGTGAGACTGCCCCTTTTTACTCCTGATTCACTACTCTGTAGCTCTGTAGGAGTCAGTGGTTCCTAAATTAGTGATCTAGGGCGATGTGCTCCAGGCTGCCCCCACCTCTTTCAGGAAAGCTCCCTCTGCGCTGGCACCCGTGCGGTAGGAATTAGCCCGGGCACTGCCGAAGCCTCTGTCGGATCGGTCAGGTTGCAGCTGTACTCTTGCTCTTGCCTCGTTTGCGCTCCGAGTGGCCTCTGAAGGCAGGAAGGCAGAGGGCAGTCTTCGTCTTCTCTGCGCCAGGCCTGGGAGCTCCCTCTGCTCCACCCGGGCTGCTCAGACGTGGCATGCAGCCACAGAAAACAATAGCTGCGCAAGAGAGGGCTGCGTCCCATGGGTGGCCTTTCAGGAGCAGGGAGATTTTGAAAGAAAAATGCTGCTGTGCCCAACTTCCCTTGTGTACATGCTGCTACCAGAAGCTTCCCCTATGAATCCCTTTTCTTCAGAGCCGAAGCCAAATCCTGCTGCAGTCCATAACCAGAGGAGCATCCTGCTGACTTCTACAAGAGACTTGTCTGAGGGTGGCATGAAATGGCTCCCAAGCAGCAAATCATTTTAGCTCCCCCTTTGTGAATACTGCGGGCTCCTCTGCTGCTCTAGAATACGCTCCCTGTGCCTGAACAGGCTGGGACTGGTTAACCCTCGGTGCTCTGCTAATCCACGGTGGTTTGTCTGTCTGCGGCCATGGTGGAGAAGACAGCGTGGGTGGATTGCCCCAGGGTTCAGTACAAAGCGTTACCACGGCTGGATGTAGCCACCAGCTACAGCTGCCAGAGTTGGGGCTGAGCACGTCTTTGCATTGTCCTTCTACTCTCAGGCAAACCCCAGGAGAGCATTACTCCAAAGTAATCTGGATGAAGCCCCAGACGGGTCTCCTGGAGAGGAAGCATCTCCCATGTCCTTGTGTGGAAGGGGAGCAGTCTGCTCTCTGCCTGCCCTTCCCCAAGGACTCTCTCACAAGGAGAAGTCACAGGCTGATTTTAAACCCTGTACCTGGACTAGACTGTTGCATCTACCTGTTTGCTGTAGAGTGCGATTATATTCTTGAATCTCAGAAGTGATGTCTTGGTGACTTTATCACATAAATTCTGCATTATTGTATTAAATCTCTGTTCTTGTACTTCCGAGACATCTAGAAATAAAAAAAAAAGAGGGCTTACTAGAAAACCTCAAAGTCCTACATAAAGATCACTTATGTGGATTTTAAGGAAAATCCTTGAAAGATTTGACCCAAAGAAGAACTTACACTAGTTGGGTTTTTTTAACAAGTATTTTTGTCTGACTTTGAAGTATCAGAAAAGCCAACTCTAGTCCCTGATGGTTTTGGTGAGGGACATACATCTCTTGGACCATAATGTATTAAATGTCTCTTCCTTCACAGCATTGATTAGCTATTGGAATTAAATGGACATTTAATAAAATGGAAACATGTAAAAATTTCAAAGCAAAATACTTCTGTGTTTCCAAACCAACTGGTAGTTACTGTCCTGTTGTGAGTAACTTTGCCCATTCCACAGTCATTGGTGCTTCTTCCCTGGCACCTTTGCTAAACACCCCCAAAACATTCATCCTTCTAATTACAAGAAGGCATAAAAGGAAATAATAATAAATAAGAACAATAAAAGAAGTAAGCCTGATGTATTTGCAGCTGTACATTTTTCCCAATGAAAGTCATGTGTGCAGAAACCTCAGTGATTTTTGGCCCTGGCTTACTGAAATTAAACAGACTGATACCTATTTATAATCTCCAGACTTCAGCCAGTAATGCATTTTATCACTATGGTTGCAAATACAAATAACCACTAAGCAAGTATTTTTCACAAAAATGAATGAACTCTGAGGTTTCCATGGAAAGACTTGCCTCTTGTGGTAGGGCAGTGGGGAAATGTGAAGCAAGTGCTGCAAAGTATTTAAGTCTAATAATGGACTTCACTTTTATTCTGGTATGGATATTTATCATTTCTTTTAATTTCATCGGTTTGCAGTAATCTTCTGTCACTTATAGAGGCTGATTTTTCTACTGTACTTTCAACAGGAAGGAATAGCGGGATATTTAAAATAATTCTGTTTATTTTTAATTAGAAAGCAAGTAACTTAATTGCTTGTTCTTTTCTTCACTTGATTACATTTAATAAATTCGACAGAGCACATACCAAAGTGTTCTCTAAGTAACATAAACCACATGTACTATCCCACATAGAAAGGACATCAAAATTTAATTTCTGAATGGTTTTATGTAGATGAGCTTATTGTGGCCAAATTCAACCAGCCCCATCACGTTCAGAGTTTACCAGCCATTGTTAATTTTCTCATTGCAGCCTTCCAGTACTGAAAGGGAGCATATAGACAGGAGTGGAATCGGGTTTTCACAAGGGTAGAGAGTGGTAGGACAAGGGGGATGGATTGAAGCCAGAGGAGGGAAGGGTTAGGTTAGATATCAGGGGGAAGTTCTTCATGGAGAGAGTGGTGAGGTGCTGGGACGGGCTGTCCAGAGAGGTGGTGGATTCCCCAAGCCTGGAGGTGTTCAAGGCCAGGTTGGATGGGGCCCTGGGCAACGTTGTCTAGCTCCAGGCCTGGAGATTGGTGTCCCTGCCTGTGGCAGGGGGGTTGGAACTCAATGATCCCTTCCAGCCAAGCCCAGTCCGTGATTATGTGAACAGCTGAAAGGTGGTGATGGTGATGTAATAAGGCTACAGGAGAGAGCAATCCAGGCACCTGTCCTCAAAATCTGCCCTTTCACCCCTCTCCCCCCTAAAAAAATGCTGATTGCAAGCAATATGCTCTGTGTGACAGGACTGACAGCGTAATAGCAAGATTCAGACCTGGTTCTCATGTGTTTGAGGGTTGTTCCAGTACCATCACAGGGGGCTGAGCTCCTCTGCATTCTGTTTTTTCCTATTTATTCTCTTGTCCGAATGTACTCCATAGAGCACTTCGGTCCCTCTTCTGGTATGCAGGTGACCTGTCTGAGGACCAGGCTTCCATGGCTGTGCCAGCTATTCTGGAAAGACTTCTGTAAGCAGTTGAAAAGGGGGACCAAGGTATTCAGGGTATGAGAACTCCTCATCTCCAGTGGTAAAAAGCTGGAGGTGGAGTCTTCAAATTCTGTTTGTCACACCTGCAAGGTCTCCTCTGGATGAAATTTTCTTTGTGCTTGTCATCTTCTAAAAAAGATGCGATTTATTCCTAGGGAGGGAATTTTTTTAAAAACAAATTGCATCATGGAAGCCTTTTATTTTAGTGATGTGGCTCTTTGTCACTTGCAGATGTGAAAGGCTTGTTTAGTACTGGCGTCTTCCATAACCCCACATTAATACTTGCCTGTCAGATCAGGTGTGTAAAACCAGCCTGCCTATTAGACAGCGAGCTGTGATTGAATCCTTTATTTATGACTTCTGCCCCACATTGCATTAATTAGAATGCAAATTAAGGGTTTCCTGGAAAGCTGCTGTTTACTTCTGCCATACTTTACATGTTTCATTAGTCTTAGGACCCTGACACAGTCAAGTTATATCAATTTAACAAGTTATCAGTCAGCAGAGCTGTTGTAATTGTACATCCACATGCACGCAGGCTTCCTGGACTGCAAGGTGATGCAGCCTTCATTTTGCTGCCAGTGAAAGGCATTTAAGCTATGTTATCTTGTCTTCTATTAGCTACCAGGGCTCAGCTAATTAGAGGTAACTTCTTTTTCAAACAGCATAGCTTGATCGTGTGCCTGAGCCTCTGATGTACACCAAAGCTTCTGAACCAGACATTGTAAGACATTTTTAACTGATCAGAACAAGTTTCATTAAAGAGTTGTTTTTTTTTGTGCAGTGCTCTTGATAGCAACTGTGAGCAGTCTGTATCCATGACTGGTGGGACATTAAGGTGGATTGTGACCAATCAGAGCACAGATTATAGGAGAGTTGTGTGTGTGTTTTGATTTTAACCACACAGTTTATCACAGGCTGCGTTTTCATGTGTTGTCCCTCATTACCACCAGCCTTTGGTGTCTGCTCCTCACTCGAGGAAACGGGCCAGGTTTGGTGCCTCTCTACAGACTCTGCTGGGGTTTGGCAGCATGGCTGGACCTCTTGCACAAGGCTCCTTTGCCGTCCTGGCATGGACCTGCAGAGCTTCACAAGGGCGAGTGTCCTGTGTGGAGCATCTCTTGTCTCCACTTGCCTGTAGCTGTGCAAGGCACTGAGTTGAAAGTTAATGTTTTCTGTTTCTTACTGGGAAATATGGGGATATACTGGGAATAATATCATTTTGGAGGGAAATCTGTTTAAAAAATAACTGCTGCTTTCTTAGCCTTCTGAGGTGCTGTGATGAAAGATGTATCTCTGGATGCATTTAAGCCCCAGAGGAAAAATTTTCACGCAAATTCCTCTGAAGGAGCTTACACCAAAGTAACTAAGAATTTGGCCCCTGGCACCGTTATTTTCCTCAGCTCCCACAGTGACAGAAGGGGGTGGAGGGAAGTAACCTATCCCATTTCTGTTTGAAAATATTTAGCTTGAGTGATGTGAAGATTTCAGTAGATCTGTGACAAGATCAAAGACTATAAATTATTTAACAGTGGTTCTACTTTTGTGGAATTATTTAAAGTATCATAATTGCAGCTCAGCTTCCCAGCCTTCATTTTCAAGTCTGGAATTCTGTTGGGAACTATCATAATCACTGAAGAGTATAATATTACAGGCTGGGTATAAAAATATCTTTTTAATGACTAGCAAATTAGTGAAATGTCTTGACCTGAATCTAGACCAAACAGAAGACAGTGTTTTTATGGAGGGGGAAGAAAGACTAAATTGTCACCACATTGTTATTCTTGTTAAATTCTCCACTACTTAAAATGTCAGTTGATTAGATAAAATTTGTAACACTGTGCATCAATGCAAGTGATGAAGGGCTGTGTGTTACATAGTATCTTGGCATTTCTGCACTTTTGTTTCCCTTTTAATGCTAGCATGAGCATTCTGTGACTGAAACTTGGAAAAATAAAGGCTATTCATTACTTTAGTACTCTGTGAACAATAGAGATCATGAAAGGCATCACAGGGAACTCCTCTGTGTGTTGGCTCTTCAAGAAGCAAGACGAGCCCTTGGAGGGTTTTCTCATAGGCTTCAAGTAATTGTTGTGTGCATGATCTGCCTGGCTAAACTCTCTGACTTAACTGAAATAGGAGCTAGAAGAGACAGGAGTTTCCCACCCTGTACCATGTGATTCAGAGTGTTAACTGAGTCTCTGTTTACCTAACAACAAGAATTTATTCTCCAAATTCTGGTTTGCAGGTGAGCTAGGGAAGCTGAGCCCTCGTGTTCCTGCACACAGTCCTCTGTCAGTGGTGAAATTGTCCATTTGAGAGATTTTGACTGTACAGTGAAGGTCTCTGCAGGTGAGGATTCTCTTCCTGGTTACATTATCAGCTCCCACCATGATCTGGGACAAGTCACTGAGCTTTCTCTTCTTCACTGCCTGCAGATTAAGCCAGAAGTGATAATACCAACCACTTTACACACTGAGCATTGTGTTACAGCAACTGCATTTGCAGTGCAGCGTCTACGTATCGGAGTGGCAGTGCAGATGGGTGAATGCCTTTTGGGTATAATAGATATTTTTGGGACAGAGACCACCTCAAAGTCCTGTGTTCATGGGATTCCTTTTGCAGCAAGGCTGCAGTCTGTAATGCTGAGCTCCAGAGCCATACTTCAAAATGAGAAATAGGAGCCCTGAGATAGCGCAGAGCAGGAACAGAGGTGGTCTCCATTCCTGCCTTTCTCCCAGGGCCCACGGTGCTCTGCGTTGCAGAGACAAATGAGAAATTTGTTCAGCACCTGGCTCCAATGAATGTGATTAGTCTTTAATTAATATGAGTATGAAGGAGAATCATAAATTAAATGCAAAAGACTGTTATCCTGAGACTTAATATCCTGGAAGGACCCGCGTAGCAGGTTGGAGACCGTCAACAGCAAGGTTACACTCAATACCTTTGTGTATTGTGGATGCACATCAGATTAGTAACGCTTCCCAGAAGACAAACACAATGTGAACAATCGTTTTTACTGGCAAATGTCATCTGTTAGATATCAGCCTAATTTTCTCCAGTGACACAAAGCAGACTTCATCCTCGCTATGCCGAGCATTTCGTTAGCCAGTATCCAACCTAGTGCTCTGGCCCCACTACTCTTTCAGGCTGCGTGTTGACATGCACTGGGGATCTGGAGTCTCCAAAGCATTTAGGCGAGATTGTATCATGGTGCAGCCATTTCTTTCACTTCTCCACACTGAATTACACCCTCCTACTCCTTGGAAATACGGTAGGAGTATGTTGCTTGAAGAGCTTACTCATTTTGTTGCGGTTCCTTGCTGTTTGGTTTTGCTGAAGTTGTGTTGACAGATCAGGAAAGGCTTAGAAAAGGACATTAGGAAAACCATCAGAGATCTGGAAAACTTACCCATAGAAGCTCAGTCTTGCTAGTTTGTCCAACACTGTGACCTAATGATATCCTAGAAGTACTTTGAGTGAAGACCTTTGTGATTAGTGGATGGCTTTTTTCTCTCCCAGGAAAAGGGGTGACAAAGTAGGAAATGATACCTTTATTTATTTGTTTGGTTTTTTCCTTTAAATGGAAGGAGTGATTACCAGCTGTTTTCTTGGATATGAGTTCCTCATCACTTTCAGTCTTTAGTATTTTAGCTGCTTATTTCTGGAGTCAGGAGTGGGTTTTATGGCCTGTGGTGGTAGGAGCTGATGCTCAAGCAGACTTGATGCTTGCAATTGTATATAACTGGTGGCAGTGATCTTTCTGGCCCCTTACAGTCCTGCATCCCTCAGCTGGGATCTTCTGGGGAAAAAACTTTGATTTTCAAGAAGAATGAACGGAACAAGAGACCTTTTTTTCTGACCTGATTTTTCCACTGTAAGAGGTCAGATTGTCCACAATCCTTCCACATGACCACAAACTCTTCTTGGTGAGTAGAAGCTGCTCTTCAATTGAAAAAGCTCCAAAACCCTTCCCCTACCAACAAGATTTTGCCAGGAACTCCCTTAGTGAGCCTGTGCTGTAAGTAAGCAGGCTTTGGAAAGCTCCAAGATACATTCTGCACTGTACAGAGACTGGATAGCAGTGAAATCTCATCTAGTATGTGCCCTAGAATTACTACTCATCCCTCTTTATAATAAATGAGAGCTATTTGGCTACAATCTCTCTAAAGCTGTAATGCACCAGCATCCTGGAGTGCAAGAGTCCTATCTTAGATGGTTACATTCAAAACGTACCCTAGGGACAGTTAGAGAAATTTATAATCATCCCTTTAGAATCCCAGGATTAAATTCTAAGTGGCAAGAAAATAAATAAACAATGCTTCTCCCTAATGCCTATTTATTTACTGTAGATCAATGGAACATTCAAGGATGAAATTGGTTTTCTTAGAGGATTAAAAAAATATTTAAAATAGGCTTTGTTATGAGAATTAATATTGTGGATTCTGGAGGGCTGAAGGGTTGATGTAAGCCAGGTTATCAGAAACTGTTCCATCTGAAAGAAGTATGTAGAGGTAAAGGAGACATCCCTTTGGTTCATCAGTTTGACATCCTGCTAAAAGAAGTCTGTGAAATTGCCCACTGTTGCTGGAAACCAGGCAAAGAGTGTGGCAGTGTGCACAGCACGTTACTGTTCGTGCTGTTTCCCCTGCTTCTTGTAGCTGGTCCAGAGCAGCAGATGACATCTGTGTGTGTAAGAGGCAAGGTCAGCAGATGCAGACCCCAGCTCCTGGGATGCACTTCCACTCTTTCCTCCTCTGGCCATGGTGCACGTGGCCTGAGGCAGGTGTCTCCCACTGTAACTACTGATGCTGTTTTCCCTGGACCCTTTGTCTGTCTGAATTTGGAAGGGAACAGGCAAACTATTTTGATTCTGTTTTAGCAAAAGGAGGAATAATAGCAGGAGAGGAGGGTTTAGAGCTGTTTACCAAAATCCAGAATGGTGTGGATTGGGGCACCGGTTGCTGCCACTTCACTGAAGAGCAGAGCGGTCACTTTTCATCTTTGGGAAAAAACAAACCAAAAAACCATGGAAAAAAAACCCAATGCTGGCAACAATAGAATGAAAAATCAGTCATTGAAGTCTATAAAACCCAAGTTGTCAGACCATAAGAACAGTAAATGTCCAGGTGAAACAAAGACTTTTAAAATGAAAATCTAATCTTCAAAGTATATTGTGTTTGTATAGAGTGTTGCTTCTTCTCTCTCTCTGTTTTTTCCTCTCCACCGTTTCTGAAAGTTCTAGAGTCCTTGAAGGTTAACAGTATTGCAGCTCTGCCTACCAAGATCTAGACCTTGAATAAAGTCTCTGGTGATGGGACAATGAAATTTACTGAATTTAATGAATTTAATGAATCTATATGGGCATACACAAGTCCTCTAAGAGCTCCTCTGTATGCTGCATCTGTCTTCCATACCCTTTCATTTTTTAAATCTTGTTTTCCTTGCAGTGTCTCGCATGTCCTTTTTTTTCAAAGCCCCATTTCTACTGCAGACTTTATCCAAGCCACTTGTTCTGCTGCTGTGATGGAGGCATCATCTGAATGGTTCCTTTTTCCAGGCTGTAAAGTCCTCCTCTTGAAGCTGTGTCTATGGTGTTGCTTCTTCTGATGGCATTTGTATCAGTGGTTCTTGTCCTTTTGAGGTAGGGGAAAGCCCATTACTACATTTTGAAGAGGTAATAACAACTTGTGATCACAGCAGGTCAGGAGGGAAGGTTACTTTTGGCTAATTCTTTGAGCACAGGTCTCATTTTCTGATTTAAAACTTCCATGTCAGTGGGAGGAGATGATCTTGCCAGGCTGTCATGGGCTACCCCAGCCAGGATAAGCAAAAGAGTTAAATGTTGTGGGACATCTGTGAATCACAGACTCCATGTGGGAGACAGGGATGTCAGTGATGGAAGCAACTATGAAAAAGAATAACAGGAGAGTTCAGTTAATGATGGCTGAAATCTTCTGAAGAGGAAGGAGGGGAAGAAATTTGAGTACCAGATAGTGAATATAAGCCTGAAGGTATGTAGAAAATATGTACGGTGGCAAAGAGAGAGACCGCAGAGGTCTATAAATGATGCAGGAAATTGTGAAGGCTAAGATACAGTTGGGGAACTGATTATATATATATATGTATGTATATGTATATACGATGGACTTAAAAATCCTTACAGGCGTCTGGAGAGATTATGTGGAAAAGAAACTTTGCATGATGGGACTAAAAGGCATTGCTAATTGATAACTATAGACTCTGCTTTAGAAAGGCCATGAGTGTTTTAAAAGATGGGAGGGATGATTGCAGGCTTTGCAAATGAACTCTGCGTGTGTCAGGGGGAGGTGAAATATTTCTCTACACTTGGTTTGAGGACTGGAGTTTTTGGGGTTGTTGTCAGGGAAGTGCTTATGGCTGTAAATTGCTTTTTTTAAAAAAAACCCTCTCTCTCTTTAATTTAGAAGTCCTTTGTCCCATTTGCTGCATTAGTCTTACAGTTCTTGCTTTAGGCTTATATTAAAAGTTGGCAGTCTCGGCTGGAGGAAAACTAGGGGATAGGTCAGATGCTAATTAATTTCATGCTAATTGTGCCATAATTTGAAATCCAGTGGATTAGTTTCTGTGGGAGAACTGAAATATATGGAAAGGCAAAAATGAGTAAGGATAATTAATCTCTGTAAAATTGCTCAGAATGCTCGAAGAAAAAGAGGTCTTGTTTTTGCTTTTATTTTTTTGTTTGAAATGTTTTAAAGGCGCCTGTGCTGTGGATTACGTGAAACATTGATTTCAGCTGAATGACACGTCTTTGTTCCTAAAACACCTAAAAGAAAGACCTCAGCAGCTGGCTGAGCTCTTGGTGAGGATCTCCTCCCAGTAGATAAGCTGTTGGTTTTGGATAGATTGACCATGGAAAGGTTGAGCTGGGTGTCGCATGGGAATGCCACTTCTCATCCGCCCTGTGTCCCACTGAACTGAAGGACATCCCAGAGGTTCAAGGTGGGTTTTATGGACTGCTGTACCCTTAAGTGTGCTACTGTGCTGAGTTCAGCAGAGCCCTCTGTGCAAGGGGAGTGAGAGCCTGTGGGTTTGCAAGGAGTTTGAGCTGTGGCATCGTTGCATCCTGAGCCCTTCTGCACCTGCTCAGGGTAGGGAGATAGCTTACCCAAGCAGATGGTTGCTGCATGCAGTATCCTCGGTGAGAGGGTAGTCCAGACCTTTGAGCTGAGTAACCAGAAAGAAGAAAACACTGCTTGTCTATTTGTTTTCTTTTGAGTAGTAGACAAGGGACAGGGTGTGGATGCAAACCACTGTGCCTTGATCACCGTGCTTCCCTCCCACCGAGTCTCCGGTGGCAGTTGGGAGACTTGACTCTGAGCCAGGCTGGGGTAGTAATTTACTGCTGGCTTGTAATGGCTGTAAATTACTGCATGCCCTGGAGAATGCGGTCATGGAGGTAGAGCTACGACTCAGACTTGATTCCTGTGCACACCACCTCTAAGGTCTTAGGTGATGTCAAGCCTCAGTGATGTCAAATAAACCTGATGTCAAACTAACCTGGGTGCATTTCCAGACCGGCTCCACACAAAATATCTCTGCAGGTAGCTGGTGTTACAGCATACAGTTTCCCTGGAGACTTCTCTCCACCCATTGTGGGCCTACTAGAGTTCAGTGACCTAGTTTTGAACTGTTGGAGAGCCAACAACTTCCAGAGTCTCTTGCTCTGCAATCCAAGGAGCTCGGACGCAAGGAGGAGGCGGGGTGGGGCGGCGTGTTTTTGAACAACCGAACTCCTTTTGTTTTGCCTTCTACTCGCGGCCACCAAGCAGAAGTTCAAATAACATTACAAAGCAGAAAGCTTTATGATTAATTGCGCCGGGTACAGATGTAATTTAAACATATCGACTTGTCTGAACTAAGTGCCAGACGGTGCAATAGGGGAGACAGGAAGTGGCCGGTGGAGATTGCTGAACCAAGCTGGAATCCAAAGTCGGGGAGAGGAAGCGCATCATCATTTAACTTGGCTTGGCAGCTCAGCAGAAAACTGATGCAACTGCTGATGGACACTGATATCAAAGGGAGAAAAATCATGACAAATTCTTTGTGCTTTTAAAATTAATGTAAAGCTAATCAATAGCTTGACTCGGTGCAATATAAAAATGTAGTACTGGGACCTCCATTAAAATGATTTTTCTTTAAACCTATATTCTGGGATTGCTATTAGAGAGACTTTAGAGATAATAGTGGCAGTTAAAAGACAGCTTTCTAATTCCCATCAGGTTGTTGCATTTCACTGCAACTAGTCTGTAGCTGCGCTGGGAACTAGGTAATGTCAGCCCTTGAAAGATTATGTTTTCTTTAGCTTTTTTTCCTTTATGGACCAGTGGGTCCCTAGGAATATTTACGATAGCTTTTAAATGGGTTGAGGGATGGAGAGAGGGAGAAACCATTTGACTGGACTAGACTTGCTGTGCTAAAAGAGCTCACAGCTTCCCCCCCACCCCTCCCCGCCCCCAGCAAACTGTGACCATATGGGAATCTGTGAGTCAAAGTTCAGAAATCAACCAGCTGCCTTGGGTTTCTGATAACAGATCCTTTTGTGGCGAGGGCTCCCTTATCTTTGATAACCCATGCGTCTGAAATTGGAATATGTATATTTTTCTCGACTTCATGGGTGTACTTCACCACCCTGGGCACACATTCTTCGCTCCCTCACTCAAGCTGGCCATAACTGTTTAATGGCTACGACTGTGCCATCTGTATAAGTGTTACATCGCTCACCACAGTCCTTCTCAGAGACGTCTATTCATCTCAAATTGTGTCTCTGTGGGTGCCGGGCAGGGAGACTCCTCAGCTCAGCACCCCTGGAGCTGGCTGGTGATTCATGCCTCCAGAGTTTCATGGCGTTGGCTGTGCAGAGAAGAGAGCCTTCTGCTCCATGTGTTTCCCCCTCCTCCTTTCCCGGAATGCAGTGTACATCCTGAACTCACAGCTCTGCTTCACTTTTGCACAAAGTGTGGATGTTGTGCAACAGGGTGACGTTTGCCCACGTGCGGTTTTGGAGATGGCACCTTCTGTCTGTGCAGAATCCTATTCCAGGTGCAGGTGTTGTGGTTTTACTTTTCCTCTGCTGTGAGAGCCCTGCAGTGTTTGCCGGACTGTGCTTATCTTGGGGGAATGCAGAATGGGTTGTTCATCCTTGCTGCCTATCACCTCAAAGGAGATCTCAGCTTCCCTGTCATCTCAGGTTGCATCTTAGCCTCCCTGTGCTGGTGTGCTGAGTTCTCTTCAACCTCAGAGCAGGAGATGCCTGTGACTACAGATGTCCCTAAGCAAGGAGTTCAGGGTAAAGAAAAAGCATCTAACCACAAATGTTCTGCGGTTTTCCTAATCCTTCTCTAGTGAATGAGAGTTGCCCAGATGCAGAACAAGAAGTACTCTGTGCCACAGAGGACTTAGATGATGCCAGTAGGAGGAGCAGAAGCCATAGAGGACTTTTGGGAAATGAAGGGAACAAAGAAGGACAGGGTGAAACTGTGGAGACTGAGGACAAAACACATCCATATGGGGGAAGCCCAGAGGTGCTGAGTAGTGCTAGAAGACAGATGATCATCACCCCTTTCCTGGAAAAGGTGCTGATTGTTTCCTCCCTCCAGTTTTAAGACTGTGGAAGGAGAGCTAGGAGAGTGTTTAGCTGACAAGTGGTAGATGCTGAGGTAACAGTAAAAACCAAGCAAGAAACATCAAATGAGGAGGTAGAGGAGAGATTAGCCAGGCCTGAAGTCAGGAATGGACAAGAGAACCACACCTGAATACTGTCTAGGACACAGGGGATGCTGTCTCTCCTTTTCTTTAGCATCTGTTTTATGCTCAGAGAATTACTGCATCATTTTTGGCAGCACAATCTGCTCTGTAATTATTGCATATTCTGCTTAGCCTATCCCTTTACTCTCTATTCCTGCTTTGTCCTCCAAGAAGATCACAGAGCAGCAGATCTCAAATTTTGGGAAGCATTTCCTGCTAGACTTTCTCCAGGCTGTGCCCAGGCCCAGCTCGTATCAAGACAATCTGGTGACTGCAGCTGGAAATCTTATATAAGCAGAGAGGAGCAAGCTGGCATATGTGTGCCAGCACAGTCAGAAGATCCTAGTTTGCACCAGATGCTCCTGTAGAACTTGCCAAGGCTGAATCATGGTTATGTGGCAGCTTCTCATCTTCATTTTTCAGTGGTCCTAGAGGAGGTCAGTTCCAGGATTTGAGGTCCCTTTTTCTCAGCCTACAAGAAGGATGAGGAGAGGCTGTTCAGTAGGGCCTGTTGTGACAGGACAAGGGGTAATGGTTTCAAAATAGAGGGAGGGAGATTTAGATTGGATATTAGAAAAAAGTTCTTTACTGTAAGAGTGGTGGAGCACTGGAACAGGTTGCCCAGGGAGGTGGTGGATGCCCCTGGATCCCTGGAGACGTTCAAGGCCAGGTTGGATGAGGCCCTGAGCAACCTGATCTAGTTGGGGGTGTCCCTGCTTCTTGTAGGAGGGTTGGACTAGATGAATTCTGGGAGTCCCTTCCAACTTTAATCATTCTATGATTCTATGATCCTATGATTTGATGAAGAACTGGAATACTCTGCTTTTCCTGACTCAGTGTGACTCTTAAGCATAACATGGGGTGTGTGTATCGACTCCTCCTTAGGACTTCAGGCGGACAGATGGGGGCATGGGAACGAGAGGGCCGCTGAAGGTTAACATGAGCATCCGGCTAGGATGGTAATGGAGTGTCACTGTGGGGGAGATTTTGAAGGCCTGGAGATGGCATTGTGAGTTGTTTTGAAAGCTGCCAATTGTTGTCAGTATGTTGACGATTATTTTCAATTTGTTTTGTTTTGTTTTTTAATTGTGGAAATGTTCCCAGAAGCTTAGTAAATGAGGACATGTTCTTATAAATATTCAGCTAATATGTTAAAGCTCACATAGCCCAGCTTTGGTTATGAAACCCACTCCTTTAAGTTCATCTCATTTGTCCCCTAGAAGTTCTGTGTTCAGAAGAAGTGACCCTAACTGCAGCATGAGGCTCTTTCTCCCAACCTGCAGAGTGCTAGAGCTTAGAGTACACTTCTTTTAAACAGATGGGCAGCCTTGCAAATGGATTTAATCCCCCTCACCCCCCACCCCCCAAGCTCTGCTTGTGAACATGGGATGCCAGAAAGCCACAATGTATTCTGTATGATACTTGCAAACTCCATGCTAAACTGCTGAATCAAAAGATCCCAACAACCCCTTGACTTAAAAAATTTAAGATCAGGATTGTGCTTGCAGATGTATTATGTAGCTAGTTTTTTCCACCCTCTATGGCTTTTCTTTTTCTAAGATGATGGAGGTTGCTGAAAAGTCTGGGTGTCCATTGCATTAAAAAATAGCGTAATACCATCCCAAGTGGCTCTGCAAGATTTCCTCCTCCTTTTGTGCGTGCTCAGGATCAAAATTAAGTGACTTCCTCGCAGTGAGAAATTAGTTAGTAATTTTCAACAGTGTAGTGGTGACATGGGAGATCTGGAGAATCGTCCCAAAGCCAGTATCTGAAAGCCGAGTGGAAAATGGGAAGGTCTGAAACAGATGGATTTTTTTTTAAGCTTCTTGCTCACATCATTGCATGAGTCCCATGGAATGTGTGTGACTTGTACCCCTGTGTTATTTAGCTACTTATACCATACCTGTGTGTTCTTGCCTGTACAGAGAAAAACTTACTTGACAGGGGGGTGTCTCCTACAGTGTGGCTTTGCATAAGGTACTTTGGCAATGCAAAAAGAAAGGTAAAAAATAATGAACACTATTTGGTTTCTAACCCTTGTGCTATCCCCTCATCGATGAGAAACAGTTCCACTCCTGGTGATGGGAGCCTTCCTGATCTGTGCTTGGAGCTGTGTTGCCCTTCTCCAGTCAGTGCTGCATGGTGAAGCAGTGAGGTGAATGGAGAGTTGGGTTACACGTCATCTCTTGATGGCTCCGATGAGATGAAATCAGTGCTGCTTAGTAAGTTATCCCTCACTTTGGATGTGAGTGGCACAATTTGGGTCTTTTGTTTCTGAGAACTGGTTTCTGATTCTACACACTTCAATTCTGCAAGCTGTTTCTCATGAAAAGAGAGAGAAATAAAACCTGCAAGGTTAGTAAGTTTTGCTGTGCTGCAGGTAAGCCTGGTACTATTTGGCAAAAATTATGCTGACTTGTGTAAAGTAACACCTTGATTTACACCACTCCAAGATTCAAAGCATTCAAACTAATCTGTGGGAAGTTACTAGGAATTCCTCTCCTTATGTTTTCCTTCCGTATCTTCTGTGGCCCATCTGTGAAACGGACCGTAAGAGGGAGTGGGAGATCAGCGTAGTGGGAAGACAGAAACAATGAAACCTCAATGAATTGATGATGAAAGGGAGGGAGACAAAAAAGACTCTGAAGACAGCTGTGGATGAGCCAGGGGAGAAGAAGGGAGAACATAGTGTCCGAGTGCCCAAAGGAAGAGCAGGGGCTGTGGCATCATCAGCCAGCTGAGCAAAAGTGAGGAAACAAATGAATGGGGGGAGAGCAGCAATAAGCTGTGGCAGTTTGCAGAGTGCAGAATTGGAAACAGAGTTTTCCAGGAGGAAAACTTGTGTTTTTATGGAGTAGGACCTCCATCTCTGACTGGTTTGCCTGTCTTCTCTCTGGACCATCTGGAGAAATCAGGTGTGATTCAGAGGGGATGAGGGAGGCAGCGCTCGGCTCTAAATTTGCGGTATTACTTCTGCTTTGTATCAACGCCACAGAATAAAGTTTTGTATTAGGGAAATTGGGATCTTCACTAAGAACATATATCAGATTAGATGATAAATTACCATTCCAACTCCCGGTCTTGAAGGTCCCAAAATAGCTTGCACGGACACGTGGGGCAGGTCCTGAGATCTGGTGAGCGATATTTAGTGTTCCGTGGGGAAGGAGAGAAACGCTGTAATGAAATCACCAGCCTTAAACTAAGCTGCTTTCCTTAGGTGGCTCCCCCAGACCTCAGCAAAAAACGTGTCTGTGCAGGTTCAGCCAAGCTGCCTGTTGAATAGTTTGGCCAAATGCAGGAAGCGAGATCTTTGACCTTCTGCAGTGTCCTCATTGTAGACGCATGCATATAATTTCCAGTAATTTAACAGGAGCTTTAGTTTGAAAAAGATTTGGGTTTTATTACTTTCATTCATCATCATTAACTCATGCCATGTGGCGGAGAGGAGGGAATGACATATTTCCGCAATTAGATTCAGTATTTTGCATGAAAAAATGAGCTGTTACAGCAAATGCTGCTTTTGAAATGGGGACTAAAACCAGCAGAAACAAAAAGTTGTGATGTGTGCTTGGAAGAGAAGAGTTAAAAGAGGATATTTTTACAATGAAGTCTTCTTTAAGCTGTGGTTAGAAATGATTTAGCCTTCTAACCTATTCCTACTGTGTACTTGGCTTAAGTTCAAAAAGTGTTTTCATCCAGTACCTTGATGCGCTTCTAGTTCGTCTGTTACAAATATGCTCCACTTTCTGCTCAGTCTTAGAAGGTGCATTGGCTTCATCTGCTCAGTGTACCTTTGCGTAGGGGCTGCTTCAGTCTGCAGGGGGGGTGTGAAATTTCATTTGATTTTTAGTTCGCGTGGGTTTGCTTTGCTTGAGTTTTGATTTAGCTGAGCCCAACAACTTAACACAAAACACAGCTAGGAAAATCCTATTTCCTATGGTGTGGGATGCAGAAGGAATCAGTTCTTCGGGGTGGCTTGGCTCTGGGCTGAGGTGCACTTCAAGGGTTTCTCCACACTTTTGTTTTTTAACCCTTTGCCGAGTGAGCAGAATTGCGAGGGCCTGATCCTGTTTTCTGTGAGGTGGAAGGGAAGTTTGCCCTCAGTTAAGCTGGGAACAACATGGGGCCCGACATTGGCAATGAAACCCAAAACCAGGCGAGCTTTATGTGGTTGAGTGTTCCTGCCAGCATCCCTCACGACTGTGTGTGTGACACATGCTCCCTTGATAATCTAAAGAAGACGAGGTGTGGACCCAAACATGTATTTTATTTTACGTAGCCGGCTGTATTTTCGGTAATTTGCCTTTTCTCCTTGTATGCCTCTCAGACTTGTGGATGTTAGCATGAGCCAGTACTCCTGATAGCTTTTCTGTTTCCCTTCTTGGGATGTTGGTTTTCTTTTCTGTATGTTCAATTACATGTGCACATTCATCTGTCATTAGTTCCTGTTCACTGGAGGATATTTTGCAGAGCTCTTTACGCAGCATTCATAATACTCTTATCCATGATTTGGATTTCTTACTGACAGCAAAAGTTCAATCCTTTCTGCTGCTGTTTTATTCATTTTATAGCTCCATCTAGATAAACTGCTTACAAGTTCTGTAGTGGAAGTTTAACAATTTGGTTGAATTTTTCCCTTCTAATTCAATTGTGCATTGAATTCTGTTCAAATTCAGATTTATTTGTGCTGGTTTAAAGGCATTTTAAAATGTAAGCTCCTCATTTATCAGGATTTCTCTAGTGATTACTTTCTTACATTATTGCCATAATTCTCACTGGATTCTTTTTGTTGCTGTTGCTCTCACTCTTCTTTGGGAGGAAAAAAAAATCCTCATCTTTTGATAATGTTTTCCAGCTCATCTCTGTTTCAGGAGAGAAGCAACCCGATCATTTGTGTTATGCTGCACTCAGTTGCCCATGTTTACTAGCAAGAGGATATGTGCATAGATGTGGGATGTGGGTGACAGAGATTTGTATACAATGGGGGTGTGTGTGTGTGTGTATATATATGGATTAGCTTCACATCTGTGATGCACCCACATCTGCTTTGCAGATATTTTTAATTCCTCCATATACACTATAACTTCTGTGAACATCCCATCCAGAGATATCTCTGTGTCTGGACAGGAGACAAAATATAGGACTACTTATAAAGGCAAAGTCCAAGCCACTTTTGTTGTGGTGTGATCCCCATGAAAGGAGATAGGAGGAGGTAAATCTGATGGGTTTTCACCGTGTAGCATGGAATTGGCAACTCTCCCACTGCGTGAATATGTCCCCATGCCTATGCCGTGTCCCTGACCAGGTCTCCATCTTTGCTCTCCGATGGTCCAGCTTCAGAGAGGTGAGCAACTATGGTTTCTCCTTGCTCCAGCAGCCCTGAAGATTCTTTTTGATGGAATATCCACATAATATGAAAAATGTTGCCTAAACTCAGGTTGTAATGTATTTTCTTGTAGGGCATGTGAGGAAAAAATTTAGACCTCCATTTCTCTCCTGCGCCTTTGGAAGAGCATGATTCCTGACTTGGACCTCTGTCTTTAAGAAGGGTGAAACTCACCCTCTGCATAAAGGATAGGTACACCTGAATCCTCAGTTCTCCTTCCTCCTTCCAGACACACGTGGAAGTCAGCACAGGACTACTGGGGTAAAAACTCTCTGTTTGGTTCTTGGATAGATTTTAATGACGATATGCTAAAATGCAGTCTCCAGTCTTTGCCACAGATAACAGTGAAGAAATTTCACCAGTAACTTATTTCTTTTACTAATAATTCACTTCACTATTGATCTAGTTTGGTTTGGCTTCAGCCCTGCCCTTCTGCAGCTTTGTAAACAGGGTTTTCTTATCTTCGTGGCTTTCCCACTGTGTGCTATAAATTACACCTGTGTCTCCAGTAACATGCTAATGCCTGGGATTTAGTGAGAAAAGCAAGGAATTTGAGCTCAAATATTTTTATCCTGGAAGGCTTTGCCTTTACCATTACTCGAGCTCCACAGTGCGACATTTATTTTTCTGTTCCCTCCAGCACCTTTACAGACAGAAGAGCAGACTGAAACAAATTAATTTCCCACCTTTTGAAATCTGTGTTTCACTCTACCATCTTAAGTTTTTAGGCTTATATTTTAATTAGCTTTTAAAGATAAAGTGAGGAAGGGTTGAAAGACTTGTCACGTAAGAAACATACCCATAGAAGCAAATACTCACTGCACTCATAGAGATTACTAATATGAGGCAAGTTTACTCAAGAAATTCTAGGATCAGGCCCATGATACTGAATTTGATTTAATTCACTCATACATAATGATTACCCACAGCTCTGAGCAGATGTAGTAATGACTACAATTACTTGCAGATCATTTTTTATTATGATTAAATCTGTACATAATATTATTCTTGAGGCAGCAGTTTTTAATATTCAGTTTGCTCCCCTCTCTCATCAACACTGACTGTGTACAAGGTTACAGGCAAATCCCCAGTTCAGCAGTGAATCGCTTTTTTGCCACGAGCGAATGTTGGTTTTGGTTGGAGTCCATTGGCGTGTGCAATTAATGTTCAAAGTTCATCTTTGGAGCATCAAAATTGCACATGTGTGTGTGTGTTTTTCAAGTGCATTTCAGTTGTGAGGCCCCCACCAGCTCCATGAGAGTACTCTCAGAGCAGTGTTGAGTGTGCAAATGAACCGTCACCTGTGACGTGTCTTGGTGAGCATGGACTAAAGCAATGGGGAGGCCGGCATCCTGACCTAGAAGTTTGATCATCCCTTAGGAGGTTTCGACTGACTCAGGTTGGATTTGCAGGAGCCAGCCGATTTCTGCATTCCACTCCTGGCTCTGCCCTAGTCCCTTTGCGTAAATCTAGAGATGTCTATAGGCTGCCTTTTAATTTATTCTTTTGTGAGCCGAGGGTAGGAGTTAATTTGAGAGGAGGCAGACTTGCTGTTTGGCTTGAATTAAGTTGTCTTAAGGAATGCTGAGGATATGCAAAGGTTCTTGTGCTTGTGGGCATGTGAGAGAATGGGATTATTTGAGCATTTTCCGTGTGTTTGTCATTCATGTGTGATATTTGTCTCGTCTTTTAAATTAAGCACAGCAAATACTGAAAATAGCCCCGATGGAGATAAATGTAACTGAAGATTAAAAAGTCATTTCATGAGCTTGATTGTCCTATGTTTTCTGGTAAAAATTCTTATTGAAAATTGGAGGCCAGGTGAGAAAAAATCAGAAGGATATCATTGTCTGAGGACTAGCTGAAGATTTTCTAATTAAGAGAACGAGTTTCATCAGCCGCCTCCTCCCTCAGTATTCCCATTTCAGCAGAATGAGATTTGTCAAAAAATACTCACCACTCTTGACTGTGGTTCTTTATCCGCATAGGGAGGATCATTGCATCAAAGGCATCTGTCACAGTCCTTGTCATCTGTGTTTGTTTCTGGATTTGTTTTTCTGATGAAAGCCATGACAAAATCTCTGGTCATGATGAGGCAATTTTTCAAAGCAGTGAATTGTGGCTGGGAGGTGAAAAGCTGTTTGCCTGTGGAATATCTACTCAGCTGGGTGACCAGGAAAGAACCTGTTAAGGAACATTTTGTTTAATGTTGCTTCACGGCTTATAGTCTTTACTTCTAGTTTACACTAGTTTTAGATAAGCTGTTGACTGAAGGAGGTGACCTAAAAAAAATTCTGGAAAACTGCTACACATGAACACTTCCTATTGCTAAAAGCATAATTTTAAACCACTGCATTACCCCTAGGGCAATGTGATAAAGGAGCAGAAAGGAGGGGAGTGGGGGGTGGAGAGGAAAGACTGATTCACAGCAAAAAGCCAAATTGTAGGGATAAGAATTAATTCTTTGCATAAAGTAGGTGAAAGGAGTGTCAGTACTCTTAGCAATTAGATTCGTCTTAACGATTAGCTGCAGTAACGTCCAGGAGCAGTGGGCTCTGCATTGATCACAGGACAATGATGCATGTTGCTCGGTGCACATGATTGATGTCACCGAGTGACAAGTTGATGTCTTTAGATTGAACGAAGCACCCTGTGTTTTATAACCTGGCATATGGTCAGGAAGGGTTACCGTGATCTGCAGCGTCTAGTGGTGTGCTAATAGCAAGGTGGGTAAGAGCTGACATGATACTCAAGGTATGGTTTTATAAAAAGTCATTGACCACTTTAAGGGACACTTTCTTAGCACTCTGCATAGCAAGCTAGGCATAACTGCAAACCAGGAGGCCATTTGTCATAAAGATTATTACTAGGTGGTTAAGCACTTGAAAGGCTACCACTTGATGCAAGACCTTCCCTATAAAAGCCTGGCTATAGGTCGGTAATTTGCCAATATTCCTGGGTCAGGAGAAAGCAGCTTAAGATCAGAAATAATAATAGCATGTTTTAGAGCTGACGATACAGTGCCAGAAGCCAGGGAAGTATTAATGATTTTCATGATAAAAAGACCCTATCAGGTTTAGGGGGAGGGGAAGTCACAGAGGAATCCAGTTGAAGATTTGAAGAGATACTTCAAAGGACCTTCATTAATACAAAAGGAAAGATTAGCCCAAGAACAAAAGAATAGGAGAGGAGTTGGCCGGTAGAAGAATTATTATAATGTCATACACGGGGTATTTGAGTGAAAAGCTAACGAGAAATTAAAGCAAAGCTATCTTAATTTTTTTTTTTCAGACCAATAAGGTCACTAAGGATATTCTCCAGAAGTTAAGGTGAGGGTTTTGTAAAACTTAATTTTCACTTTTGAACGCAAATGCCGTGCTGGTGTGAGGAGTGATAAGAAAAGCAGCAGAAGACGTAGCAAAAGGTCTTTCAGAGAGCTTACAGCCATTTTCATACACAGTCTAGGGCTGAGTTCTTCAGTTCTTTGGGAATTTCACTGCTTTTGTGAGACAACAGCAATTGTAATTCTTTCTTCTAAGGCTCAGAGTGTAGTCCAAGAGCATAATAAAACAACGTGAAGGAAAGCTCATTTGCCTGACTTTGTATGCAAGTTCACATTTGAAACTGAAGAGCAAACAGTGCCATGAGATACCCATTGTGGCTCATGAATGGAAAATGAATTATGTTGTTCAAGTATCTTGTTCACTTGCATATTTCCACGTTGCAAAACAATGGCTTACAAAACACTGCACGCAGCATGCCTATAATTTTGGGTTGCAGTTGAAGGGCAATTTAGTAATATTGTGCCCGAAGGCTCTGAGCAGCATTGACACAGTTTTGGCCCCTTACGATAATCCCTTTTTGAAGACACAATAATGACCTGGTTTATGTCCCAGGGAGCTTACAATCTAATTGAAGACAAGATGCAAGAATGCTGATGATAAACAGGAAGGGAAAGAATAGATGAAGGGGAAAGGAGAATATCCATTTACCTACCAGTAGTAACAACACCTGCCCTTTCTTTGCTGCTGTGATATGTTCACACTCTTTACAAGACCAGTGAGTCGGTACCTGTGACGTCCATGCTGCAGCAACAAGCTGTGCTTGTTTGGAGGTTCCACAGCTTGTGTTCACTGAGTTCTCCCATTAGTCTACATGGCTACAACTTCTTTTGGATGGAGGGAAAAGTGTGTATCTAGTTCTCTGCTGCTCTTCATGGTTGTAACTTAGTTTGTAGATGCTATATTGGAGTAGGGCTTAGGTTAGCTGTAGTCCAACATGTTGAGGCTTTGTTGCTGTCAGACACTGTGGCAGTGCCAGCGTGGCTGGTAGGAAGGGGAAAATTGGGATGATGTCTGCTCTTTCATGAAGGGGTAGGTTTCTGCTTCCTAAGCTGCTGGTGGTCTGGACCTAAAGCTGGTTCACTTCTCCGAGGAGAAGGCAAAGGCTCGTCCTGTGTGCAAAATTTAGGTTAACAAACTATCCTCTGGAGCAAATCAGTGGGATGCAGCAGTTCTGCTGAGCAGACACTGTTAATTGACTTCTTTTCCCAGTGTGCCCACATTTTTGAAGAGAGACACTTTTACACCCATATGTACCTCGCTGACAGCTCTTGTAAATAATTTTGAGCTATTCTGCTCCTCTGTCAACATCCTCATTTCAGTGCAGGCTCTTCTCATGTCTTGATTATTTTAGTCTACCGTTCATTATTTGCAGAGGTACTGTATACATACTATTTTTAATTGACTCTCCAAAATGAATTACTGTTGCTGATTTGGTTACACTAAATCCTGCCTTGTTATCAAATAAATTTGCAATCAAATGGAATATCTGTGTTCTTGTACTATGCTCTACTTCATGGATTAAAAAGAGAATTTATTCCAATTAACCTATCAAGAAAAGCACACAGAATGCTCTAAGAGTGGGCAGCACTTACAGTCACAGCCGGTAACAAACACGGTACATCTGATTTGAGATTAAGACACAAAGGGAAAGAGTTCAAAGAATTAAATAAGATGCAAAGACCAAGTTTACAGAAGAAGACAGCAGTTTTAAACATGCCTAGAAGATGAGGTAATTTACTATGTATGATTTAAAAGCATAAAATCTTTCAGTGACGCAGTTCTGGATCAGCCACATAAAATGATGATGATGATTGCCATTATAAATGGTTCGGGAGATGGACGTGTCTTATGTACTTCTTTGCTCTTGTGAGTAAATGTGTACGTAAGATTTCTTCCCAAATTAGAATGCACTGCTATCAATCATTTATACAAAGCACAGATCGTCCTGCTCACCTGTCATGGCATAAAGTGCATTTATTCCTTTCTGAGCACGCTGTGGAGAGATGCTTTCTTTTGTTGTGGGGTGTAGGCTTGCTGTGTTACTGCTGAACATTTGTTTCTCTGATTTGAGTTGTGAGGAAACCAAAAATACTTCGCTGGTTTCACTCAGCCTCGTAGTGCACAGTGCATAGCTGTACATTACCTTTAGGTTTTCTTAGCTTTACATACAGTTGGATAAGTTTTGGCTCCTTCTGTCTAATGCCGTTTCCTCTAATGGTTGAAGAAATGGAACATTATACTATGTAACGTGTGGGGGTCACATTAATCACAGAAAATTCTTTTAATGTCTCAGAAGTAACTGTCAAACTGGACATACTGAATCTATTTAAACTAAAGCATGCCATTTTTTATCTACAGTGATCTTTAATTCACATAAAAGGGTCAAGAAAATGTGATTAAGTGACAGTTTTAAAATGTACTATAATATTAAATAGCTTGATTAAGTGACAACTATAAAATGTAATACAATATTAAGTATCTGGCTATGTCCCAAAAGAACTTTAAAGTATTTTGAATGGTTTGGGAATTCTCTAGCCCATCATGAGTTACAAAAGAACATTTTTATTAAATATAAACAGGTGAACTCAGGGGGATAAAAAAACCCTGACACAACAGATGATGTCTTACCATGGTGTAAATAAGTTCAGCCCTGGCTTCAAACTAAAATAACTGCCTTTCTAAACATGATCTGAAGGAAACAAACAGGACTCTTTCTAATTATGCTGCCCCCACCCCCCCACTCCCCAGCCCTTGAGACCACAGAGACAAAGAACCTCTGACTCAGGGTATTCACAGAACGGTAGAGTGGGTCAAGTGAAGATTGCTGCATTGCACATCTAAATAAGTTAAGTTAACGTGTTGATTTCCAAGCTTTTCCAGCACAAAGTATGTGTATGGCAGTTTGTGTTTGGCACACTGGTGAGTAAACCTCTCAGAGGTCTCCAGTGAACTGTTTGTCTGGGATGTCTTATACTTTACTAGGAACCTGTGGGTGCCGTTAGGCTTGAAAGGAAAAATCAGTGTGAGGAAAGCACTCCAAGCACAGCACACAGAACATGACCTTTGTGGCTGTAAACAGCATAGGCTTGGCAAGGAAAAGAAAGGTGATCAACGGGGAGAATGTGATTCCCCAGTATGCTTATGGAGAACTGAACTCATGGTTACCGTGTTGGAGGAACCAAGAGAAGACGTGATGCTTAACAGTCCATTCTCCTAAGTGCAGAGTACTCAAAGCTAGATGTGTTGTGCAAAGCTCTGGAGAGATTTTAGGCTGGCCCTCACAGGGGAAAGCTGGTCACCAACGCATGTGTCTGCTTGAGCAGGTTTGCATGACCTGGGTAGTGCTGTCATCTTACTGGTTTCTGTATCAGATTTCGCTTTTCTTCTCTCTTCTCAGCCAGAAGCAAAATGTTTCACACGTGTTCCCTTGTGGTTTGAGCACTGTTTGGTATTTTAAATTCCCTCAGAGTTTTAATTTCTTAGCTTTTCCCCTAAGTAACAACTTTGCTGAATTTGGAGGTGGGCATTTGGAAGTGCTGCTCTAACACCTCTAGTGGTTCATTTACATCAGCTCTTGTAATTTCTTGGGTTTGCAAGAAATCATCCAACTAGATCTGAAGCTCAGCTGTTCTCCTACTAAGGTACCTGAAGTAGAGTTTTGGAGGTAATGAATGGGTTGATATGTCTGCTAACAGGGTTGTATAGTTTCCTTATTGTCAACTGATTCTGGGTAAGAGAACTATCTGGTGAACTTCTTTGCATGTGTCTAATATGTGGTTCTGGGTATGAGTGTCTCTTTTACGTGGACTTACATGCAGAACAAGTATGGAAGATGAAAAAAAATAATCCTGTGTTCTGACCATAGAAATCTGGAGTTTTCAAGGCAGATGCTAACATACATTTTCCAGTTTCTTCATGCTGAGCAGTGTTGGCCTTTTGTATTTTCACAGGGCCCGTGCATGGAGAATCAGTATGGTTTTCCTTTAAATATTGTGAGCTGCAGCAGTATCTGTCGCAGATGAAAATACTATAACTATGTTTCTTTGTAATCCATTCATTGGTTTATGGACCCCAAATCCTCAGGAGAGGGTCACAAATCCACATAATGTTCTTACATGCTGGCTTTTGCATTTGGATCTCTGATGTAGCTGACAGATGTGCGAAATCCCATCTAGCCAGCTGTCTCCCTCCTGACCGCACAACCCAATGAGATCAAGAACACACGTTATTCCAGCTAAAGTCTGCCTTGAATCTGGGCTAATAACTTACACTCCTGACCTGTTGGTTTCAGATACCATGCTGTGAATTAGCTTTTTTTCTTTTTTAGGCACTTTTCTTATTGTGTTCTAGACAACACATAAACTTATTATGTTCTAGACAGCATAAAAATGTTTCCTATCTCAGAAGTGTGATAATCAAATGACTGCCAGCTAGGTAAGCGATAGAGCACAAGTGAAGCTCCATATGCCAACCACTCTGCTGCAAAATTTTAATTGCAAACTTTTGTGTTACTAATGTGGGAAACAAAGGAATTGTCACAGTGGTTGAGCTCTGAGACCCACCAAGGCTTTTATGGCCTGTTTAGAAATGTCTAAGAGCAGAGAAAACATCTAGGAAGTTACAGTTTTGGTCTCTGTCATCAGTGTACTAGAGCTGAGCTGTCCTCGTAAGAGACTCTGGGCTTTGTGGTGGAGCCTGAGACACCAGCAGAGATGATCCCACCTCTTGTTTGTGTGGTGGCAGATACCTCTGGTTGCTGGGCTTCCAGGCAGGGTAACTCCTTCAGTGTTTGCAGTTAAAAATGCCACTGTCCTTTGGGGGCTTAAGGTAGTTGGCTTGTGTGGATAGGTGGTGCCCTGAACATCCACCCACCTGCATTGTAGTGTTAGTAAGGATGAGTTTCGGAGTGGAATTGTTTATGGCATTAAAATATCAATTTCCATGATGAAAAAAAAAAAACCCACCCCAAAAAAACAACAACAAAAAAAAAACCCTGCATGCATTGGTGGAGATGGATGAAGATGATTTGTAAACACTTGAAGCAGATATGCTAATAAGAAACATATTTTAGCTTTGTGGGTTATATGTATGGTCACATTGCTGGTGCCTTTTTTATCATCAGTGAATTTTCTCTAAGGTGCTTTGACCATCTAGGGAGAAATGGAATCTCTGACTTGCTGGGCCACACAACTCCCTCCATCTCTACTGTCACTTGAGCGGACAGAGGTGGTCTTGCAGAGGAGTAGGTGCTTGCTCACTTGGGTTAATCTCAGTATTTCAGTTCAGGCAAGAGCCCCCCCAAGGTGGCTTGTTCTGCAGGGGACAACTAACTGGATTTGAAGGCTGGCTAAGTAATGGCAACTTACAAAAGACAGCATCAAGGTGAGGAAAGAAGCCAGTGGAGTGCAGCTCCATCCAGAACTGGGTTGCCAGGGTGAGGACAGGATCCATGTGTCAGGATTGTGTCTCATGAGGTCAGATCTCACTATGAATTACCAAGCTGCTCTGCATGTGGAGCATCATGTACACTTCATCATGATGGGAAAGGCAACAAGCCTGTTTCCTTTGCAGCCGATGATGCGTTCGTTGGTAGCCTGTGCACAGCGTGGATGTTTGCTTTCATGATGAATCCAGGCAGCGAGTAAAGATAAATACCTACCCAGTAATAGTCACCCCCACCTTCTTCCAATCAAATAGCTGTCAGTTGGGTCTTGCATTTTTCCTAGGCTAACTAGGATGATGTTGAAAATTATGAGCTCCTATCCTTGAGTAATTTTGAAGCAAATTGAAATCCATGCTGGGAACCTGATGTGCTTGCTTTAGCTGACTTGTTAGCAGCATGTAAATTATTTTAATTGCAACTTATACAGGACTTGATCCCGCAATGCTATAGAAGTCCAAATGCCTGAGATTTGCTAGCAGGATGATGTCCCCAGGTTCTTGTGAACCTCTAAAACTGAACTGAACTGGAGACACCTGATCCAAAATCCTTTGAACTGAAGGGAAAAAGCCTTCTGTTGGCTTGGGTTCAAAGTGAGGTATTTGTTTTTACTATCTCCATCTTTTCTTCTCCTTCAGTACTTTCCTGGTTTCTATTTTATATATCACAAGTTCAAATGGATCTGATAAAATCTCTCCCAAATACTCTTCCTCTGTGAATTGACTGTTTCAACTCTGAGCGATGTGACATCTGACAGGTCGCATAAGTCACCTGCTGGTGTTGCTATTCAGTGATTGGCTGTATAGAAATATTCTTCCAAAGTAAGTCACAACATTTGCTTTGACATTTGTTTTCTGTAAATGTTTATCCCAGGAAACCAGATTGTATGGCTGAAGTGAGTGAATATTTTTATCTGCATTAGTCACCCAAATCTAATTTTAAAACTCTGAGAGAGGTGGGAGTTTGCCAGATTTATGTTCATCTTGGTGAGAGATGGATGCGAGGGCTCCAAAGTCACATCCTTCCAGTACCTTTTTAAATAACAGATTAATAAGCTAAAGCATCATTTGAAAAGATTCTGCCATTATTGATAATATTTTTTTTTCCTTTTCACTGTGTTTTCATATCTTTTTGTTTCTTTTGTGTGCTGCTGGCCAAAGTTGCTGAAATTACAGTGATGGCTTTACTGAAATGATAGAGGCTGGGGTTTTCAAGGGGACCCAAGTAAGGAGAGCCTCCCATTGAAATTCTGTGGAGTAACCTGTATTGTCAGGATCTTGCATTACAGTCTGTTTTGTGAATGCATTTTTTGAGGCCGTGTTGTACCAGAGACATAAATATTTATAGCTGGGGCTCTGATCCTGCCTTTGCTTATGCATGTATCTAACTTAAACATGTGTGTGTATTCCCCTTGGCTCCAATAGGGCTATTTGCATTCATAAACCTGAAGATGCATTCCCCCCCCCACCCCCCCCCTTTTTTTTTTTTTTTTGTATTTGTTAATAATTCTACTGTGTTAAACTGTAGATTCTGTTTTGTGGGTGAGAAACTGCACCTCTACCTGGGAAGATTAGGTGTTATATCAACTGATGATTCTGTGACCTTCATTTTTAAAAACACAGCACATACTCCCAGGATAGCAATCCTGAGCTGCCGCACCAGCTCGGACACACTGACCAATTCATTCATTCCCTATAAATATTTTATAGCCGCTGTCTTTGTGAGATACAAAGCAAAGAGACAGATGCAAAGTTGGCCATCAGTTTTCTAATGGACCGAGAGCATAATTAATCAGAAATAACACCTAAGAATAACTGGTGCAGAAGTGTATTTCCCAGGGAGGGAACGCGGCCTCCCCACGCTGTAAGTCAGCTCGTGTTAATCACACGATAAAATTAGTGACAGTTTGCCTTTGCAGCCTTTTAGATTTGTTAGCCAGCAACTTTCTAGTTTGTTCAGATTTGTGGGGGGTTTTGATAAGGATGAATGGAATATTAGGCCAGAGATCAGAAGTCAGGGTGTCAAACAGAAATGCCGGAAAACAATTCTGCTGGTGCTGAAAGACAAATTATTCTCATGGAGACAGGGACGGAGCGTCATCAGAACAGTAAGTGTTGCATCCCCTTGACAGCTATGACAGGATTATTAATGTACTGCAAGCAGGCATCAGGGCTGAGCTGTGGTGTGAAAGCCGTGTCATGTTTACTGCCATTAGTGAATGGCACTAAATGGGGTCATAACTTTCACTTCAGACTCTTGCAAAAGTTCCCTTTTGGAAGTTGTGTATGGCTGAGAATGGGCTCAAACCTGGAAGGACTGTAATTAGCTTTTTTTAATGGGGTCTGTGGCAATACCATAAATAAACCCGAGAACATGCTGGCTTGCTGATTACATATTTTTGGCGACTAGGATATTGTGTCCCATGTCTGCAGCCATCTGACTCTGGGAGCAGCCATGTATTATCCATTGTTTATCCCACAGTATCCTTGCAGAGAGAGATAAGGCAATGCACTGGACAATCACATCACTTTTTTTTTCTTTTCCTTTTTTCTTTTCTTTTTTTTTTTAACACCTTCTCTCAGAAGATTTTAGTTAAGGTTTTCACTGTTATTCACAGCCATTAGCAAGTGCTTACAGGTAAATGTGTGTTTTGAGCAGTTTCTGAAAAAAAAAAAAAAAGAAGAAAAAAAGAGCCTTCTGCACATGCTTGAATGCTTTTCTGAGCCTGGGCCTAAGAAAGGTTTGATTAGAAAAAGATGATACTTTGCCCACATATATAGTAGTGCTTTTGTTTCCTCCTGAACAGTAAGCTGGACATTTGGACTTGGTTCACTTGGCGCTAATGATACATGACCCTGCAGGCTGTGGTCTCAGCTGGCTTCCATTTTGGGTTTGCAATTTCCTCAGCAAATTTTATAATGGCTTTTTGAGCTGGTGATGAAATCTTATTTCTCTGTCTTATTACCTATATGAATGTGAGTGTTGGCCATTGGGAGATTAGCGCGGCAGGAGAGACCATCCCTTTTTCTGCAGGATGCCAATGTGAAAGGACAACTTAGACACTGCTATGTTTTTGCGTTCTTCTGATCTTTTTCTCCTTACAAGAATGCCTTATTTTCCACTTGACTTTCTTGAGAAATCTCATGAGGAGATCTCCTTTGCTACCTGCTCTTGGTTGTTCGGGAGTCATCTCCCTTCAGTTCCTTATGGCCCCTCAGAGTATCCAATTTCCTTTGCTGTCACATCGCCTATCTCTTATTACCTTCTCCTTTCACAGTAGTTCTGCTAGTGACTTCCATAGCTGCTCTGGGGCTCTGGTCTGGTGCAGCTAATGCTGTCACTTGCTTCTGCTCATATGCAACTGGATACTTGCCAGTTGTTTTTTGAAGAGTTTGTTTCCTACCACCTACAGGATGTTGCAGGAATGTAGTAGAAACACTTATAGTAGAAACACTTACATTGGCTTCCTTGGCACAATGCATAGGGGACAGGGTGAAAGTAAATCTCTTATGGTTTTGGCTATAGAAAAAATGGTCACTGGCCACAATATAAACTTGTATGTATGCATGATGTACTCTCCTGCCTCTGGTTTGAGGGCTACTAAATATCAGTATTTTCTTGCTGGTGTTTTAATCTGAACTATTCCCTCTTATTTTCACTCGTTTCCTCTTTCCTTCTCAATTCTTTTTATAACTCAATAAGTCTTTACATGCCACAGCTCTTGCTCCAACCATGTGCTTAACTGCGGGGTAAACCCTACTGTTCAAAGGTGTGGGATGCTCAGAGTTACAGCAAGGGAAGATATTGGACTGATAGATCGTCTGATGTAGGTGTAGTCTTACAGGCAAAACTGGTCTTCTACTCGTATCTCTTGTTTTGACAGGATTCCTACAAGTGTTCCTACAAGCTGTGGCTTTGGCAATATTGCTAGGAACATTTTCTTCAGTGACAAATAATACAAAATTCTTAGCAAAAAAGAAGTCACTTCCAAGTATTGAGTTGGTTGTGCTGAAAAGCAGAATTTATTATTCTCACCCGGTTAATGGGACATGATGATAATGCTGGTTCTATGGTTTAATGGAAAGGTGGGGGGTAGGTTATTTGAGCAAGACCTGAACTTCTACTCTAGAACCCAAATTGACAGACTGTAAAAGTTATTGACTTTGCACAGATTCTGTTTCTCTTCAGACACACAAGTCACTGTTCCTACCTTAAATAGGGAGTGTGGCTGCTTTTTTAATTACTGTTGTAACCACAGAAGGAAGCTTTGGGTTTATGTAAAGTAGACCAAAACTAAGAAGAGGCATGAGCCCTGTTGGGTCTACACTGTTTTACTCCAGTTGCTTAGGTAGATCTTCTATCTCACTTTGAGAATCGCTTTTCCTTCTTGTTTCACTCAGACCATGGATCTACCATCTGATTCTTTGTATCTGAGCAAATTCTGTTTCGTGTTCACACTCATCCCATTCCTGCTTTACGTTTGGTACTTGCAGAAATAAACAGTTGATGAACTGTGGTACAATAACTGTACAGATGTTCTCCCAGCATGCCAGCTGCATTTATGATTCTCCTCTCCATAACAGTATATCTTGTACCTTTACTATACTTGAAGTTACTTGTAGCTGTCGAGTCTGATTTTTATGTGCGAGAGCTCTGGTGGCATTGCAGAAGCTCCTATCAACTCCCTGGGATTTTTCTCCTTAGGTTATGTGAATAGCAACGCTTCACAGATTTCTCTCTGAACATAAAATCGAGCAATAACATGAATTTTTTATTATTTTTTTCCATAATAATGTACATTAGGAAAACAGAAGAGGTGAGGCTTTTATTTATAATTATTTATTTGCCCTCCATGTTCTGGCATGTGAAAAGGAGACTATTTCTTGACGCTAGTTTGTTTTGAACTGTCCTGAAGGACAAGAACATCTCCTGAATAATTTTAGTTTTGTATTTTTTTGCTTCCCCCTGTTGCCTTTAAAAAGAAAAGGAACAGTTCTGATGTAACTCATGTATTTTTTTTCTTCAGACACATAAGCAAAATTTTCATTTGGGGTCCACAAAAAATGGTGTAAGTCTAGGGGATATGACTGTGTTGTTTTCTTTCAGAACAGTCCACAGATACAAGAGATTACTGACATAAAAACACACCACTCCTTTGCTCTCCTTCTGAACTATTCTTGAAAACAGATGTCATCCCTGGCACACACAGAAATATTCACCCTGCCTATACCCTAGCATGCATTTTCACAAGTTCTTCCAGGCTCCTTACATACAAAAGACCTAAGAACTGGTTTTCTCCTTAGAAAGATTTGACAAGCTCATCGGTCAGGCAATGATTTTCTTTTGTGTTGGTTTTTTTTTTTTTAAATGTAATTCCTCTCTTTGGATTTTTATACCACAAGAGGTAGCCAAAGATCAGGTATTAATTTCCACCCAAGAATGTTTGTTTATAGCTTCCAGATAAATTAAAATCTGTTTCAGTGCATCATCAGGCTGTAAATTACAATACCAGAGAATGCTAATGTTTTTATAGGAGCCAGGACCAAAATTTATGTGAAGACCTTGATCTGTTTGGGAGTGTAAGGTTCATCATTTTTTCTTGGGTTGACCTAATAATTACCTTCATCAGGGCATGGCTTATGCACCTTAAATTTCTGTTTGCTTTGTTGACTTGTACTGTCACCTGTTTTTGCCAGCACTTAAAATACAGTCGGGGTGGGGAAGTGAAAACAAGAACAGTTTTGCTTCTTAGTTGGAGGATTTTTTTAGGCTTGGGGTGGCGGGGGTGGAGGTGGGCAGGAATTTAATCTCAAGGTGTTCCCACACTATGATAATACAGTAGACTAGTTGAACTTGGTTGAATTTAGCTGCTTCAGTGTTAAAGCATTGGAGATGTGGGTAGTCCAAACTTCAGAATGGACTATATGGCATCCGGAGCATGGAGTGTCACTGAATATCAGGCCATGGGGTTGTAGTCTTCCTGTTACTGAACTGCTGGTGTCCTTGTCCCTTTTGCCTGCACTGTACTAGAGTCACAATTGCCACCTCTGTGACTTGAGGTCAGGGGCTGTACGTTATGGCTTTCCTGTGTAAGGAGACAGCCTGCTTTGGTCCTAGGCAAGCCGTGTAGGGCAGAGGAGGCTAAGGAAAGCCTCCAACCCTAGATCTTTGTAGGCCAGTTCTTTGTAGGTCAGCTGAGGGGTTTTATCCAGGTGGCTGAAAGGAGTTCCTCAAGTTAAATAAACCAACCAATTTAAAATTATTTAAAATCTAAAATTTAAAAGGTTAGAAGTTCAGAGTTGCAAAATGCTTAAGGTGGGAAGGAGGTCTCTGGAGATTGCCTAGGGTCTTCACCAAAGCAAGGTCAGCTATAGCAAGTTGCTAGGGACTATGTACGGTGTTATTTTTTATTATCTCTAGGGATGGAGATAGCTTCAGTTTCTAGACTACCTGTTTCACTGTTTAAACGCTACTGCAGTAATATCTGGGTTTCCTATGTTTAAATCTAGTTCTCTGTATTTCAAATTGTGTCCATTGCCTCCTGTCCTGTCATTGGGCACCTCTGAGAAGAGCCTGGCTCCATCTTTATTCTCCCCACAATTCCCATCAGATGTTTACATACATGAGTAAGATCTACCCCCCCTCAAGCCTTCTCTGGGGTGATCAGCTCAAGCCTCTTCCCATATGACAAGCACTCCAGTCCCTTAGCCACTGTAATGGTCCTTCACTGGATTCCCTCCAGTATGTCCGTGTCCTTCTTGTACTGGAAGAACCCAAATCCATTTCCTGAAACGTCTAAGTCAGTGTATGTAAATTACAAAACACATCTTGGCATTAACCAGCAGTCCTGTCCCTCCCAAGTAAGGTGCCAAGTGTTTCCTGAGAGCATTCCCATTGAAGAGATGATGAACATTGCTGCATTCACTTGGGTCCTCTGCAGTGGACAATGGGAGTGTCCTCTCCTCCCTGCACAGCAATGTTGGCTGCAGACCGATTGCCCTTTTTGGGTGTAAACGGAGCATGTTAGATATGAAAACCCTAGGCAGAGTGCAATGAAAGCAAAAGAAGCTTTCTGGCTTAAAACCTGCTGTATTGAAGCATGGTTAGACATTAATTCAGGAAGCACTGACCTGTTTTATGTAGAGAGTTAGACTGGCAAAATTTGGGGGCATCCAATTTGAGCTAAAAGACATGACATCTCAGAGGCATTTTACAGCTCTGAGCATCCCTATATCCTGCTGAAGGCAATAGATTTTGCCTAGAAAAGCTGTAAAAGTTTTGCCCAGTTTGACCTGTCTCATCTCCATGAAATTCACTGATCTGAGTTTCCAGAATTCTGCTTTGGGATGCCTTGAACAAGGCTATTGTGATGGAGGGCCATGAGTGTGGTGTTCTGTAAATTATAAGATGACTTCTGCTGGTTGTGATTCTTTAATTATTTTTTAAAATTTTATTCTGATGAGCAGTCATCACATAAGACCATGTTTGCAAAGATTCTGTGCAAGACCTGACTGGCAGGTTAAAATGTTTGATGTTTAGTTGAGAAGCAGAGGTTTTGTTGCCTTTAAGAGCCAGTTGAGCCTGTTTGAGATTCCATATCTTGTTTTTCATGGAAGGGGTGATATGCTAGATAGATATCTAAGCCAACATGTCCTCCTCATTCCATTGAGCTCTACTGAGAGGCCCTCCAAATACTTGGAAGGGTGGAAGAACACTCTAGTTCGAAAGGCTAGAGAGAGAAGAGCAAAAGGCTGCTTTGAAGAATTAGGGATAACTAATTGGCAAGGAAGCCCAGGCTCTTGGGAGAACACAATATTCACATGGGGGCTGGTAGCACCATTGGCAGTAGCAAATGTCTCCTTATTACCTCTCACTCTTGTCTTTCGTTGTTTGAGCTGGAAAGGATGAAGAATCTGCAAAATACATGTGGTGTCAAATCTCCACGAATTTAATGTTGCCTGTTATGTTAATCCTGAAGATAAATAGGCACATTGCAGCAGAAGAATCCCCAGGGTGTGAGATCCCTTTAAAAAGTGGTCAAGGCAGGGAGCAGAGCATTCCCTCTCTCGGATTTTTGCAGCACTGCTAAAAACATTGGGGTGACAGGAAATTTCTGCTCAGCAAAGATGGGCTGCCTGGATATTTATGGACTGACACATGCTCAACTATGGATATTTATGGATTGACACATGCCTGACTACAGCAAATGAAAAGAAAGTAAGTCTAGGAGAGCCTCAACACCCGTACTTCCACAAGGAAAGTGTAATGGGTTCTTTTGCTCGTTTACTGATATGAACTCCTGCTAGCTATTTCAATTTCCCCTTTCTCAGATGTTTGAGGGCACAGAATCAGTGGTCTCTGGGTCAGATACTAAGGACAGGACTTAAAAGGAAAAATAGCATTTTTCATTTGGAAATTTTCTTTAATTCCTGTTCCCGTAAAGTGTGGTGGAGGTGAGAGAGAGCCTTGAGCTTGCACTGTTGACTGGTTAGTGACCCTCAGCAATTTACATAAGCTATTTCCTCACCTATGGAATGAGGATAATGATACTTTTAAGTCTACTTAAAAAAAATTACATCATGGCTAGATTCTGTTGAACTACTATTTTAGCACAAAGAGCAAGTCTGTAGTATGGCAGAAAACATTCTGGAGACTTAAAACTTAGAAGTCAGTGGAGAAAAGTGAATCTTTAAAAATGTGTTATTTATAAAAGTCTTTAAATTGAGACAACAGGGAAAAATTAGAATGCTGTTAACTTTTCTTTTGCTCTTTTCTTCCCCCGCCACCCCCCGGTGTTTACTTTTCAACATGGTGTTGAAGTGGGTTTTGCTTTTGTCTATAATCAGTTCAACCTCCAAGTTCTCCAGTGCTTCAGCTGAAACCACTGTGGAGGTTTCTATTTGTTCCAAAACAACTGTTTCCTCTGGAATTTTTGCTTTAAAGTAAAAAGAATGTGTTGGCTCTTCTAACATGCTGGAAAAGCTTATTTGACAAAAATCCATGATTTCAGCCAAATTTGAGATGACAGCGCTGGTGGTAAAGTTGCGACAAAAAACAATGACAGAAACCAGATGATCAGAAGTTGAAGTGGATGGTCTCTTCTTGTTCAAAGTGATGTGGAAGAGGCCTCATAGTAAAGGAATGATGTCCAAATTCACGTCTGAGGCATCTGTTTGTCACTCAACAGGTGGTATTTGTACTGAATTTGAGAGTGGCCAACTACTACAATCCTATTGTTAGCCTGGTAATAGTTGTGTTTTGCTACAACTCAAGCTTCTGAAGCCAAGATGTTACATGCCAGTCTTACCTTTCGCTAAGTCATGAGGTCCCAAGGCTTTGGAAAGAACTTGGAAGTGTGAACCCCAAAGACTCAAAAAAACCCATAAGAAAGTAGGTAAAAATACATTTCTTTGATACTTATTTAAATGATGTGTTTAGTAAAGTACTTTCTGAACTTTTAAGGAATCCAAAGGATTATTTTAACACTCAGGAAAGCCTGGGAATCTGCTTGCATGGACATGTCATCTCACTGAAAATCACTTGTTTGTTCTCTTCCCTTTTAACTTCCTCCTGTGTTTGGGTTAAAGCCATCCTACCCTCCTAAGGATGATGGGTATGTGTTTTCTTTCCGAGACATATGTCTCCACATGTCAGTAGCAGGAATGGTCATTCCCAGTGTAGAAAGCCCTCTTTTCTCTTTTCCATTGCAATTAGGTCTCATGTGGAGCATCTGTTCCTTCTGGGCAATTGTAACTCATTCATGAGTGCTGACTAGTAACTGTCACTAATGAGAGCTGCTCTTGTGCGCCTCTTCCACTTCAAAGTAACCCTTGAGGTGGCAGAGTCAGTTCCTGGAAGATCATCCCAATGTGACAATACCAGGTGTTGTGAGAGAAATTATAGAAACCCCGTGGAAATTCCCCTTCAAATAGACTCCTTCAAGCATGTTCTGGCTAGCCAGCAGATAGTCTCCAGCTTCCCTGGAGACAACACAGTTGAGTTTATTCTCTCAGACAGTACTCTTGGTAAAAGCTGGAGGAACAGTATAGTTCTCTGCTGAGGCAATTCTTACTCTCTTATCTTAGGGTGGTGCTAAGAGGTGCCCTGCCTGGGGATGTGAGGACAAACTCCTACATGATGTCAGAATGGTTTGGGAGCCAATTCCCCTTCAGCTCCTTTTTCCTGTTGGTTATAGCATCCCCCTATGGCAAACTGCTGTGTCTAGTAAAGCAAATGCAGTTGAATGAGATGTCCTCATAGAAGCTTTGGCAGGACCAAAGCATACCTGAGATAATGCCTATACTAGTGATGCTTCTTCACCTGCCTGGGAGGGACTGAAGACACTTCTTCAGGGCCTGAGAAAGTAAAAATGTGTGTACTTGAGAAATACAGATAGAGACCACATCCTGAAATCACTGAGACCAGCTGGGAATATGACACTGTTGAGAGAATTGATCTGTACAATGGTCACTAAGTTTGTTGAGTTGCTTTTCTTAAGCTGCATCTCTAAAGCCTCCATCATTTTTGGTAGGGCTTGACCAGTCCTTCCAGCAGTAATTTTCTCCATCCCCTTCCCATCCCAATCTTGCTGTTAAGGTGAAGCACCAAAGTACCAAATGTATTTTGCCTACATCCTTGGAATGTCTCTGGCTGCTCCACACAATGAAATTGGCCAACTGTTTTGGCTAAGCAGGAAATAATATGCCAAATTAGGTGCTCCTTTTAGACTCTGTATTTATAAAGCTAATCTCATTTCCCTCCACACCTTGTCTGAATGATAAGATCCCCTCAGCTACTTTATTGTGTAGAAGAGTAGGAAAAACATTCAGGTGTTTACCTTGCCATTTCCTCTCTTCAGGCTCCGATGCTGGTTGCGTGTCATGGACTAGCTCAAAGATAAGCTCTTGCTCAAAGATAAGCTCTTGCTACTTGATAACTGACTGAATGGCAAGGTTCTCATGCTCTTCAGTAAGCACATGTGCAGCGTTCAGTATTTGACTGAAATACAGATGTTCATTGTCTGGAGACATTTTCAATCATAAGTTTTGCATTGTCCCAGCTAAAAGGCTTTTTGTTGTATCCTCAGGCTTCCAGACAGCTGTGAAGATGCTGGATAAGACTGGTGGATGCTGTCCCTGAAGAAAGGAAAACTTGGGGGTAAGCACCTCTGTCTATTCCAATCAAATTTTTTTCCAGTGTTTTTTTCTGCAGTTTTTTGTTGGTTTGGTTTTGGAGGTATTTTTTGGGGGTGGTGTGTTTGGTTGGTTTTTTTTTTTTTTTGTTTGGCAGTTCAGTGATGTTTTTAAGACTTAGCTTGGTACCTAGCAGGGTTCTGACCTGTCTTTAAAAAGTGCATCCCAGGTATCAGTAATACTCTCAGGAAAGCTTGGGAACAGTGTTGAAGACTCTTGGGAACACTGTTGCTCCCTGCGTGGAGTCAAGCTGCATGTTGCAGTGCATTGAGCAGAGCATCTTCTACAGAGATAGGCTGTGCAGCAAAGGGGTTGTGAAGCATCTTGGTAGAGTTCCTCACTCTTTATGGTTTTGGTCATGTTTGAAACTCAGGCTACTTAGCAGGGAAAAAAATGATTTTTGGCATTGCTAGTTCTCCAGTTTGCTTGAGGTTACTTCTTTTGACTGTTTTGCTTTTGGTTGTCAAGCAGTGATATGTCACGCCTTTAGGAATGAATGTATATTACATCTCACTGGTTATGGGCAAGTGCCAGAGAAATGTATCACAGGGTGAAAGGGGAAGAGAGGATATCTCAGTGTACCAGGATCCCCACTTTTGGGGATTTGCCGGGGAGTTTTGCTGTGTTCAGCAAAGACCAAGCATTCTCCTGAAAAATGAAATACCTGCATGAGCCATTTCCACCAGCATATGGCCGATTCCCTCTGACCTGTCTATAGGCAGCCAAACAGAAAGAGTAGGAAGATCTTAGAGTAGCACAGAAGCAAACATCTTTTCACAGGGAAATGCTGCACGCACACCACACGTGTATGCACATATTGTCCTTTTTTCATCGCTTCGCGTGGAGGGGACGGGGCGTGTGTTACATTTTCATCTCGCATTTTGGGCGTGCTGACTGGGTGAGTTGCTGGAGAAAAGATGAATCATTAGGAGTGGTTGCAGCAATTCGGCATTACACCCTCTCCTACTGTGTTTTTTATTTGACTAGCTTACTGATCACAAGGCACCGCCTTTTGGCTCTCCAAGAAAGCTGTGCCACGCTATCTGATTTTATCATGCGCTGAACACACGGAGTGTTTTAGGAATCGCTACTCGCTTCTCATTCGCTTTCTCCGTGGAGTGTAAGCTAAGGTACAACCTGTGAAATACTTTGCTGTTAGCAAAAGATATCTTATTTGTGAACGTGGTCTGGACTCCTTTTGTAACATACTGTGTCTTAAACTCATTTCCTTTGAAGTCCCTGGATTTTTATAGCCTGTAAGAATTTAAAAAAAATAAATAAAATTTAAAAACCCGTCATGATGTAAGGAAATAACTTGTGGTTTCTTTGCAAATTAATAAGCTGTAAGTAACATGGAATATTTCTTTTAAAAAGTGTATAATAAAAACCAGAGGAATGTACTGCTGCACTGAAGACCGCGGTGGAAGGCAGACTGTTTTTTTTCTCTGTTTCGCTGTTGTAAAAACTCTCGAGGCTGGTGCGTTCTTAGGCTGATACAGTAGTGTTGGTTTGGGTTCCCACTCACTGCCTGGAGCAGTCCCACATGGCTGGGTGCAGAGTAAGTACCGCCTGTGGAGTTGGAACATGAATATGAAGCATGCTAATGCTAGTATCAATTAGACAGTGACCCAGAAATTCTTGGAAGAATGATTTTTCAGCTAGATCCTGTCTCCAGGGCGTATAAGCCTAACGGTAGCTCCTCACAGACTCCTATGTTGAAAGCTGGAACAACTGGGGAGTGAGCCAGGGGAAGATGAGGGTGACGGGACCAAAATACTGTTCCTGAGAGAAGGAAATAGGAATCATTGGGTAAAGGGGTAATCAAAGCTCTTGGATGAATAACGGAGCAGCCATTTCAATTATAAGTGTGCCTAGGCTCATATTGGGCCAGGGTGTCATCTACCAGTTTGCTTTCCATAATAAGTGTTGGATTTGTGAAAATATTTTAATGACACCTGGGCATTTTACTGGGCCTCAGATTCTTGACGACATTCCAGGTCATGCAGCCACCATTTGCATCATCTGACCTCCCAACCTCTTCCATTCTTTTGAAGTCTTATGAAGAACATTAAACTTGCAGATGCAATTATTGTATAATAAAGTATTGATTTCCTAAGGAACCCTTTAACATCTTCTTTCATAATTAGCATTTACAAGGCACCAAGAATTAACCACGTACAGCCGAACAAATGAATTACAAGGCCTTTTATTTCTGAAATAAATATCAGTGCCCAGTTGCTGAAAACAGCTGAGCATATCATCTGACTTCACTGGATGCCATAGTATGAAGTGTCTAGATAAGACCAGTGGAAAAGCAGAGTTATAAAAGGGAGCTTTTGTCTTTCCATACTGTGTTTGATAATTGACTTTATCTACCCATTTCTCTTAGCTATTTGGCATTGTCTTCCCACATGTGTTGTAATTTTTTCCACGGTAATTTCTATTTTCTGCAGCAGCAGCTCTTCATGAGAGCAGCTCTGGTCAGCTTCAAGCATGAGAGCAAATAAGGCATTTTTTGCTCAATTAGGTGTTTTTTATTTTGGCGGTATAAATCTCAGAGGGATGCTATGGTTTAGTTTTAGTTTCTCTCAGGAGTAAACTGCCAGGCAGATACCATTGAATCATAAGCCTTCCTCTTCTGAGTTTGTTGTTGCAGGTGAACTCTTTACAAAAAAGAGTTTGGTGTCCTAGTTTGTTGGTGGACTCCATGGGTCCTTGAAAGCAGAACATGTATGGAGAGTTATTTTTCTTTTCTCCAAGCAGAATGGTCACCCTTAAGTCCTCACTTAGCCACTGTTTTAATGTGGGTGCTCTTCAAATTAGTTTGGGCTTTGAGTTCACTGGTAACCTGGACACCGGTTTCCTCTCTGTGCCTTGTTCCCTGCTTCGCCCATAATTGTCAGCAAGACAGAGAAATGACATGCTTATGCTTTTTATAGGGCCCTTCTCCAGCTCTTGTTCATGTTGTTTGGACCTCACACAAGACTCATTTGTGTCTTTGGTCTCAGAGACAGAGACAGGCAGTAATGTCCCCTTCTTGAGCAGTAGAGTTGAACCCTCCCTTAGAAAAGGAGAAGCCTTGTCTCAACGCTCTGCTCAGGGGGCTTCACTTCTGTTAAACAGGATTGAGCTTCATGCCCCAGAGTAACACAAGTAAAGAGCACATAAAAGAAGGGAAGAGAGGTGAGGAGGGTAACAAAGTCTGAAGGAGGCTTACATGCAACTGTCAAAGTGGGGAAAGAGAACTTGGTAGTTTTCATTTGCTAGTAATGTGTTGTGTTCCACTTGTAGCAAAGGGAGGATGGTGAGGAATGTCAAGAGAAAAATCAAGGGGATTAAATGAATTAACTTGCCAAGCCTCACTGTGGGAACAGAAAATATTATTGCTGTCATTGTGCAGGTGGGAAACCTGTCCACCCTGCAGCATAGTAACTTCCCCCAGAAAGCCCAGGCAGTGACTCTGCTTTGCTGCCTTGTTTTTCAGTTACTGTCCCATGCACGTGGGCGCGTTTCTTTTCCTCTGGGTCCTAAGTAGGACCCCTGAAACCCAGAAGGTAAATCTCACACATGCTGTGGTGCTAAACTCTTGTAATAAAAGGAAATACTGGTTTATTGCTGTTTGGATATGGTCCCTTCCACTGTCTCAGCCTCAAGCAGGTGTTGAGACTGGATAGGGCACAGTCACCATGTGGACTGTGTTGAAAAATCCCCCCCAAAAAAGACTCTGAGAAAGAGACATTAAACTTCAGCCGATAACACACAAAATACAAATTTTAAATTGCAAATATCGATTTCCAGGGAGCATCAGGCTGATAGCTGCCATAAAACCGAAGCCCTGTTGACATTTTAGTCAATAACCAGCTCGTATCATCATCCCAGGGTCTCCAGATCTGGACTACGCTCAGATAATTTTTAGAGCAGATTTACTCAATTTTTGGTCTTCCAGTATCAATTTTCCCAAAGAGATATCAGCAAAACCTTTTCAGGAAAGGTTGGAGAATATCCTATGTTTGGAGGAGATTATTCTATTTTTAGGAACACCATTATGGGATCATTTCAGTTGAAAAAACCTTTGTATTACCCTTCCTATCCACTGACCAAGCCAGAGAATGGACAAATGCCACTGCCTTTTTGTATTGATTTTAAAACTCTGTGTCTAGCTGCAAGAGATGTTTCAGGGGGAGTGTAAATGTTTACTCTCAGGATTGGCCTGGTCTGTGCCATTCAACCCATGGGTCAACTTCAGGGTTCATACAGCATGTTTCCTTCTGCAGGCAATGTTATCTGCTGGCAGTCTGAGAGGGGAAGATGCTCCACCAGACCACCCACCTTTTTCTGTTGGTTTGGCCTGTGAACATTGTTGGGTAGAGACAGTGAAAAAAAGTCTGTGCATTAGGTTTGGATGACCTCATTAATGTTTATAATATGTAAAGGGTGAGTGTCAGGAGGATGGAGCCAGACTCTTCTCAGTGATAGGACAAGGGGTAACAGGCCCGAGATGGAACAGAGGAAGTTCCATATAAATGTAAGGAAAAACCTTTTCACTGTGAGGGTGACAGAGCCCTGGTACAGGCTTCCCAGAGAGGCTGTGGAGTTTCCTTCTCTGGAGACATTCAAGACCAATCTGGACATGTTCCTGTGTGATTTAATCAAGGTGATCCTGCTCAGGCAGGGAGGTTGGACTGGATGATCTTTCAAGGTCCCTTCCAACTCCTGCCATTCTGTGGATCTGTGATTCTGTGATGAGTTTCCTGTGACAGAACATATGCGCATGTGCTTGCTCCTTACCAACACTTCCACACAGGTCCTGTTTTTCCCAACAGGAAATTTTCCTGACAAGAAATGTCAGAAAGAAATGGGTCTCTGGTTCATAACCCAGATGCTCAGAGCAGCTGTTTATCCTGCCAGTAGTTGTACAGTGGCTCATCCCAGCCAGGGCCAACTTAAGAAGTGTATCTATGAAGGTGTCGAAGGCTGCTGGGACCAGGCGCAGTTACAAGTGCTCCGCCATGCCAAGCATTCCCACAGCGAGATGTGCAGCTGAGGCTGCAGCACTCTATTGACTGTGCTTCTGTTGGCTCAGGGCCCTCTGCTTGGAAATGCTCAGGTTCTTGGATGGTTTTGATTTTAGCTAAGTGTTGAAAAGGAAGCATCCTGAGGAGTATCTTCTGACTCTAACATAAGGGTTGATCACACAGGCATGCAATTGAGCTGCTCTCCTGCATCTCCTGGAGATGCAACATCAGACTCTGCTCCTTGTGTTGATCCAGCACAAACTTCTGTATCTAGTTTAAGATGGATTAAAAACTAGCTGAACAGACAAGACCAGAGAGTTGTGGTGACTGGAGTTAAATCCAGCTGTTGGCAGGTCCCAAGGTGTGTTCTTCAGGGCTCGGTGCTGGGGCTGGTCCTGTTTAACATCTTCACTGATGATCTGGATGAAGGAATCGAGGGCACCCCTATTAAGTTTGCAGATGGAGCTAAATTGTGTGGGAGTGTCAATCTGCTGGAAAGCAGGAAGGCTCTGCAGAGGGACCTGGTCATGCTGGATCCATGGGCAGAGGCCAACCTGTTGAGGCTGCACCCTGAGTGCTGGGTGCAGGTTTGGGCCTCCTCAGCACTCAAGGTGCAGCCCCACCAGAGCTGAGGACAATGGGACAATCCCTTCCCTACTCCTGCTGGCCACACCATTACTGATACAAGCCAGGATGCTGTTGGCCTTCTTCACGAAGAATTTCTGTCCTGAAAGGGTTGTCAGGCATTGGAACAGGCTGCCCAGGACAGTGGTGTAGTCCCCATCCCCAGAGGGATTGAAAAGGCAACTAGATGGGGAGCTGAAGGACATGGTCTAGAGTTGGACTAGGCAGGGTCAGGCTGTGGTTGGACTCAATGATCTTGAAGGTCTCCTGCAACCCAAGTGATTCTATTCTATGACTCCATGCGTCATACACTTCCCTTGTGATGGGGAATAGGCGAGCGTTTGCCTCGCGTGAGAGCCCCCAACGCCGGGGTGGAAGGCGGTAACTCTGACTTGCGTGTGGTGAGTGAGGACACCCTTATCTGTGCTGTTGCTTCAAGCTGTTAGAAGGTATCACTGTCAGGATTAACCCCCTGTTCCTGCAAATTCCTTTTAATAAACTACACAAAAGGTGATGGTGGGCAGGCTGTTCCTCCCTCTGGGTGCAGGTAAATCTCTCAGGGTGGCACATTCAAATTGCTGCATTAAAAGCTGACCCTAGTATGGAGACACACACACACACACTTGTCCTTTTTGGGGCGTGGAAAGAGGGATTACTTAGATTTTCTGTTCAAGATTTTTTTTCTTTTGAAAGGTCTTTTGTCTGGAAGTACCAGAAAGGATGAAACAAACTGGTTGCCTTCATGGCCCGATGAGCAAAAAGAAAGAAGTACTCCAGTTACCTGGAGACATTCAAGAAAGCAAGTGCAATTAGTCAGTAGATAATAAAGCTGTACCTAATCAGAGTACTGGAGACAAATCACCTTAGCCTATAGATGTAGCAGAGCAGGAGAAGCCCTTTCTCAGAAACTGCCTGACAGGTAAGGGAGAGAAGGCAGAAACTGCTCGAGCAGCATTATACATACCATGTCCTCAGCAAACAGAAGCTGAATTGGAGCCCTTTTCTTGTAGCTTTCCTCCTGGGAACTGTGCCATGGGATGGAATGCTTCAATGCTTGATCTCACCACTCTGGTCTTGTGAAGGCTGGAGTCTCTCCGATGGGAACAACATGGAGGGGTTTGCTAATTTAGCCACATAATACTAGGAGTAAGGCTATCAAGGACTCAGTGTCTGAAAGAACCGTTGATTGCTCTTGGTTTCCCCACTGTTCATGGCCACCCTAATGCATGGTGCAGGCCTGAGAGACCTGTTCCTCAGCTGCACATGGTACACCCCCACCATGCCTGCGGGTTGGGGTGCCCAGCTGCGGAGAAGTGATGGAGCTCAGCATTTATGTCTGCCCAAGGAGCTGGTTGCAGCAGGAAGCCCTGTGGGTCTGTCAGGCTGCTGGCTCTGTAGCAAGGCACACTTCACTTAACCTTTGGGAACATTTATAATTAATGCTTAATTGATTTCCATAATGCAAGATCAACACACTGGCATGGGCCTCTTCCTGTACATCTTTGCTCATATGTCACCTTATTTTGTCTTTTCTGTGAGGTTTAACCTCTGAGCAAGATTCTCGATGAACTTGCTGCTCATAAAAATATCCAAATGTCTCCTAGCACAGATCAAATACTGGCCTCAAGCCCCTAAGATTTCTTTTTCCAGGAAGGGTAGCTTCTGTTTATCATAATGTTAGGAGTCTGTGTCTTTCCCAAGACTGTCTTCTCTCTTGTCTCTGTCTCTCTGGGGAAAGGCCACCTTCACCCTAGTTGTCAAATTTTGAAAAGTTGTGTCAGGTCGTAGAAAACTGGTGCTGTCAGGGATCACCTCTGACATGCTGTTCATGGCAGTGTTGAATTTTTCTTCTGTTCTGTACAGCTACAGGAGGCCTGCTCAAGTGGCAAGGTTGGGCTAGATGATCTTCTGAGGTCCCTTCCAACTCCTGTCGTTCTGTGATTCTGCATTTACCCATTCTGTAACTGAGGTCAGAATATCGTCCCACTAAGCATAGTGGGGACACATAGCATCGCAGGCTAGGTGCAAGATTATGTCATAAATATAGAAAAAAAAAAGTGCTGTGTTTTAGAAGGATAACAATGAGTTCAGAAAGCAATGGTCTGAAATGCTTCTTCATGTCCTCTTGGTCCAACTGTTTATTTTAGTTAAGCAAAAATCTGGTTGTTGCTGTAATTTCTGTAGTTACGCCTTAGCAACATTTCCTTTCACACACCCCTAACAGATCAGCACTGTAGTTATGTGGTACATCTGTGCCTGATTTCTACTTACTTCTGAGGTGAAGGAGTTTATAAAAGGGTCTGTAACAGCTTTGGTTACTGTATGTCTTACATTTCATGAGTTGCACTTTTACTTTTCTTTTTCTGTTTTTACAAACTACACTTGGTTGATATCCCCGAAACTTTTACCTAACACCTTTGCAGACAGGAAAGATTTTGAATGTCTGAAGAAGGAAATAGGCTTCTAGAAGTTATGGCCAGGAGAGGAATCCACCATATAAAATATCACACTGCTTCCTAAAGCAGGTCAAAAGGAGAGGACTTCCAAATGCAAATGTGTGCTTGAAAGAGGAGAAACCAACCTGTGAAGTTCAGCAAGGATTTTGCTCTCAGGAGAGGAGGCAGCAGGAATGGGGAAATAGAGCTTGCAGCTTTTATCAGGCACTTTGGGTTTCAGCTGTGATTTTTTGATACAAATTTAGCCAAAACAGATCACATCAGTTGCTTTTATCTCAGTGCTTTGGATCCTCTAGAATCAGTGGGTCTTCCCCGCTCACATCTATGAGTGACTCCTGCCAGATTGCAAGTGTGAAATGTTTGACCAGGCTGACCAGTATGCCCTTCAGAATAATGAAATGCTCCCCTGGATTCTCATAAATAACTGTGAGGATGGTTGAACACTGGAACAGGCTGCCCAGAGACATTGTGAAGTCTGTCTGTGGAGATATTCAAATGCAGGTGGGCACAGTCTTAGGCAGCAGCTTGTAGTTGGCCTTTTGTGCTGGTTTTGCATGGCAAGATTCTGGTGGAGCAGGGGAAGATGCAGAGGTGGCTTCAGGGGTTTCAATGTGTGTGTGTATGCAATAAATTAGATGTATTTTTTTAATTCTGTGAAGAGTTTTGCCTGTGATGCTAATTGTGGAATAATCTCTCCCTGTCCTTATCTTGACTCCTGAGCCATTCAATGGATATTTTCTACCCTGTCCAGTTAAGAGGGGAATGATAAAGCGGCTTTGGTGGGAGTCTGGTCTCCAGCCAGGGTCAAACCACCACACCTTTCTTTAAGAAGAGGCATCCAGAGAAGCTTTCCAAGTCCAAGCACTTTGTGATTCTGTGGCATTTTCTAAGTTGCAGTCAGAGTTCTTGTGTACTATATGCTGCTATCAAATACTTGGACACTAGTGACAAATAATGATGGCTACCGCTTCCTTAAGTTAGTAGAAGAGAATCATCACTGAAGGAAATAATTGTACCTTTTGTTATTTTCAAACATCAGTTAAATTCACTGAAGTTGCAACCACAGTTTTGTGTATATCAGGTTTGCATTGGTAACCAAAAAGGCAAATTTTCTTCTTGGTTCTCGAAGAGAACAATAATTTTGTATTAAAGGCTCTTCTATTTGTATGAGCATGCAGGAGCACATGGGAGTCTCAAGTAGGTACCAGGAACATGTAATGTGAGGTGCTGAGTGTATACAAAGTGAAAATAAAAGCCTTCCCAAAAGAAACCTGTGGTCCAAATATGTCAGACTTGAAAACTGGCACATCTATAAAGGAATTCCAAATAAATCTATATAATAAAGAGAAAAAAAAAGGGTGGAGGGAGGGGGGCTACTGCAGCCAATTAACTAGAGGATCTACTTGATAAATGTTTTATCTCAAATTAGCAATGTGTGTATTGAGTGGATCAAGATGCACATACTACTCTTATAGAAAACTTGTACATGTGAAACCTGTCATCTCGTATTAGAAGACAAATGACATTTTGAGGCATTACATAAATAATGGAATTACTTGGCCACCTGATCTTGGTTATTTCTTAGTGAAGGGTAAGACATTTCAAACATCCTTTTATTCTGAATTGTAGAGCTGTAATTCTCCTGAACTGGCAGCACAGGTTGTGAGGAAAGATGCAGCTGAAGATGAGTAGCTCTAAAGGTTTTGGAGTGAATTCTTAGTCCATTTGAAATCAATGGGAGTGGTGTCCCTGCCTTAAACAAAGCCAAGATTTTCATCTCCAGTGCATGGGAAGTGGTGACTCTGGCTCACGTTTGCTAAAGGAGAGGTACAGTCACTATCCAGGGAGTAGAATTTCCACCTCAGTTCTCATCTATTCATTAGTAAATTCTGCTAAATCTCACCTCATTAGTAAATTCTGCTAATGCAAACACAGCATTTGGTCTGTTCTTAGTTTGGATTACCTGCTGGACTTGGGTTTGGCCTTCAAGAGAGTGCTTTGTGCCATGAGTGGCAGAACTAATGAAACCGGAGTTTCTGGTCCTCCACATCCCTCGTGCCATTACGCTCCGATGACATCGGTCCGTGCAGACTGCTTTTCTGTCATGAAGCAGGCACTAGTTTAGACCTTTCTCATCAACCCAACTAATTTTCATCAAAGATTAGGAAGTTCCTATAGATTTTGAGTTTGTAGTCCTCTTGCAAGTCTGTTTGAAGCTGGACAATGGGTTTAGAAGATATCTGTGAGGTCAGGTAGATGGCAGGAAGACATTAGCTCTACATTTTGAAATGAAGTAGGAAGAGGACAAACTGGAAGTGGCATACATTGCTTGCTGTCCCTTTATTGAAAACAGCAATGAATTTTACAGGGATGAATCTGTTTTGCACAGGTGTGGATTCAAAACTTTGGCAAAATGAGTTAGCCGTTCCGACAAGTTATTTAATGGGAAATAATGTTTCCCATTAAATAACTTGTGACACACCACAAGCAATACTTGTGGTGTGTCACCTAAGGTATGAAAGACAACTTGGTTCCCATGCTCTGCAATGGGCAGCAAAAAACATTGCTTGCATTAGCTCTGAATGGTTTCTGTCCTACCTATGTGGAATTCAGATGGATTGTCAGACTTAATGGTCAGAACTGGCCAAAGCTCATAGCTGAAGTGATTTGTACCTAGTGACACCACACATAGCTGTGGTCCTGTCTTTCTGGAGTTAGATGAAGTCCTGGTTCAGGTCTTGACTTTGGGAGAGATACAGGGATTCACAGGACTTACAGAATGTGTAGAAGAACATGTCTGCAACTACCCAGCAATTCCTCCTGCCAGAGATGGATAGGTCTGTCTTCATTGCTTGCCTGTCCCTCTTTGTGTGAAGGTGTTTCATTCCAAAGCTGACAGAGGTTGTTTTGGGCACTAATTTGCATAAAATTGTCAATCAACCTAAGCTGAATTTTAATGTCAGTGGGGAAAAAGCCATGTGATCTAGGCCTGGAATTAAAACAGGATGTGTAAGAAATAGATTTGAAAAGATGAAAACAACAAAAGAAAAAAAAGATGTGGTTGGGAGCACAGAGTGTGTGTGTATCTTCCCCTCTCTTGGTCTTTTCCCTCCTCATCCTTTCTGCTCCAGGGCCATACTTTAGGGGAAAGGTATAACATTTCATTTTTGTAGGTGTCATGGCTGCCAAGGTTAGAATATCCATGGTGTAATATTTGTCCATGTGCACTGATGCTGGTCTGAGGATGGGAAAGAGGAATGAAAAGGTAGTGTGACCATCTGAGCTCTGTATGGAGCTGTCTATATGTCAACTATAGCATCCCTCTGGCTAGGGCTATAGCCTGACTTCCCTGCTCAGGTATTTCAAGCAATCCTTCCTACTTACCTGCATCTTTGGCAGCCAGTAAGGACCAAGGCATTTGGATCTTTGTTTTCCTGCCACTCGTCTCTGACTCAACATGCTTGAAAAAAAAATAGAGTAGTTTTGTTTTGAAGAAACAGGATTTACCTGCCTGGGATTTTTTGTCTCTGTGCAATTCTCATTTTCAGTACTTCTGCTGCATATGTGAAGCAAATTACAGAGACTGATTTGTCTTACTTGGGCACATGTTTAGCTACGTACATGGGGATGCAAATATCTTCTTTTTGATTGGGATGCCAGGTTTTAGCCAGCAAAGTCCTGTTGTGGCTGAAAATTTCCTTTATGGAAAAAATTCCTTGCAATCTTAAGTATACAGGGCTATGTTCTCATCTGAACTTCAAGGGCTTAAATTTAGAGTAAGGGTGATTAATTTACTGCAGATTTACATCCAATCAGTGAGGATGAGGTTCTCCCTTATTTCCAGTATTGGTCTTTGCCTCCTCAGTTGCTTTCTTGACACAAAAGCCTTTTCCTCGGTTATTCTGTCCATCTGAAACAATTTTCATATATTTTTCTGTGTCCTTTACTCCCTTTCCCAGTAAAAATCTTATTTGAAAACATATTTTTTCTTCTTTCTCCATGGCTCTAATTGTTGCTATCCTGCTGCTCTCATTTATTATTTAGTTATATCTGTAATATTTTGTGTAGAATTACAAAATTAATATATAGGATACACTAAAATAGATCCATTTTCCAAATCAAAATGTTCTGTAATCCTGAGAGCATTTGTACCCAGCTATACAGAAGAGCAGGAATTCAGCTGAAAAAATATTATGAGGAACCCTGATGGACAAAAATAAGGACAAAGGTTTTGATGGTCTGGATAAAGAAATAAGAAGCCTAAAACACCATGGAAACCTTCAACAGCACAATACAGGGGGATGTTTGGAAGGTAGAACAAAGAAATTGTATGAAATATTTTGATTTTGGGCAATGCAATATCTTTCAGAGCTGTGTTGAAATGAAGAGCATTACTGCTGCTCTTCAGGCCTTCACAGCACTTGCTCTAGCTGAGAGGTATTCCAAATTAATTTATTATATTCCCCAAGTTGTGGGATTCTACTATTACAATTCCTGTGTTCCACATGCCAGCGGCCCATTGATCCTCATGTTGTTCTCTATTAACTGTACACTATTGAAAATATATAGGCATGTCAAGCTGGGGTTTTTTCCATGGCGTTTTCTTTAGACTAATGAGTTTCTTCTGCATTTGCATAATGGTATGTCTCTGTTTACATGTTTCTGAATGTAACACTATAAACTTTTTTTTTTTTTTTGGCTTACAATTCAATAGTATTGATGCTTTCTCTTTTCATTGCTTTTTCCTCCTATTTTAGAGAGGTGTCAGCTGGCAAGGAAAAGACCTTGTGGATTGCAATGCATTTCTCTCTCCATGTCTTGGTATGTTTGTCATTATTCCATAGTAAAAGATTTATGCTCATTGGCTTCTATATGTATGGGATATATATAGAGTAGTACTTTCTATGGGCTAATTAATTCCATGTTTAAAAAACAATGTTTAGTGCTGATAAGCAAATCATTAGAGAAGGTATTTAGATTTTTTACTAGGTTCTTGAAGAGGAATTTCTCTCTTAGAAAAGGGAAATTAATTTTTTTGCACACCCTTACTCTCCCACATTTTCAGAATTTCCAGAATTATTTAATGGGAGGAACTGTGGGGCCTGAAGAGGGAAGATGAGACCCCATCTCTGAATCAAGTTATTTGCAATTCCTCCATCGCTGGACAGTTTATTTATTTTTATTTTTTTGCTATGTTAGGGCTGGTTTCCAACATTTTATCCCTAATTTAACACCAAAAGTGCTCAGTGGGGCTGGGTTTCCCCAGGCTTTTGTGTGTATTTTTGCAGTGTTGGCATTGGTTTCCTGTGTTGTCTGATATAGCACTCAAGAAATAAATGCAGCTCGTCCAAAATACACGCGTGATAACTACCCTGAACATAGACATTTTGCCATTATTCCCACATAGGTTTTGGCAATGGAGAGAGCTCATTTGGCCTCCTATATATTTGGGCAAGGAGGGAAACTCTGTTATTTTCCCTTTCTATGTTTTTATTTATTCATCATATTGAATAAAGAAATCCTAAGCATTAATGCAAACAGTGGAGATTACAATCAGTGACTAATATCTCTGCTACAATAAACTTTACCAACCCCTAGCATGAGACATAAATAATACAAAAGCCCCTCTCATATTTTGAGGAACCAGTATGAATATTATAGTTGTTCTGCTGTTACTGGTACAAAACCTTGGTTAACGCTTAAGGACCTCTGTACTGCATTTGGTTCAAAGCCAGATGGAGCCTTTCCATCAAACCAGCGTGGTTTAGATGATGCACCAAAATGGGTAGATAAAATCTTCATGTTCAGTTTGGACTTCTCCCTTTTGAACTCATTCTTTGCAGCTGAGAAACACTCGATGGGTAAATATCCACTCGAGTGGTTATGAGATGACATGGTTTCGTTAACTCTGTGTTTAGAAAAATCTGTCTCTGTGCAGGTCTGTGCCTGGAGCCATGGGCACGATGCTCTTGTCTTACTGGGGAGAAGGAGCCAGCCTCCCACTGTCAGCCAAATAATCTGATAATCACGGCTCTCTGAACACTGAAGCAAATCCAAAGCTTCAAATAAACCAAAAGGAGGTGCTAGGGGGACAGGTGGAAGTAGCAATTTCATTTTTCTCAGACCTGCAATTAACTGAATGGACTTTTTCATCTCCTACATGGAGAGTGTAAGTGGATGATAGGAAGCAACTGATTAAACCTTGGCCTTTGGGTCTAAGCACTCTTTTCAGATTTAGTTGTGATCCAATACAAAATCTGATTTAGGCAAAGGAAAGTTAATGAACTCCATATAATCTGGGCAGGTGAGTTCAGCTGCTTGTTTTGTTTGTTTGTTTTCCATATGAAGCTTTCTCTGCAACAGGAAAATGCAGAAAAATGGTTCAAACTCTTAAACAGAAGTGTCACAACAGTCGGGTTTGTTGACTGTCTCTACCAGGTGTGAGGTTGGGTGCACTCTTGGGTGCACGTCGCTGTTGGTGTTCAATTCAGCAGTGAATACAAATAAAGGATGAGGTTCTTTAAAGACTTTTTATTAGCAGTAGAGCTAATAGTTACATTAGAATAAAAATTAAGAGTCAAACCAGCGCAATTTGTGGCTGACGCCAGCAAGATTTAACAAATGGCCACATTCACGGGCTGCTTGAGGCATCATGTCTAGGGGCATATGCAGATGAAGGATTTGAAACGTTAAAACAGCCAACCAAAACCCATTGGGCAGTGAGAAAACAGTGTGTGATCCTTACACCCCAGAGGGACTATGGATTCACTCACCCCTTTAAAAAGACAGAATGAAGCTGTCTTAAGGACAGGAGATTAACTTCAGATGATGCTTCTTAAGATTTTCCTTTCCTTGTCTTTGGGTTTTTTTCATTGTTCTTACAGTAAAGACTCATAATCTTGGTTCAGAGAAAAGTACTTTATAACCTTGTGACGTAAAGGAAAGATTTTTTTGGCACTGTTGAACACAGACAAAATGGATATATATGTACACACACAATCAAATTCTTTGTAGTTGGTATATTTTAAAAATACAGAAATTCAAGTAACTTTGCATTTATTTGGATAATTCTATTTTCTTAGACTGATGTAATAATCAGAGGGGAGACTTTAACTTATTTCTGTTTGTGTGGGGTCTCTTTACTTGTCCAGGAAGGAGTTGCAGTTGGAAAAATCTTGCCCGCTATTAGGGATAAAACTTACTGACTTCAGGGAGTCGAGCTTTCATCCTTAGCAACAATGTTTTGGTTTAAAATAGATAATAATTAAAATAACTTTGAAGCTTTATCTGTGAAAAAAATTGGGACAGGCAGCAGGAGGTGACCTTTCTCTTATTTATCCAGCTAAAATAGTTGGAAATATGACGAGCCACCCATCTTCTGAAATGAGGCACAGCATCTTGTGAGATTCTAGCGCTACAAAGGGAGGCAGAGCGCCCATAAAGAGAGCGGCTGCAAAGTATAGTAACACACTTTCCTCTTCAAATTACACACACATGAGATCTTTGTACCACTTAGGAAAGCGTTAGCTTGTGGTTTGCTTTAAACTTTATTTTGGTTGTTTTATAACTGCAAGGATCTCTTCAAAGCTTTGAAGGGTCCCTTAGCTGTCTCTTCAGCTGTTTTGCTTCAGATGGAATCATTTCCTAGGGAAAGAAGTTTTGGACTGGAGAGTGTGTTTGACACACACACCAAAAAAAAGGAGTCTTCAGCAAAATTCCAGAAATTGGCTTATTTGTATGATTTATAGGTAAAGGGCTAACGATTCTGCATAGCCATGACTTTTGAGTCAGGTCCAAAATCACACTACTAATTCTCATTTCTGTGTGCTACCTTTAGATCCTATTTTTCTTCATAACCACGTGGGTTAAAAACTGGCTCTCAGTTGAAATAATACCTGCAGTTAATCTCATAATCTGCACGATTTTGTGCTTTCAGAAGGATGGCAGCTCTCTTGAGACCTGAAACAAACAAACATAAATCCTTTGAAAATCATCCCACAGAATTGCTTATTAAAAGCAGTACTTGCTTTGAAGTTCATCACATGTGAAGCCTGAGTGAGAATAAGACCTGAGCGGGGATTTTAACATCCAGTAACTAATTGTTATCTGAGGAAAGAGGCGCTTGACAAAACTATTTAATATTAATCATTAGGAATTAAATTCCCTAAAGAAAGAGCATTTGTTTCATGGTGTAATAACTATCTAGTGCAAAATATGGGGATTTTAATTTAGGAACCTCAGTTAAAATTACCTGCGAGGAAAGTCCTGCCCATGGACGTGCACTCAGGGTCTTTGAGGACTCTTTTCCTCTCCAGTTTGACCTCTTACCGACTGATGCTGGATAGTTTGTCACCAATTTTCCCCCCATTACAGAACTTTATATGCTCGTATATAAAACAAACATGACTTGAAAGCAAGTTTTCCCTATTCTGCCCAGCTGAGCACTCAAAATGCTTGCATGGTAGTGAGCAACTCTTCTCGTGGATATATTAAGTGCTACCATCTGCTTGGATTGTTTTGAAATGCATTTTTGGGCCAAAGCCTGCCCTTATGAGGATCCAGTTTAACATGAAAGTCTCAGCAGTTCCCTGAATGTGAACAAGGCAACAAAACACTCTCCTTTCATGCCTCCCAATTAAGTCCTTTAATTTAGCTACAATAACTTCACACAGAATCAGAACAGCAGCTCCCAAAATTGAGCCCTTGATTATCTCAATGACTACCTTACTCGACACAAAAATTTGCGCTGATTTCAAGGGCTTTTCTTCCCACCGAGGCCTATTTGCAAAAGGCAACAGGAATGGGTCAAAGTGGGAAAGCAGTGAAATTTATTTCGGCTGCTTTTTGGATTAGCTTTGTATTATTGTTTTCCTCCTGAGGCCTCAAATGGCGGGGCAGGAAGGGAGTTTGGAAAAAGATGGAAGAGAAACTTTTATATAAACAGTTTTTGTTCTCTAGAAACGGCAAAATAGCTTTAGAATACTATATAAGGTGATATTATTGCTGCCACACTTCAGACTTAGCTGATACATTTCAAATGAAGTTACTTTGTCAAAATTTACAGCATTTGGCAATTATAATTCCTATCTGTTACAAGCCAAACTTTATTTTTAGCCTGTAATATTGTGTTAATGACATTATAATTAGCACATACACAGGAATAGCAAGTTAATTTATTTTGAGCTCTTTCTCCTGAAGCACCACTTTGTTTAGTATCTGAAGTGGTCTCTATTTTGTAATATCCTAAATTCCATAGTGTAGCTCTAATTTTGGTTTACGTGTCAAAACCGATGATGTTTTTAAAGTACTGTTATTTTTTTCCCTGCTCTCTTATTTTGATCCATACCAAAAGTAAAAAACAACCCAAACCAACCGTGAATGTTAACCTGTAGCACATCTTTGTCACTATTTCCAGATATTGTTATTCAGAAGTGAGGAATGTACTCTAATCACATTCCTACATACACTAAGTATTGCTTTCTCTGTGTTTAAAGTAATTGCACACCATAGGAAACTCATCCTTAAAGATGTGAGTACCACTGTGTTTCAATATATCTTTAACTACTTTATATATTTGTTTTCAACTATTTTTTTCTGGAATTGTTTGCCTTTGAAGAAAAAAAAGAAAGAAAAGGAGGAGGAACGAACCAAAGAGAGGCAAAGAAACTTCATGTTTTTAGCATTCCTGGAAGTGCTACTCATCAGTTACAGGGTTGATGCGGCTGAAGCTGCCTTAGCGATATGACATGCATGCCGTGCTCTCCTCTCGAGCAGTGCATCCAGCAAGAGCCAGATGCTGCCACCTCTGCTTGGACAGCCTTCTTTTATTTGTCTGTTAGTATTTGGAAGGCCCGAGGCCTGCAACTGTGAGCCACCCGCAGACTGGCTCTCTTGGTCTTAAGGCCTGGTCTGCCACAATTCCCTGTTCAGGTGCTCACTTGGTGGCTAGTGGTGGGGATGAGATGTGGGAGGGTAACCTTTCCAAAAGCTTTCAGCTAACCTGAGAGCCTGCATCTCCATGTCAGAGGTGACAGGCACTTAGAAGTCACAGTTAGTGTGCCCACATGTGTGGTTGCTTTGGTAAGGGACCTGTCATAATGTGCACCAATTGCTCATTCCCTCCTTGTTGGCCATACAATTGAGAAGCTCAAGCTCTCTCCCTTGTGTGTGACTGGAGAGCTTCTCTGCAGCAGACCATGGTAATGAAGCTTTTCTTTCACCAGTGTTGGGAGTAAAACAGCATTTCATCACAGTTATGTGTCATGTGGATGAGCCTGGCTAAATTTTTCAGCTGCTTGGACAGAGCTGTGTGTCTGATCCACTGCCATCTACCTGCTCTGCCCCTTTCTGAACCATTAACAGTTGTTTATCCATGCTTACTCCTGAGGGTGTAGTTTAACTCATCCAAATGTGATAGAGGTTTACCAACAGTGACTGCTGTGGTGCTTGGAGGAAGGATGGAACAGCCTGGGGAGGGGAGTGTGTGTTATGGCATTGAATCCATTCATGGATATTTTTTGTGAGAAGTAAAAATATAGATTTTCACCTTTGTTTACTCTAGAAATATTGTGTCCTGACTTGCTGCTTTGGCAACCTGGAGATCTTTGAAGTCTGGAATCATGGAAGGCTGTTTGACACTGATGTTTAACACCTAAGATGCAGCAGGCTGACATGGCCAGGGTAGCAGGTGACATAGATACTGGGATAAGTCCTGTAGCAGCAGGGCAGTTGATTTTCTATACTGAGAAGGTGGAAGGGCAGACCCAGAGGAGTGAAGTCCAGCAGGAGGTAGCTGGAGTGGAATAACAAGTGCATCTTCATAGTGAAGTACTTCCCAGAGACTTCTGTATACTGAAGTGAAAATTTGTTGCATCCATGAAAAACTAAAGTTTGTAGGCAATAATGTCCCTATCAGCTTCTCATCTTTCAAGTGCAGATCTCTGGAGCAGGCTTTTGCCCAGGCAAGCCTAAGAAACCTCCTTTATGGGCTTCAGACAAACTCTTGACATCCTGTATCTGCAGTTTCAGCTGTGAGCTCTTGGCTTGAACAGCACCACCTGAGCCAGAGGCAGAGAATAGGAAGGCACTTTTTTGTTTGCTTGTTTGTGGTCAACCTTCTTTGACCAAGCCATATAAATATATGCACGCTTGATCTTTGCAAAATTAAATACAGGGCTATGTCTTACAATCTACTTGGGGACTGGATCTGGTCCAGAATGTGGCAGCTTGCTTGTTATTAGACATAGTCTATCCCTCAAGTACTTGCAGCCAAAGCTCCTGTGTTGGCTGATCTCTGGCTTCAGGGCAGAGTTTATTTTATTCTTTTTCTTCTTTTTTTTTTTTCCTCTCTCTCCCAGTCATGATCGTAGCCATAAATGGAACAGGACTTACTTCTTGCTTGGAAGGATGCTGCCTCATTTGTACTTAGGGGCTTTCCAAGCAAGAGGCACAGCTCCAGCATTTGCTCACTCCCTGGTCCTGAAATAGTTTGTGGATCTGAGCCATAATTTTAAGGTGATGATAGGGATGGGAGCTAGGGGAGAAAAACCTGCGCATGGTAGGGATGGGAATTTGATCCTGGAATGTCTGTTTTAGTTGGCAGAGGGTTGTTTTGGACCTGCCTGCATGTCTGCTTGAGCCAAATTCACTACAGTCCAAACTATAGTGTGAGATGTGCGCGTCTTGACCAGCAGTGGAGCCTGAGCTCCCCAGCTTCTGCACGAGTTCACAGGCTTCAGGGAGGATCCCTCACGAAGAGGCCCTCAGCATTACTCCAACTGGGCCCTCAGTGACCAAAGAGCTCAAGTGCTCCCAAATTGCCATGGTTTTATCACAAGTGTGAAATCAAACATTTCTGCTGAAACGAAACCTCAGGGTGAGGTCACTGTGTCATGCCTTGCTTGAAACAGGATTTTAAATAATTTTTTTTTTCTGTGTGTATTGCAAGGGAGTGACAGGGAAGGTCCTACAGACAAGTTCAGCAGCAGAACCTTCCCTTTCCTGCATGATCAGGGTCTGATCCCCAGGGGTAGATCTGTCTTACCACGGTTCTGGAGCCAACAGGGTTAGTACAGATCCATTTCCTTGTAAGTGAATTCAAAATGCTGTTGCAATATAGTTCCAGAAGATTTTGTCTGTCTTGTTTGGCTGAATACAGCTCTGCTTAGTGCTTCTCACCCCTGGGAGATTTGCTAAGGTCTATACAGGAACGCTTACTTTTAAAACTGTATCAACTTCTTTTAAACTACTTGGTCTTGTGGAACTTCAGAAGATGGAGAATGGGGTTTGCAAAATGCATTTCCTCTCCTGGGAGGGTTTTAATAAGCTCCTTCAGCTTTAGGGTCTAGTCCCTCAGCTAAATTTAATTTCAACCCCAAGTTTCTTTCAAGCTTATGTGCAATATAAAGACTGGTCTTGGGCACTGCACTATCTCTGGGAAGCTGTTGAGCACCTCAAGTTGACTGGTAATCATGCCCAGTCCTGTTTGCATGAAAAATATGCCATGTGAGAAAGTCTCCATTATGAAAACTGATCTTGGAGTAAACATTCTTAAATCTTAATCACATTATGTAGCATTTTGAATCTTCAGGAACAATAATTTTCTGGTGTTCCTCATTGGAGGGCAAAGACTATGTCAGCTATGCTGGAGTAAATCTGGCTTTCTTCCCATGAGAGATTCTGGACACAGAAGGAGAACTGAAATTTTCACTTAGTGCTTTTGTTCATCTACAGCTNCAGGAATTTGGGAAACTCCAGGTTTTGTGGGTTTTGCATGAAGCAGAGGAATTATTTCCTTATGATTCTAATATGTAATGCATAAATATTTTGTTGGTATTGCATTAAGCTCTTGAACTCTCAGATGGTTTTTTGAGGCTCAAATTATCTGAAGTCCCTAATTTAAAAAACGAAGAAAACCTTTTATTTCATTGCAACAACACTCAGAGTATGGATATTTACTCAACTTAGGAATGCAGAATTTCATATTCTTAACTCCATGGGTACTTCATTAGGATAACTGGCTTTCCTTAATTACTGCATGTGAGTCACAGTCAGCTTTAATGTTAGAGTTCAACCTGTTTCTAAAGCCTGGCCTCATTACATAAGTTACTAACCCATAATGAACCAGGCATGCTGTCTGTTTGCTACTAGGTGGAAGGGGTTTGCTGAGAGCCCTCTCTAGTTCGTTTTGGTGAGCATGTGGAGCAATAATTGACACCTTGGCTGGGTTTGGAGCCCCGATGCAAGGATCCCACCAACAGGAGCTGCCAAATCTAGTTCCCGCGCAGCTACCGGGGGTCACCACGGGGATGTTTTGCACTAGAACTGCTCATTTCAAGTATTAGATTTCAGCCTTTGGGTGTGTACTGGGAGTTTATGGTTGCTGCTGCTTTAGAACATCTGCTCATTCATAGGAAGGAAAAAACACTTCAGGAAAGTTAAAAAGCCTAAACGATATAGATTCGGTGTTGCATGTTTGTTACAGTAGTAACCAGTTATGTGGTATAGAAGGGTCCATATATAAATAGTTTAATATTATTTAATAAATTATGGTGGGTTTTACAGCATACCTAATAATAACATTAAATGTTGCTGCATTTAACAGGCGCACACGTTGTTTTAACGATATCTCTGTGTTATACGCTTAGCAACAGCTTGTAACAGCTTCATCTGTTTAGCATTCACTTTATTTATTTCTTTGGGACAAAAAAGGAATGTTTTCTAATAAGATGCAAAGGAATGTGGCTGCATCTAATGATGGGTTAACAAATATGATCAAGCATTTACAAAAGAAGTGAAAATATAAAGCTGTTTTTACTTACAGTCATAACTCAGCAGGCGCGGGTCTTGTCTTTTGCCATCTGCCTCAAAGCCATCCTAAAAACCTTACCCTTATGATAAGGTGGGTTCACTCCTTCTGCTGTCATTGTCTGTGGTGTGAGTGTGAGTGTGGCACTGGCTGGTGTGCTGGGCTGGGTTCCTGTTGTGACTGGAGCCATCGGAGGGGTTTAGTGCAGAAGTAGCCTTGGCCGTGGGTACCAGGAGAGGCTGGGACTGCCAGGTAATGCATTACTAAGAAGCTGGCTTGTGTCAGGACACAGTCAATTTTGTCAAGCAGTAGGTCTTCCAAATCCTGTGCAGCAAAGCAGACCCCTTCCTTGCTCGCCTCCCATGTTCACCGTGGTGCTCACTGGGCCATGAAGTGAACAGTTCAGTAGCTCTTTGAGAGGCAGCACCAGCTGGAAGTATCTCAATGATGTGTTGTCTGGTAGGCTCCACGTCACAAGTGTCAGGCTGCTCAGCACTGGCTGTCTTCAGCATCCACTTATTTCAGAGGAATTTGAGGGCAGAGCTGTATTCTGCTGCCAACATGTAACATGACTTAATTGAATACCAGTTTAGAAACAAATAAATCTGATGCTATTGAAAAGTTCTGTGCATGTAGCACTTGGAGAAATCCCTGTCTGGGAGCTTTGTGTCTTGTTTTTTCTCCCAAGGTGCAGAGGTTCACAGGTGGCATCCTTTGTTAAATCCAGGCAAAATCACTAGTGCCATAAGAAAAGAAAAAATAATCTGAATATTGAAGACTAGAGTGTACGGTATGTGATGTGCACTGGCAGGTTTCTGCCCCACTGGATGTTCTAAAGAGGGAATGGTCTGTTTCCATGGCCGGGTAGGGAGTGGGGAGGAAACCTGTGCCCAGTAGGAAGATGACACATGAAGGATCATTGGTTCTGGACCAGTTTTTTCCACCCCAAATACTTCCAATATTGAGCCCTATTAACTAGAGCTTGGTGACTTGGAAGCACCAAGACACGAAGTGGTTAAGGAGATGATTTCTGAAGCCTGGGTAACTGGTATTGGCCTTGCAATGCTGCTGGATCCAAGGTCTCATGTTTAACTGCCTGAGTATAGAGGGTGCTGCCTTGCTTCTGGTGGTTGGGTTTGCAAATGCTGGTGTTGGGTATTTGCCAGGAATAGAATTTGGATCCCTTGACTTTGTGGTTTAACTCCTGGGCAGTATTTCCTCTTCTCAATACACTGCATACTGTGCGTATTCATGTGGAGAGCAAACCCGATGCTTCCAGAGGGAAAATGGGGTTTGGTGATGAATTGGAATATGTGGAATTTGGGGTTCTTGTTTTGGGTGTCCTTTGATTGCTGTTGGGGAAGAGGTGTCTTATTTCCTCTATTCACCCATTTCTTGGCTAATGCCCTTTGGAAGAGAGTCCCTTGCATGACTTCTTTCCCTGAGTTAATGGATGACCTGAAGCGTAGCTGCCCAGCCTGGGTCAGGGTTTCTCATGCAGAATAGCAGAGCAGTTTCTGCTGTCCATGGGAGTAATTTAACATCTTCCCACCCCAAAAGAAAGAGTGCATGTCAGTGGGTGTACTCTGCCTCTGAAGTGGCAAGGAGAAGCTGGGAAGAACTGTGTGGAAAGGGAGGGACTCCTCATGTCTTTGCCTCCCTTCCAACCTCCTAGGTTTTAGCACTATTTGGGGAGATGGAGAGAGCAAACAAATTGGAATTCTGTGGACTTTGCTGAAAAATGCCTGTTGTGTCTGGGATAGGCAGATGCCTGGCAGGGGTGCTCCTGGAAAGTTCTTCTCTGCCTGAAAGAGTTGTGAGTCTAAAAGCATATTCAGAACAGACTTATAATGACAGAACTTAGTTATAAAGGGTGCCCAGTGACAGTGCCTGAGATGAGAGTCCTCTGCAGAGCAAGGAGTTGGCCAAAAGCTGAAATTGGCCAGATAGGTATATGGGTGGCCAGCAACAGGCTTAATATGGGCAATCCTTCCCCAGTGCTTCAAGTTCCTGCTGCAGAACATGTGCTTGTGAGAACTTCCTCATTAAATGGTTATTATTTCTCTTTTTTTTCCTCTATTTTTTTTCCTTGCAGATAAATTGTTTCCCCACACCACCCCCAACCTCCACCCACACCCCCTTCATTCTGGGAAACAGCCAAACTGTTTTAACTGAAACTTTCCCAAATAATTCAACCCAAGACAGACAGACATTGGCTAGGAAAATATAAAACCAAGCATAGAGAGTTTGGCAATGTCTTTAGTAAATGAAAGCCGAGTTTCTTAATGGAAAGTGTCAGGCACCCTCAACTGTAAGTAGTGTTAAAGCACAGCCTATAATTATGCAAATGAAGAGAGGGCATCTTTGCCAACTCGACCTGTTTCCTAAACATTGCGTTTGCTTTTAAGAATCTGGAGTAGTTGTATGGGATTTAACAAGGCAGTTATAAAATCAGATTTTTGAGGGCAACTGAGCTGCCACTTGCAACTGTGAACAGCTGAAGTCTCTATTGAGAGGTGGTGAATCAAATTCAGCCCCAGTGGGTCCTGGAGAACTGGGGCTGTGAGGAGCTTTGGATGGTTTGGCAAGGGGTTTTTTAGTGGTAGTGAAACCAATTATCTTCTGACTGTCATATAGGTTTTTTGGAAACAAGGTAAGAGTTAAGACTGACAGGTTGTGACAGGCAGTTTTGATGAATGGGGATTAAGAGGGGTAATCACTGCTGCTGGGATGGGGACTTTGCACTGTCAGCAATGAAGTGGCCAGAAAATACTTCCTTTTTGCCACTTTTACAAAAATAATTTGACTCCTGGTGAGTTTCCTCTCCACTAAAGGAGCAAAAATTCACCAAATGTGGAAATGAGTAGTTGTAATGCACATACAGAGCTGAGAGTGGTGGTTGATATGTCTTATTTATGAGCAGATAATAAGAGAATTTGTGACCATGATTTTATATCCTCTGCACCTTCTTGTGCCAGGCTGTCAAGGTCCATCTCGGCATTTTCCCTAACTAGGTTTTGGCGATTCCCTTCTTCGCTGCTGCTTTCTTCCTGTGGCACACTTGGATGCATTAGATGTGGAAAAACCAACACTATTTAGTTTGTTCTGTGCACTTGGGATTGTCTTGCTTAGGGTTTACCAAACAGAAAGAATCAGAATAGATGCTCTGTAACCCCTCTGGGCTGTGTGTCGCATGGCGGTCTTCCATACTCCGTGACACAGATGGTTCCTGCCAGCCCTCTTTCTCCAGAGGAAAGGTGCCAGCATTAACTAATCCATAAAGCTCCCTTACACCGGGCATCCACCCAGTTCTAGTGGTTTAAACCTCTGAGGTATCTTAACACGCTGTTGTTGGTGTTGTTGCCTTGGTGCTCCTTTTCCTCGCTGTGAGCTTTTATTGGAGTGCGGGTTGACGGCGCAGCACCGGGCGATCAGCGCAGCGGGAGCAGAGATGGCAGCGGCTCTTTTACATCTGAAATACAGTTTCCACTGCTGTGGGAAACACCCCACTGTGGTGGAAGGGGGTCTGTCAGATCTGCTCCTCTAGCTGTTTGTCTAGAATGTAATCCGGAGGGTATCTTTGATGATTTCAGTCTGGGATTTGGTGGTTCAGGCTACGTGGTGGGTTTTGAGTGTAAGTGAGACTAGAATATGTCCTGATGGTTTCTATCTGGAAGAAAAGCCAGCCAAAATCCTTTGGGAATAAGTGCATCGTGGGTGAGTTTTGCTGGCCGGGAGGCAGTAGAGCTTGCTGAGTGTGGGGAACAGCCAGAGCCGTAAGCGAGGCAATCACTTGGGTTTCTAGAGTGGCAAGATAGAAATTACCAAGCAATTATAAGGGAGAGAGCAGATGACAAACAGAAATGCCTTTCTCTTAATTTTGCAGCAGATGATCTCATTTTACACCAGATCCTCAGCTGCTGTAGATCAGACTACTCCCTTGAAGCTTGTGCTGATTTGCACCTGCTTTGGATCTGGCAGTGGCATGCTTGATTTTAAAAAGAAAATAATTGCGGTTGTAGTGTAAAATCAGCTTAGTTTTGGATTAGAGAAGCTTTCAGCATTTCAGTCACTCTGGAGGTTGCATGCACCACATGTTGTGAAGTTGCAGGCTGGCGCACACAAACTTCTTTCTTGTCTTTCAGGTGAATTTGTATCATCTGCTTCAGTGGCTGCTCTGGGATATTCTCAGGCTCTTCTCCCTAAGTGTTTTTTCTGCATTATTTATTTTGAAAGCAGTGGTTTTAAAAAGAATTCTTACCAGGCCAAATTGGCCCTATATCCTGTCCTTGAGTTTCACTCATTCAATCCTATCCCACAGCATCAGTGCAGGAATATGAATATTGAGAGACCTTGGATGTGGTTGTCTAATTAGGCTCCAGTTTAAATTCTGCCAAAAAAAGAACATGTCATCCCCAGATTCCCCCCTCAAAAACTCAGTCTATTAGCTGAAGCTGAGAATGCAATATGGGCCCCTCTATTCTGTAGTCTCAAGAAAATGTTTTCTCTTGTCTCTTCTCTTTTCCTCTCATCCCCCACCAATGTATTTTATTTTTTCAGCTGAAAAATCAAAGATACTGTTCTAGATACCTCGTCATGTGTTGCAGGGGTGCAGGCACATCCATAGAACATAGCAAATGCATCACACTGAGGCTTACTTACAACATCCCTGTGATGCAGCTGCTTTACATCAGCCCAGGGGAAGAGGTGAACTGGAATCCCCAAGAGGCTCTGAAACTTAACCATGTCTCCTTCAAGGCAGAGCAAAACATCCATACCATTGGATAGGAGGGAGGTGGTTTCGACTCCCCTCCCCTGCTTTCTTAAGAGGGCAAAAACAATACAATGCATATTTACATTGAATCCCCTTAAGGACATCTGTCATGCTGGAGATTAAACCGAATGTCTCTCCCCAGTTTAATGTTATGCCTTCAGGCAGTCTGAGCCCAGTAGATTTAGTTACTCTGCTCCAGATCCTAGATTACTAACACAGGCAGTTTCTTATTCTTGCTCTTATTTTCCAGAAGCATAGAACCTTTGCTTGTAAATTACTGTCTTTGTGTGGGTTTTCTAGGCCACTTCCACTTATGTTTTGGAGCCTGGCCCTACGCTGGATTTGTGGTTAGTGTTTTTTACATTAACTTCTAGCAGCCTCACTTTCCTCGCTTCTATCTCCATATGGTGCATTAGGCAAGTTATTCAGCTAATTTCCTTCCCTTCATTGTGAGGCACATCACTGAAGCTACATTTCCATCCATCACCTTTTATCCAGAAGAAGTTTGCATTGCCTTCAGGACTTGAACTCCAACTGCCACTAAAATAACTGGGCAAAGAGCAAAGAGGAAAACAATTATTTGAATGTTATTATGTTAACTTCTAAAAACAAGTTTACTTTCTTTACTTGGGGACTTACTGACTTCTGCTGTTCTAAGACTGAGTCTATATGTCTGCTGTCTGCAGCAGGGAATCATTTTGCTCTGCCTGCTCGCTCGCTCACTCACTCATTCACTCTGTGTGGCCTGAATCACAGCTCAGGAAGCTCAGCCACGGCGGCATTTGCAAACACATCTTGGTATGTGGGAGAAAAGGGGATTCATTTGAAGGAGGAAGCTGCAGTCACTTCCCAAGTGGAGACACCGCTTGGCCAGTTGACTTTTCAGCCAGAGATGTGTCTCTGTGAATGTTATCAAAACAAACAGCAGACATTGTGGACACCTTCTGTAGGATGATTCCAATTCTCAGTTTTCACCAGTCAGTTGCGAACCAGAAGATAAAGTTGAAGGGTAACTCTGTTACCAATGTAAAAATTCCCTCTGGCTTGAACAGCAAAGGGTTTTTGACAGGAGCAGGTGATTCACAAAGGGAGCAAAGAATTAACTCCCTTAAGTGACTGTTTATCAAACTGGCTTTACTCATTAGATGTAAAGTTCAGTATTCTGCCAGCAACTTTCATATTTGTGAGCTGAATGTCCCATCTTGTGGCAACTCCTGCATTCTACAGTGTTCAGTTTGCCCACTAATCCTTAAGGCAATCCCCAAACCCGAGGAAAACCTGAGTCCCCCTTTCTCCCACTGTTTATCCTTGATGACATTAAGATACTGTTTATTTGCAAGTCCAAAGTAATATTTTGCAGTTTCCATGCACGTTGCCAAGTTCTCAAGTCTTAGATCAGGCTCACCCAGTTAATCCTTTGACTTCAGTCATTAATAACGACAGATGAACATGCCTCGTAACGTATCTCCAAGATGTTTCCAAACGAGCAGCCCGTGGCCAGTGTTACGGCTCTGCCACATATACTGTCATTCTTTCCCCTTGCTGTCTGGTTATGCTATGAAACCTGAACCTCATCAGGCAAGCGTAGAATTTGCTAGGGGACTTAAAACACCTTGTTAGCTGTATAAGGGCTTTCAAGGCTCTTAACAGATTTCTCCATTAAACTCATAAATTTCTCCATAAATTCCATTTTATATTTGAATCCTAGTCAGTACCACCAACTGTGGCATCATCAAGGAATAAATTAAGGCTGTTAGGGGACTCTCCTTGCCAGTCCTTCCTACTAAAGCTCTGTTCAGCTGCCTTGGAGCAGGGTAGGTGCCTGTATGCACGTCTCCCTGCAGCACCTCCAGAGCCCCTCTCTGGTGCTCTGGACAAATTTCAAGGAGGGCATTCTGTTTCTCCAGCTTTCCCTGCACATCCAAAGGGCCCTCTCCTCCCATTGCTGTCCTGCACAGTGTGGCTGATTATAGTTCTATCCGAAGCATATACACCTGAGCCTCCAAATGGTTGAACAGTATTGGATTTGCATTAAAATAAAAAAGCAGCAGTGAAGCTGTGTGTGATGACTCTTCATGGATGAGCAACGTTCTGGCACTCAGTAGCCACCCAAAACCTAGAACATAAAAGTGGCTGTACTCAGTGGGAATCTGTCCAGCACAGAGACGAGGGCAAAAGCTGCCTTAATGAAAATGCTTTTCACGTGGTTTGTGCCAAAGTTATCTGGGCTGCTGTCTTGGTAAAGGTTGTAATCCTGCATGAAGGATTGATGGAACAGAATTACCTCATGTCTGTGTGCCATTTACCTGGATATTTGGTCCTTCTCCATATGAGCTATGCATTGGATAGAAGGACAGACAGACAAAGCTACCTTTCAACCCTCAACTGCTCAGAAGGTGCACAGGATCAAAGGTTAGTATTTGAAGAAAGAATGAAGCATATATACAAGACTAAATAGAGCTGTGGACTGGTCAGGGGAGAACTGGAATATCCTTTAAGATGTATAGATATCAGAATGGCTGTACTCGGCCCCTGCGTCCTTCCCAGTCTGTTTTTTGGGTCCACACAAGCTTTTTTAGTATTTGAATCATCCCTTGGCAAGCAGTTCCAGAGTTCAGCTAAGCCCCAGCACAGCACAGCAGATTTCAGGTCAGCTCTGGAGGATCTCTGGGGTTTTGAAGGTCTGTGACTCCTTGGTACCCACAGCACGCAAGGGTGACCAAGGGACAAAGTCCAACTCAAAAGGACTTGACTATGAGAACCAAGTTATGGTGACTGGATGTTTTGGGTTTGCATGACAAGGTTTAGGTAGCAGGGGAAGCTGCAGGGGTGGCTTCTGCAAAAAGCTGCTGGAAGCTTCTCCTAGGTCCAGCAGAGCAGCTTTTTGCTGGGAGGAATAAGATGTGAGAAACTTTGCAGACACCAAGGTCAGTGAAGAAGTGAGGGAGAAGCACTCCAGGTGCTGGAGCAGAAATTCCCCTGCAGCCCATGGAGAAGACCATGGTGAGGTAGGTTGTTCCCCTGCAGCCCATGGAGGATGATGGGGAGTAGAGATTCCACATGCTGTCCATGAAGGAGCCCATCTTCTCTCCCCTGCCCAGTTGAGGAAGGGGTGATAGAGTGACTTTGATGGGCACCTGGCCTCCAGCCTGGCTCAACCCACCACACTGGAAATGCTGAAGCCGTTCTGCCAAGTGTTTCAAAATGAAAAAGCTGTAAGAAGTCTCAGTAACCAAAGAAGAATAGATAATTCAGGGGTCCTGAATTAAGACTAATGCAAACCTGGTTCCTCATCAGAACAGGATTGTGTGGGTACCTGGTGGAGATGGGGTCACCCTCACTGAACCCACTTTGTTCTATGTGACATGAATAGACACATGCAGTAGTTCAGGGAAGGAAAGAAAAAAACCTTCAAGGGTTGGCTCCTTTGTCTAAACTCAGTTTCCCTAACCAAAGCTGTGGCATTAGGTGTCCCTTTGTGAGTTAATCTAGTTGAAATTATAAAGCTGTATTATTGCAGTCTGTGGAAATATCATCTGGAGAATATGGACCCAAGAGCAGTCCTTGAGGTTGCAAGCTTCACAGTTAGGTATTTCCTTGCTCTGAAAGGTCCTGGCTCTGAATTAAGCTCTCTAATTCTTGAAGCCTCCATGCTGCTTTCATTGCTCTCTTCCCCTTCTATTACTCTAAGGCTTTTCTCTTTGGGAGACATTTAAATATCCTTCAGAAGTGCCATTTTTTACATTTCTATAGATGGTCCTTAAGTGTCGTTAGCAGTGGCAGAGCTCTGGTGAGCACGTGCTTTATGCAAAGGGTCCCGATCACCACTTGGTGCTGATCTGCAGAACTTCTGTGACTTTGGGAATGCTGTGGGTTTGCACCAGCTGGGAGTACAGACTTGCATTCCTTCCAGAACATATGCTAACCCTGGCAAAGAATTAAAACCCAGATTGTGAACTGCTTGCTCACAAGGATGAACAGCTCCTTTTGAGCGGTCAAATTGACTTCACTGGGCCTCTTAGGTGAAGAAGTCCTTACTGGTGAGAGTACTGGGTTCACCACACAGCCCTTAATTTTTTATCCTGTAAATAGCTGCTGGTAGGTTTGCTCAGTGCTGAAATGATCATCGCTTTACAATGGATGAGCAGAGTGGATGATGAGATCTGAGACTAAAGGGATCGATACCTGCTAACATGAAAAGAGAAGGAAAAATTCCTTTTACCTCAATTGCATTACCTTCCTCTAAAGAGATGTTCCTTCAGCTGCAAAGCAGCAAAAGCAGATAACATGGTTCTGTTTCATCAAGCCATCAAACATTATAAAAGTCAGTTATATAAACATTTGGATCTGGTGACGTTTGATTCGGGTGCTGTGTGGGCAGCCTGGTTTACAGCAGAGACTTCTAAACAGGCAATCCAGTTTTCCAGGTAATTAAAAACGTTTGCACAGGCTAGCAGATTTATCTTTTGAAACTGTCTTAGCACTAGTGCTCTCCAGAGTGGTATCAGTTGACACAGTGCATAATCTAGAAGAGACTAATTGCCGCGTGATTTCTAATTTTTCTGCAGTCATGTAAATGAGCTGAAGCCGGCACAGGTGGAGCCTGCTAGAGTGAAAGATTTTGCTCTCTTGTTGTTATCTTCATTTGCTGTTGTCTTATCAACTCAAAGTAGGAAATCTGCCGTCATGAAAAGCAGGCAAGGGAACAATGTCTGACTGAAAAGTCTTGTTTCATTATTTTTTAATTCAGACAGTACTACCTGCCTAATGCAGTTTTCTGATTACCATGCTAGGCAGCCAGTAATGCAGTTTTATTCAAATAAGGGAAGCGGTGCTTTAATTTAAGCTAAGAAATCATCCACATTTCTTACCAGGCAACAAGGATTGTGGTTCAATAATACATGAATTTAATAATGCATAATGGTAGACTTTGCAGGTACTAAATAGCAATATCAGAATGAATTAGTATGCTATGTTATTCCACGGGAGTCCATCTCCTTTGCGCATGTGCTCTTTCTCTGTCTCTGCTCTGCTTTTCCTTCAGCTATTTCACTCTCTGGGAGGTGAGATGGACTGATTGAGTTTTAGATCCTGTTTCAGATCTGCTAAAACCCTTTTTGGCTGCACAGGAAGGCCTTACAGTGTACCATATGCAGCTGTCCCCTGGTATCTAGTAACTGAGCGAGAGTTACTACGGTGCTGCAAGAGAGGGAAACAAGCAATCTTATCCATTGAAGGAAGTTCTCAGGAGCACCTGGTGGCAAGGGAAATGGATCTCAGCAAGCACAATCCCCTGCTACTGGAAATGCTTTAACATATAATTCAACTCCACCTTCAAGTTAGGTAGCCATGACTCCTCTTAGATGGTCATCCCAAGATACAAATGCTCTGCTAGCTATGAGTTTGGTACTTGTTACAAGCCTAGATAAAATCACAGCTTGGAACTGTCCTTATCTGCTCACATCAGGAGGTATTCCTTTTACCCCAGCATGTTTCAGCTGGCAAAGACACTCTTACTGTGCATTGTTGTTCTGAAGCTTTACTCAAGCCAACTTAAATTGATCTGCCTTGGGTATTCATAATCCCACATGCCGGTTGCACGAGTCTTTCTGAGTCTCTGGATAATGAGGGATAATGGGGAAGTGAGAGAAGAATATGTGCTTGCATCACCCAGCTAACATGGCTGAGTTAGGAGACTAATCTCTCAGGGCTTCCCCCTCCATGCTTCAGCATCTGAAGCTGGCAGGGCTTTCTCATACTCATGGTTAGCATTGTCTGCTGAGGAAAACCATGGGTCCTTGGCCTTCACCTTTATTCATCAGTTAAGTTCTCCAACATGCTGCCAATTCAAATAGTGCTGCTCTCTTCTGCTCTTTGAAACAAGATTACAAGATCCTGTTCGAAATACAATGTGAGGGTATAGCTTCTCGCTTCCTCAGGTGACATCGTTCCCAGTCCCTCACATCTCAGACTGGCTCTGCCTCACCAAGGTCACCTCTTAGAAAGGTTTGTGGTGGCATTATTTTGCATTTATTTGGCATTCTTTGAGCCATGAATTCCAGCAGATCTGCTGGCTTCTCTGGTAGCTGTGTTTATTTTAGTTGAAAGGGATGGTTGTCACCACAGTCAGAGATGAGCACCCAGATGTAAATCTAGAGGGCCCGCTGCTCAAGAAAAAAGTTTTCTATAAAAGCACATAAGCAACTACAGAGTGAGGAGGAAAAACAAAAGGAAAACCATAGGCCTGATTCTGCTCTCACCAAAAGGGTATGTAGATCTTCATTGGTTTCCATTCTGCAGCCCTCAAAAATGTTCCCCCAGTGCAATCCCATTGATTTCAATAGAATTATTCCTGATTCACGCTGTCCTCATATGTTTATAATAAAAATTCTTACCAGTGCCATTAATACCCTGCAGATTATTCAAACTGAAAGAATTTTTCAGAACAAATTCAACTTTCATCATTTATGCTCTTTGTACACTCCTTGCATTTCACTCATCACAAGCAATAAAAACTTACTGATCGGTTTCACTTTTATTTACAATCCAATTAATTCCCTGGCACAATGACATCCTATTTAGGTTCGTGACATTGGAGTGAATTGGACTGATTTTTTTTTTTAACCAACCTATTTCCATTACGTTTTTTTTGTTGGGTTTTGTTTTGGGTTTTATTTTTTGTCTTTTAAAGTTGATCGTGTCCTTTTATTGGCAGTTTAGGAAATAAAGCATTTGTATTCCTTAATAGTGTTCCTCCTAATTCTAAAACGCCCCTGGGAAAGCTCTGATTAACTGTACTACATTCAAATGTAGAATGATCTAATTACTGTTTCTGTAGCAAGAACTTCCAAAAGACAGGATTATGTTGTTTTTAGCTCCTTTGTATTTGGAGAGTGGTTATATATAATATCTCTGTGTATATGCTACATATATGTGAGTAGGGATGAGTGCAAGAATATGAGAAATGTGTGGGTTTCTTAAGAACTAGAAAAGATGACATTTTTTTCCTTTCATATTTAGTCAATTTTGCTTACATTAGTTTTCGGTAACATGCTCATCCTCTGCGGACAGAAGCTCTCTTAAAGTTGTAAAATAGATTTCCTCTCACATTGTCCTGCTTAATAAACCTCTTGTTCCATTGTGGGATCTGTGGGAGCCTTCTCTGGGGACAAAACCAGAATGTGGAATTCATTACGTATCGCCCAGTGCCCCATGTGGAGTGCTCATCTGGATTCCTTCGACACAAAAACGTGCTTTATGCCATTTCAGGGGCTTTTGAGAATTTTGAAGTAAATCCAGCTCAGAGCTGGTATATCAATGGCAAATCCTCTTAGCTCTGGTTACAGGAGATCAGGATGTTATTTCAGCATTCATATTTGGGAGCTGTTCCATTAACACCTACAACAGTAGATGCGGATATATATTTGGCTGCTGTTTAGGGGGATCTGTTTGATGACTTATCCTGAAGGCAGGGATTCAAATGCTGTTCTCACTTGTACCTATGTATCTCCATAGAGTTTGCTAGTTTAATATTTCTAGCATACCTCCATCTCTGTGCCAAGCTAGGGACACTTGGCTCAAAGGAGACATTCGTTGTCTTAAGTCATCAACATTGTATCCTGTTAAGACCCTCATTTCCCTAAACTGCTCTTACTCAGAACTGCTCTCTGTAGATACAGACTGATTGCAAGGACTAGTCCTGCTCATGAACACCAGACCAGGACACACTATGTGTCCCTTTTTCTGTCCCCACATAGGTGAAAACTTGTACCCTTAATCTACTGGCCTGCTTGTGGAGAAAGGTATAAGGTCAGGCCAAGAAGTCCTCCTAGGAGAGCATTTACAGGGAAAGATGTGAGGAAGGTTTCAATGGTGCCATTCCTTCCCATAGGAGACGTAATGTTCTGTGTAGAGTGTTTGTAGGGTGTCTGGTGAAGGAGCAGCTGCTCACCTGCTGTTGGATTTGGAGAAGTGAGTAGTACAGGGATCACATGCTTGGGAACCACTAAGAAACTGAGTAGTACAAATGACACAGAGACATGGCTCACCTGAACATGGGCAGGCTGCATAGCAAACAGAGAACAAGGCACCCAGAGAGGAGGTGTTCTCTGGCAAGTCCAGTTTAGTCAAAACTGGATGATGACAGTGCTGAAAATCATATTTTGTCTTTTCTCTTGGCGCATTGTGAATGTGGGACAAATTTCTGGGGGTTATAACTGTAACTCAGGACAGAGCTCAGAGGTGAATGTAACAGATTTACTTCTTTCCCACTGGCCAAGCATCCTGCATCAGCTCAGCTAAAAGCCTTGAAGGGCATGGAAATTTCAATGCAAAGCCGGCTCAATAGTGGGATGCAAGATCTGCTAGTCCATTTCTTGCTTTGGGTTTGCAGTGAGGTTTGAAAAGGTCCATGTTCTAGATGACTGTAGAAATGAGAGGTACTTCTGTGTGTTCAAACCTCTGGTGGTATGTAGCCAAAGAGGGTTATTGTCAGATTGATATTGTCCCCCAGTGGGGACAATATTAGTCATAGAGGAGAACTGGTGGTCAGGACTTACTGCTGCTTGTGTGTGTGAGGAGATCTGTATGATTAACCTTTTATATACTTTAAGAACTTCTCACATAAGGACATCTCTTTTCAAACTCCAAAACAAAGTTTTTAAACTACAAACTTAAGCTGTTATTTTTCTGGCTTTCTTGAGAAAACCTTCCTACTTTTGATACCAAAATTTCCCTAAAGAACTGACCTTCTGTCACAATTTTTAGCTCATCCTTCCTTTTTAACCATGAATCTTCTGATACTTGATGTTTTGCATTTGATTGTGTATTTCCCTTGATCTCCCAGTTCCTGGAGGCATGTGTTCAAAGAAAATTCACAGTTTTCCCTCACAGAGCTAGACCTCATGGCTGTGGAAAAGACCGTGAAAATGTGGCCATTAGAGAGTGCCACATCCATGAAGGGTTTTAAACTAGATTATTTTTAGTATATCACCCTTCCTCAACTTATCTCATGATTTCTGGATGACTGTCCTATGATTCTGAGATGCAAGAGACTGACAACCTTCATTTCTTGTTTGCATGTTGGGACACGGGTTGTTCTTTCTGCAACTTGGGTTTCTTTTATCTTGCAGTTTAGATGTGGTACTTTCTTTTGGGCTCAGTCAGCCCAACGATATTTCTTCCTTAAGTTTAACCTTATTTTTTTCACTTGACAGTTCAGGGCACTTTGTAGGGGTTGGCTCACAGTAGTCTCTTTCTTCAACGGAAAGACATCCCACCCTGAGACCCTGTGTACTTAAATTCATGAGCAGAGCCTGGAGGCTTCCATTTCGTTGCCTGGATAGAATCCAGCCTCTATGGTTTGCCACTCTCTATTTTTCACCAGAACTCTGAGGAAGGTGCTAGAAATTTTACAAAGCCATTGTCCTCTTTTCCAGCCACGGTGAGGATGAAGTACCTCTGGGTGACTCCGCTACTTGAAGAAAAGTCACTTCTTATTTATGTCCTGAGCCTGGGCTGCAGGTGAAAGCAGTATTATAGCATATGACCACATATGCTTTCCTGTCCTTACTTTCTTCTGAAGATTTCTGTTTATGGCTATTACTGGAGACAGGAGCAATGGCATGGTCCAGAATTGCCATTCCTGCAACCCAGTTTGATTGCCATTGGTGGTGTTGACTGGGAGGAACTCTTTGAGTCGGGTGATTCTTTATGCTCCTCCTCTGTTTGTAACAGCTCAAATCACAGGTTTAAAGCAGGACAGGGGGTGTGCCAGGTATTTGATCCTGAGGGAGTGTGTTAAATGGCAGGAAACATAAATGGTTGTTTCCACTGGTGAGGATGCAGCTCCCGTGCTTTATCTGCAAGCAGAGGCTGCGAGTGCCTTGAGGAGCACTGCTGAAGTGGAAGGTTCTGCTTTATAGATAGCAGTGTGGGAGACTCCCAACCACATCCTGATAAGCCTCCCTCTACATTGCTTGCCACCAGCTGAGTCTGTGGAGGCCAGGGGCTGCCCCTCTTCTTTCCATAGGCAAGGAACTGGCTGGCAATCTGCACCCAGAGGTTGCTGGGATATCACTCTTTTTCAAACTGGCAACCTGTCCCAAGTAGGATCCCACAGGGATTGAATCATGGATCAATGCTGTTTAATGTCTCCACGAGTGATACGGATGGTGGGATCAAGTGCACTGTGATGAAGCTTGCAGAGGATACCAAACTGAGAGGGGAAAGCAGACATTTCACAAGGGAGAGACACCTTCAGGAAGACCTAGATGGGCTGGAAACGTTGGCTAACAAGAACCTTATGAAGTTCAGCAAGGACAAGTGCAAGGTCTTGCTGCTGGGAAAACAAAATCCAGGAGTGCAGCACAAACTGGTATCCATCCATCTGGCTGGAAGACAGCTCTGGAGGGGGACCTGGAGATCCTTGTGGACTGCAAACTCACCACAAGCAAGTGTGTGCTGCATCTGCAAAGAAAGCCAATAGGGTGCTGTGTTACATTAACAAGGGCATCACCAGCAGAGGAAGAGAAATCATTATCCCACTCAGTGCTTGCCAGGCCACACTTGGAATACTGTTCAGTTTTGGTACCTGCTATACAAAAAAAGATCTGGACAGGTGGAGAGGGTCCCGAGGAGGGCCACCAGGGTGATCAAAGGACTGCCATATGAGGAAAGGCTGAGAGAGTTGGTTTTGTTCAGCCTTGATAAAAGAAGGCTTAGGGGTGACCTCATGACTATGTTCCAATACTTAAAGGGTGGCTACAAAGAAGACGGAGACTCCTTTTTACAAGGAGTCACATGGAAAAGACGCGGAATAATGAGTACAAGCTACTCCTGGGGAGATTCCAGTTGGATACAAGAGGAAATTTTTCCATAGTGAGAACAATCCACCATTGGAATAACATCCCTAGGAAAGCGGTGGATTCTCCAACACTGGACACTGTAAAGATTTAGCTGGATAGGGTGCTGGGCCATCTTGTACAGATGGTGCTTTTGTCTAGATGGAGCTTTTGCCAAGAAATATTGGGCCAGATGATCCTTGAGATCCCTTCAAAACTGGTACTCTATGATTAATCACTGTCATTAAAATGCAACAGTTTATTTCATCGAGCTTTGGAAGTGGGAGTTGTCATAAATTGTGTTTATTACTATAGGGCGTTTGAGGTCAACATGAAAGTCTGTCACTATGTGAACACGGAGTCGTGTGTGTGTCTCTTGTTTCAGAGAGCTACCATAAAAGGGAACACAGTTGGGGTGGGTAGAAGTTGCCCTCATAGAATAGTGTGAGGTTTTCTTACTTCCCCAGTGTGGGTGAACAAACAAGATTTTGGGAAAAAGAGGATAATTCATCTACAAAAGCAAAAGAAATAGAGGAGGGGGACGAAGAAGGGAAGGCATAAAGTGTAGGTGGAGAGGGGCTGCAGTTGAACAGCTTTGTGGAGGGGAAGTCTAATCACAGTTGGAGGACACCAGTGTCTGAGTGTCCAGAAGCCTCTGCCTTGACAGTGTCTGCAGCTTCTCTGTGAGATTTCTTCTCTGGATTTAACCTTCTGTGGGAGGGATCCCCATCTGGAGCTTGTTGGGTTTGGAGGGCAGCATCTGTCTCTGGCAGTTTTCTGAATCCATGGGGAAGAGTAGGCGAATGGCTTGTCTGGGTCTTGGTATTTCCTTTCCTCCCAGTGCTCTTGTTCCCTCTGTTGTATCTTGTGCTCCTGGTAATGTTCTCACTTCCTTCCATTAGTATCTTGGCAGCGCATGACGGGGCTGAAATGACACGTTCAGGAGCTACGGCTGTCTCGGTTGTTCATGGGCGCACCAAGAGTGTTCTGGAACAACTTTAATTAAGGATAAAGCACTCCAGAAGAAAGTATGAAACAGAGCATTATAAAATCAATGTTAGTAATATTTTTAAAGGATGAACTTGAGCAAGTTTGAGTGACAAGATTCCCTCTTACAACACAAGTCTCTGTTTTATAATTTAATCTCCAGATGGCTGTGATTATTCTCAATCTGGAAAAAGTATATTAATGAAGATGATTTTTTTTTTAAAATTGCATGTGATATGAATTCCCTTTGTAATTGAAGCTATCATTTTTTTCTTCATTTTGTTCAAAGATAAATTCACTACAGAGTTGTAGACCCTTCCTATCAGACAGGCTTGATGTCATTATCTCATCTTGTCAGCTGCATCATTTTGAGATGCTGGGTAACTTTTTTCTTTGAATAGGTAGAGGAGAGAAGAGAAAGACTTGCTGAAGTTGGTTGGAGCATATGCTCTATATTGGAAGAGTTATACAGCCCATGAGAGAAGCCTCTCGTACTGTGTAGAAATTGTTGCAGCAAAGGGAAAACCATGAATATTGGTGCTCTGAGGTCCATGCTGGGCAAGCATAACCTGGTATCAAGGGAGAGGAAGCTATGGGAAGGGGCCTGACTTGTTTCAGTTGGAGGAAGGAAAAAAGAACAAGAGTATTCTAAAACCAGAAATTGTTTTCTTTGTCTATCAAGTAGCTCATCTCTTATCTGGCTGGGACTTGCTTGATTTTGGTACCACCTGACTCTGGGTCTTCTTGGAAGTTGAGGGAGATGCAAGAATAGAAGGAGAATCTTTCCTTTCTTGCACAGGTCTCACTTGTGCCTCTTCCTGTCAGTATCTGCTGGAAGAAGCCATGCAGGGGATCCTTCTTTTCCATCTGGCAGATCACAAAGTTTCTTGAGGTATGGCCCGGTCTCCATTTCTCACTGCTGCAAGCCTTTAGTTTCTCTTGAATTTGCTGTGGTTTGCATGCACCACATTCTTCAGCTGGCACTCCCAATGCTGGACATCAGCCCATATAAAACTTTTCTTAGGGAGGAAAGTCTGGGTGACCACACATCACTCTTGTGCCTGGGAGAAATGAGGAAACACTTTGTTTTTATTAGGTTATGTTTTGTCATTTCAGGTGGAAGGGAAGAGAAAGTCATGTTAAGCACGTCATGATGACGACAGAGAATTTAAGTATTCCCTTTGAAAATTCACTTGAACTTTCTTTGAAAATTCTGCAGCCATTGCAAGTCCAAGTGTGGATGAGGAGACTCTGCAGGCTGTAAATGTGGTTGGACTCTTGTGGAGTTGCTTTGTTCTGGTAAGGGTGGAAGAGCATGCAGAAAAAATTGCACTTCACTCAATATCTGTTGATTTGACCTGCTCCTAGGATTAACTCTTGAGATAATGAGATTTAACTTCTGTGAGCTGCTTCCAGGTAGTGGTTGTTGCTGCAGTGGCTAAGTGACTCAGGGAAGGGAGGTTTCTGGGTTTTGCAGGAGAGATGATCTAGCCTGTCCTTTAGATCAGCAAGTCATCAGGAGCAGAGTTATTGTGCTGGTCCAGGGGCTAAAAGATTTAGTTCCTCAGCGTGGAAACACATGGCTGCTCTTGCGGTGGCAATGAATCTGCCTGGAAATGTAACAACTTGCAGGACGTGTACTGAAATTGTATTGTTCAAGAGTGGAACAAATTAATTAGACTAAATGGAGTCTTTGGCTGTCATGAGTCCGTTAGGAAAATTCACAGGAGACATGCTGCCTTTTTTGATAGCAGCTTTCCTCCTCCTCCTCCCTGTGTGGACCTAGGGCTTTCTGTACCCTTTTTTTACCCTCTGCCTCATCCTTTCAATCTCTGTCCCCAGCTGCCAAAACTAAGAGACTCCTGTTCCTTCCCTGATAAAGGACTAGCACCCAGCTGTGATGAGGAGGAGGAGATGCCCTTCCTACTACTCATAGAGTCATGATCTCTCCTCCCCGTTGAACTTAATCCATCTGTTGAACTCTCTTCAGGCTATTCTTGTTGTGCTACTTTCCCTCCTGATATGGGATGCTGGGGGTAAAACTCCTCACTCACAAACTACAACTCACAAAGTGCTGGTTGTAGAGTGCACCTGGTTCATCACATCACCACAGTGAGGAGGATGCTATGAACAACCTGCAAATACTGTGACCTTCAAGGGGAGAAAGACCCTCTTAGCTGTTTTCAGGAGCAGAGCTGTATTTTGATGCTTTGTGACTATGATTCCAATAATTCCCCATGTTAAATTGCCAGGTTGTTGGAGGTTTTGTGGATTTTTTTTTTTTAATTTTTTTTAAGTTTCTGACTCTTTTGAGAACAGGACTGCATCAAGGGAAGATGAAGGATGTGAAGAAGTAGTGCCATTGAGATTAAAGGGACCAAATTTTACCAGCAATCACAGCAAATATCTGGCTTGCTTAAGTGAAGCCAATTACTGTATTATTGCCTCCTTTTGCACTATGCACAGTAGGGATGTCACTGGATAATGGTTTGCATGTAGAGTTAATCACTTTGATGCATTTCTGACTGATCCCAGCAAATTATGTTTTGGTTCCACTATATTAAACACAAGAGCAGGGGATTATCATTAATAAATCTAAGGCACAGCATGCATAAATCTTGAATAAATCAAATATCAATTACATAGGCAGTATCTGCTGACATCTGCTTTCATCAAATAATATATTTGAAATAGATTTTATTCCACTTTGTCGGAGTCAAAGGAATGTTAGACTGGTGTGCAAAGACCCTTACTCCAAAGAGTTGGGTTATGTCGGTGTGCTATTGCTTGCTGAGCAACATTAAACAGCCTTTTTTATTTTATTTTATTGCCTTTCATTTTTATACATGAATAGCACATTGGTTTCATAGAGTGGTTCACATGGTAAAGAGGGGACTTGTGTCTTTTGGGAGAAGCTCTTCTGTATCTGAGCTGCTAAACTGTGTTTTCAAGTATTTTATCAGTCAAGGTTGCTTCTGATGAGGCCACCGCTTATTCGCAACCGTGTCATGAGAGGGGTGGCTGGGTGGGGTGAATTCAGCCCGGGATTTCCCCGGGGATTGTGACAGGTAGAAAGAAAATTAGTTAATGCCCGATTTCAAGGGAATTACAGATAGGGAGGATTAGGTGTAGGCAGAGCCCAGGAGCCAGTGGGTGTTTGAAAGCCTGTGGGCAGGGTGAGTATCTGTCTCCAAACACATCACCTCCCTGGCAGGGGCAGGTGGGGTGTTCCTCTGGCTTGTGGGAACACGCAAAGCAGAAGGTTAACGTGATGGTGAGTCCTCTTCCTACAAAGGTGAAGGCTCTGCATGGTTGCAAAAATGACTCCCTCTATTGTGTGCTCTCCCCAGGGCTTGAACACGTGGGGATGGCGTCAGTGGAGCATCTTCAAATACTTTGGCTTCTCTTTGGCTCTATTTTACTCACTTTTTCTTGTTTATCAACAGTCTCTTCACCTCATTTCCAGATTAATGGAGACTGTGGTGACTCTGAGTACTCCAAAAAATGAGAGAACCCTTTCCATTGAAGGAAAAAATGGATAAAACTTTAAAGGAGCACTCTGAGCACTTCCATTTCCAGCTTTACTCAGCTTGCTGAAGTCCCACATCTGCCTTAGCTTCACAGATGTACTTCAGAGGTTGGAAATGATGTTTAGCAAGGCCTGTGGATCTGCAAGTTTCATTTTGTGGGCTCTCTGGATAGCAACCAACGCATCTGAAGACCTTGGGGACACATCAGACAACTGCTCCAGGGTTTTGTGTAATAAACTTCTACACAGATGTTTTCAAGTATGTGCATACACCATAATAAGTTGAGTACACGTAGGTGGATTTAGTTTTCTAGTGTTGGTGCACCGTTTCAAAAGTGTGCTTAATTGTGGGCAAAATGATTTCTTTTCTGTCAGGGCATCTGTTGAGCAATTTAATTCTGTGGTAATGTGCAGATATCAAAATTATATTATTTATGAGCACCGAACCAAAAGGAAAGTGATAGTTTTTCTTATTATTTTTTTGAAAAATCTGTCATCCTCTAAATTAGTAATTTCAACAACTATAAATGTCCTTTCAATTACACATTCACAAAAATGAAAGAGTTGGTATCCTTTGGGTCTGTGTATTTAAATACAGCTTGCTTTCTCTTGTGCATTGTCCTCAAAGGTACTGGGAGTCATTGGTCCCATTTGCAGCAAGTGTGCTTCCACACAAACCTTTTTACTGGTTCCTGCAGTACCACCAGCGGGTCTGTGGACAGCACAGCACTTGGTGTGTGGAAAGCAAAGCAGTGTATCTGTGAAGAATTTATAGGAGGTACCATCCCTTGGGAAGTGTTTTGAAAATATCTGACACTTGATATAATCTTCTGCATTCCAAATGGGGGGAAAAAAAAAAAGCAGCTCCTTAGAAGTGTTTTTCTGAGCCCCAGGGATGTCCTCTGGCAGAGATGGTCCAGCTGTATCCAGAGAGGGAGGGATTCCACTGCAACTAGAAAAAATAAATACAATAAAATTTAAAAAATGACAGAAGCACTGCTTTTGTTTTGGTGGTAGGAATATTTAAAGCAGATCTCAGGCTCATATTCAAGTCTAATTCCTCTCTTAAAAGAGAATAAATTAAAATATAAAGCTTTAAATTCTCTTCTCAGCTGCCTGTTCCCATTGCCATTGCCTTCTGTGGGTGTTAGACCTGTGCAATTGGAAGCAGGTTCTTGTTCCACCTTGGAATTTAACAAGTCCTATTACCACTGTCAGGTGTCATGATACGAATCTGGGGGTGACAGCACGGATCTGCAGTGGTGTAACCAGGTATTTTTGTGGATTTTTTGCAGGAGGAGGAGCTGTAGTTCAATGAAAAATGGTACAAGTTCACCTTTTACCCATCACTTTGGGGAGGGGGGGGAGGATTTTTGTTTGTTTGTTTTATGGTGTTAACGAGAACTCTCAGTAAGAATGGTCTGCAAGGCACAGCTCTTCTCTTGGAGGAAGAGATCCAGAGTGTTGAAACAGTTGTTGTGCTGAATCTTTCTATAAGACCAGATCTGGCCCACACCGCTCCACAGGAGGATCTGCAGAGGTTATCAGAAGAGGAAGAGGTCTTTGTTTTTGCTCTCACAGAGGTTTAAATCTTCTTGCTTTGACATAGGTGTTGGTATGTATGACAAGTTATGTCTACTGCATGTATACACAGGTACACGTGTCAGTGTGTGGTGTGTTGACCCTGAATGGAGGCCAGGTACCCACCAAAGCCACTCCAACGCTCCCTGCTCAGCTGGACAGGGGAGAGGATGTATAATGAAAAGCTTGTGGGTCAATATAAGGACAGGGAGAGGTCATTCAGCAGTTACCATCACAGGCAAAACAGACTCAATGGGGAATAAAATTAATCTATTTTATTACTCAATCAAAACAGAGCAGGATAATGAGAAATAAAACCAAATCTTAAAACATGTCCTTCAACCCCTCCTTTCTTCCTGGGCTTAGTTTTATTCCTGAGTTCTCTACATCCTCCCCCTCAAGCAGCACAGGGGGATGAGGAATGGGGTTAGTGTCAGTTCATCATAAGTTGCTTCTGCTCCTCCTTCCACCTCAGGTGGAAGACTCCTTGAACTCTTTCCCTGCTCCACTATGGAGTCCTTCTAATGGGAGATAATCCTCCATGAACTTCTCCAACATGACAGCCCTCCATTGGGCTGCGGCTCTTCATGAACTGCTCCAGTGTGTGTCTCTTCTGTAGATGCAGTCCTTCAGGACCAGACTGCTCCATTGTGGGTCCACAACAGGGTCACAAGTCCGTCCAGAAAACCTGCTCCGGCCTGGGCTCCTCTCTCAACAGGTTGCAGGTCCTGCCAGGAGTTTGCTCTAGCATGGTCTTCCCACCAGGTTACAGCATACTTGATGTGTCTCCACCTGTTCTAGTGTGGCGTCCTCCATGGGCTGCAGGAGGATCTCTACTCCCCATCATCTTCCATGAGCTGCAGGGGACAGCCTGCTTCTCCACGGTCCTCTCCATGGGATGCAGGAGAATCTGCAGGAGGCTGCCCAGGCACCTGGAGCACCTCCTCCCTTTCCTTCTTCATTGACCTTGGTGTCTGCAGAGTTTCTCACACCTTCATACTCCTTTCTCTGACAGTGAAGTGCTGCTGCTTGGGTTTGGGTTTTTTTCCTTCTTAACTCTGTTATGACAGAGGCACTATCACCATGGCTCATTGGCTTGGTTTGGTCAGCTAGGGGTCTGCCTTGGACCTGACTGGTATTGGCTCTGTCAGACCTAGGAGAAGCTTCTAGCAACTTCTTGCAGAGGCCACCCCTGCAGCCCCCACCTACCACCAAAACCTTACCAAACAGACCCAAAACACAGTGGAAGGGAGAAGCTGACACCAGGGAGGATTTCAGAGCCAACATTTGCAGCCAAGTCACATTTCCTGCACACAGAGTACAAGGAGAACAGCATTTTAAATTTGATTTTTATAGAAGATTTTTTTTCCTTCCCAAGGGAGGCACATGAAGCATGAATTTTATCTCACTGTATCACAACCACCTTGCCCACAAGTCAGCAAGTTGGCACTTCATTTACATTTCATACACTTTCATTCTTTACTTTGCTGAAGTTTTGGGTTTATTTATCTTGATGGAGTCTCATCGTCCTGAGCCCACTGCCACAGACTACTCGTCTGGAACAGATCTGGATCTTGGGATCAGTCATAATGGTAAGAAATGCGAAACGGGAGGAGGTGAAGGAAAAGATGGGGGGTAGTACAAAAGGCCATTGTCAACTCCATCTAGCTGCCAAAGCCATCTGTGAGATATGTGTGAGAAGCCAAAACTTCCAGCAAGGAAACCATTTCCCACAGCTGCTGGGCTTCATGTCTCTGGGGCAGCCCATAGCTGTGTTGAAGTGTAGGGATGTGGATAAGAAGGTAGTAACATGAGGAGATACTGAAGGTGGTGATTCATATAGTCCACTCTTCAGGCTGAACCCAGCCTCCAAGTCCCTGTGTCAGCCCAGGCTGACATTATCTTTCTGCTCAAGATCTTACTGCAGAGCTGGACCTCCCCTTTGCCACAATGTCTAGGCCCACCACCACAGTTTTCAAGGATGTGACATAAGCAGCCCCTAGCCTGTCTGGTGAGATAGCTCAGTTTAAGGAGAAGCCATTCTCAAAATGAGCTAGTCCATAAAATTGTGTGGGATTTGGGCTTAAAGGGAAAGAAAACAAAATACATAGGGTTTGTTTAAAATGTTGCTATTTCCCTGATAATTTTTCTTTTTTTTTTTTCCTAGTTTAATTGGTATCTAGCAATTATCTAAAGTGGCTATCAACAATAATGCAAGTATTTACAATCATTAGCAACTCCTCTTGGTGGAAAATAAGCCTATTGAATATTAAATTAAGCCGGGCTGCTTAATTAATACCATCTCAGGCCTGTCCTACAGAAACTTCCCTACTCTGAAGGTCTACCTGGATGGCAGAGTACATGTTTATAAGCCAAACTGCGGGCTTTGAACCAAGCTGGCGTGACGTGTTACTGAAAGCGGTAAGATTTGTGTAGTGCAGGCAGTTTGTAAGACTTTACTTACACAAGAATGAAGGTGGCAGACTTCCCAGATCTTTTATATTTATTTATTTATATGTACAGACACATATATAACCTACCTTTCAGTTAATTAGCTAATGTTTGTAAAGTGCTTTGAGGATTAAGTGCTATATAAGTGCTAATTATTATTATTGTTATTATCTCTCGGTATGCCTTAGTAGACAAGGTCAACCAAGAAGACACCAAAGAACATATCTGCTAATGAAGGCTGGTTATACTGTTTGCTCTTCTTTTTCTTCCCCTCCCCTCAGAAAATAAAAAGATGGTGTTAGGCAGTAGGAAGGACTTCCATAATGACATGGATGGATGGATGGATGGATGGATGGATGGATGGATGGATGGATGGATGGATGGATGAAACCCTGGACCGGGTTGCCTGGGAAGCCCAGGAAGTGTCTGTCATTGGACATCCCTAAAAATAAGAATATGCCAAAGAGTACCTAGTTGTGGCTAGTGCTACTTCAAAGGACCAGGATGTGTGTGTTGGCTTCTGATAGTCCTTCCCAGGCATGGGACATGTTGACTGTCTTCTGCAGTCTGTCTCTGACACTTTCCTGGGTCCACACAAACTGAAGTGTCTGTAAGCCAAATATCCAAGCAGGACAGCACAAAATGAACAGATGTATTGGCCCATCTGGAAAACCCTGCACAGAGGTATTGAGGTTTTGCTTGCAATCTTTATAAAGCCCATCTGAGGAGGTTGCACTGCTCCATTGCCCAAACACATCCTCTGCTGGGTGTTACCATTTTCTCACTTCCTTGCTTGATACCTCATGAGTGATGTTTAGGTGTGACAGGAGCGATACAGAGTGCCTTTCAGTCCCCATTGTGATTTGCAGACATTAACTAGCTGAAAATCATGAAATCCTTTCAGGGAAAATGGATGTTTGTGTTTAATGCACACACGCATGCACACAAAAATATATTTAGAGAGGTCAACGTATACGAATCTATCCCAGAGAAAGGAGCAAAACATGGCAATGAAAGGTTAAAGAGAAGCCCACAAGCTTGTCATCTTGCTCCTTAAGTTTTAGTCAGATGCTTCCATGAGAACAACAGAGAAATCACATGTCTTTATTTCTACACATCTGACTAAGACTTAATTGTTCTTAAATGTTTATTTCCACACTTGCACACGGGTAAGTCCATGGTAATGTGGGTCTGTGGCATCGTCATTTAAGGTGATATTTGGTTAATTCTACCTTATTATCTTCAAAGTTTTTAATTTCTAGCTGGTATCAACTGGTTCTCAAAACTTCTGTTGCCAGTATTGAATTGTTACTCCTTATTGTCTTTACATATGGTTATGGCTTTATGGCATCCTTTCAGTTACCTCCATTTATTAAAGCTTTTGCATTCGGTGCACACACTTTCCTCCAGCAAACCCCACTGTGCTGCCAGGAGCACGCAGGGGAACAGGGTCCAGCACACACAGCCTTTCGGCAGCCTCTGCTAGAAACCCCCATGTTTGTCTGTTGTCATCCTACTGACAGAAACCATGGACCCCGAATCAAAGGAGTCAACTTGGTCCTGTCAGAGTATTTGTACTGAACAGTTCAAACATCTCAGGGAGCTGGATGCAGCTCTCAGCATGGCTTGTCCCATGGCAGCAGCCATTGCCACAACCCTTGTGTGTTAAGCAAGCCTTTGTTAAAAATGTGGTTAGTGGAAAGGAGGAAAATTAGTCAAAACACTAAATATGTAAATATGAAGTATTGCTTTCACTTTAATATGATTTTGTCTCTTTCACTGCAGGCATTTTTATATACTCTTTTTTAGCTTAAGAGTCTTTAAAAATTACTTTAGATAAATAGGATGAATGTTCTTTGGGGGAGAAAAACACAGTTGAGATAGGCTGGAGTTGCTATTTCTGTTCTTGCAGCTAAAGTTCGAGACTTTTGCTTTGACAACAAAGCAAACATGCAGGGAAGGGGAAAGGAAAGGCCCGGGAATAATCAGCACCAGAGACAGAAGCTGTTTCCTTTCACTTGCTGGCTGCTGCCGTCCTGCCAACTGCCCTGAGACCTGACAAACTCAGCTCTGCTGGATATTTAAGATGATGTTTCTCAGTTCATGTTTTGTTTGTGTCAAGACAGAAGTCTTGCAAAAGATGGAGTGTTGGCTGGTGTGGGCGAAATCTTTATCAAAAGGACAGCAGAAGTGAGGTGGAAGGAGAGCAGAAGTAGGATTAGGAGGAAAGAAGCAAGAGGGAGCGATGTGAGAAGTGGCAGTGCAAGGCCAGTGGTATCAGGGTCACGGGAATTCACCAAAACCGGTGAAGAGAGGACCATTGCCAGGGTCCTGCTGTCTTGTTCACTTGAGCCAGGATCCAAACAGTCCCTGTCAGGCTGGTGAAGACAGTGGTGTTGAGCAAGGGGAGACAGTGACTCTGGGAAACAAGAGGAAGGCACGGTGACTCGCCGTATAGATAACACCTTACTCCTCATTTCTGATCTTTCTTCCCTCTTCCCATGGATTACCCATTTTCCCTTCTAACCCACACACTGTCTCTGGAAGGGATATACACTGGTAAACCTCTCCTAACTGGCATGTATTCCCTTAAAGCATTCTCTGGTTGTTATGGCTAAAGTGAGGTGTAACTGGCAGTTAGGCTTTGGTTCCCTCAGGGTGTCTGGACCTCTGCACAGTGACGTCCTGCATGGGACCGGGCGTTGATGTGGAAGGGGTCCACATCAGCTGGCATTGAACAGGACCTCTCTTGCTCCTGCTGAATCCCACAGGAAAAGAGGGATGGGCTTGGACCCTCCTAAACGGGCTGCAGAGACAGTGGGATGAGGAATGGAACTGACTGAGGAGCTCAGGGGAATGATTAATGGTCTTTTCGCACGTCTTAAAAATACGCGTGCACTAAGAGCTGCAGCATACCAACAGACATGGTCCCGTGTGCTTTGCTGAGCTTGGGTTTGACCAAATTTATGTCTGACACATCTTCTGCACTCTGCTAGGTCTTTCTGTGCTAGTTGTCTGCGTGCTTGCTGAGCTGAAACCTACAGGCAGCTTATTTTTTGCCTCCAAAAACCATGATCCTAAATTAATTTTCTGTGCCTTGGTTTTTCCAGTAAGTGAGTGATCCCTGTTTTTGATTAAATGGGATAATGAGCCAAAGGAAGTTATGTGCAGGTATAGATTGCATTACATATGTGTTACATTTATGTTTGTATGCAGAACAAGGTTATGTTGTATATATGTGTGTTATATCAACATAGCATTTTATTATAGAGTTATGTATTATGTTATAAATTGATTACAGTAATAACTGAAGTGTTAGTATATCATTACATTCTAAGAATATATCATGGCATTATTGTACATAGGTATATGTGGGAGCTCAGGAGATAGCTTGATGGCTGAGCAAAGGTTGGACATCAATCTGCTCAAAGCTTAGTTGGTCAGTTAAAGACAGTGAAGCCCTCAATGTGCAAAACGAACATTTTCTTTTCTTTTTATATAACTATATCTGGATTTTTGGGGCGATTTGGTTTGAAAACTTTTCTGAGTGAGGTACTCTGGTTAGTTATCATAACAAAGGAAAAACTGCCTGGATTGGAAGGATAGGAAGGCTTACAGTGAATGCAGAAAGGCACAGAGAAAGGTGAGGATTGTATGGCATGACTTTGTTAGGAGAGATGGTAAATAGTCGGTGTGAGGTACTGGTTAGCCTGTAAGAATGAAGCTTGGGTGAACCTGATAATGGCCTGAATGTTGTGGAGCAGCTTCCCGAGGAGTGATTTTTGCTGCTGTTCATACCACTGGAACTGGATGGCACTCCCTGAAATAATTAGGCAGCAAGTTTGAATCAGCAAAAAAGGAAGTTTTGCTCCCCATCCCCCCGCCTGCTGCTTCTCCAACACCCACGGTGCACAGTTGTAGTGTGAAACCCCTTGTCACAGGATGTTGTAGAAGCCAAAAGTATAAATGGGTTCATGCAGGGATTAGACAAATTCATGGAGGAGAAGTCTACTGGGAGCTATTAAACACAATGGTCCAGATGCAACCTCTGGCTCAGGAAGTCCCAAAACTGCTGATTGCTGGAATCTGAGAGGTTATACCAGAGGAGAGATCACTGTAATTGCCACGCTGATTATATTAGCTTCTGAAGCACCCACTGCTGACCACTGGGGAAGATGAGATACTGGCTCGGATGGGCCGTCAGTGGCTCAGAATGGCTTAGCTATTTTTATGTTCTTAATTTTTGTACAATGAATGGAGAAGTTATCTCAGTTTTCTCCCCACTACAAGCTGAAATTCACTACTGCCAAGAAATTCATGTTTTTGACTGCTCAGGCCACTCAGAACCGGCTGCTCACAGCCAGCATGGATGTGGCACAGCACGTTAAGTACAATGTATACATACTGCATGCAGCCCACATCAGTGCTTGCCCATTTGCTTATATGAGTAAAGATACTCAAGCAAATTCCAACCTTAGGGCTGGAAATTCAGGGAGAGTCACAGAATCACAGAATGTTAGCAGTTAGAAGGCACCTCGAAAGATCATCTAGTCCACCCCTCCCCTGCAAGAGCAGGATCACCTAGATTACATTACACAGGAACGTGTCCAGATTGGTCTTGAATGTCTCCAGAGAAGGAGACTCCACAACCTCTCTGGGCAGCCTGTCCCAGGGCTCTGTCACCCTCACAGGGAAAAGCGTTTTCGTTTAGTAGAAGGGAAGGAGGACCTCTCTTGGCCTTCTAGCCACACAGACCCCCCCTTCTAATACACCCAAGGATGCCATTGGCCCTCTTGGCCACGAGGGCACATTGGTGGCTCATGGTCATCCTGCTGTCCACCAGGACCCCCAGGTCCCTCTCACCTACACTGCTCTCCAACAGGCCAGTCCCCAACCTATACTGGTACCTGGGGTTGTTTCTCCCGAGATGCCAAACACTACACTTGCCCTTGTTCAATCTCATTCATTATCTCCCTGCCCAGCTCTCCAGTCTGTCTAAATCTTGTTGAATGGCAGCACAACCTTCTGAGGTGTCAGCCACCCCTCCCAGCTTTGTGTTATCACCAAACTTGCTGACTGTGCATTCTGCTCCCTCATCTAGGCCACAAATTAATATATTGAACAGCACTGGTCCCAGTACAGACCTTTGAGGGACTCCACTAGATACAGACCTCCAGCCAGACTCTGTCCCAATAATCACAACTCGTTGGCTTCTTCCCTTCAACCAGCTCTCAATCCACCTCACTACTCTGCCCTCCAGGCCACACTGCCTCAGTTTGCCTACCAAGATGCTGTGGGAGACGGTGTCAAGTGCTTTACTGAGGTCAAGGTAAACCACATCCACTACCCTACCATCATCAATCCACTTGGTTATATCCAAGAAAGAAGAGAAAGAAGCCTACTGCTTGCTGCTCCTCATTCCCTGAAGTTGGTAGGAAGGGATCAAACAGCAAGGATAGGGATAGAGGAAGGTTTATCTGCCTGCATATACAGCAGAACCCATTACTGCTCTGAAAGCTGAGCAAAGAAGCTCAGAGTTGATGATTTTCTGCTGTAATGGCCTTGATTCTGTAGTGATGGAGAGGTGAAGATAACCTACTGTTGATCCAGATACACAACCAAACATCCTCACTCCAGACTGGTACAAAGGCTGACTTGGCTCAGCCTAATCTGTAAAGAGTAGTGGTTAGTTAACACAAGGGATGAGTTGAACTGCCTGCAAATCACCTCATGTAACCCTGACTGAGGAAACTGGCACGTGTTGGCCCAGGTAGACTGGGATAGACAGAACTTTGGCAAAATTCAAATACACACTGTAAGGAAGGAGCTGAGACTTGGTGGGTTGTCCCTTGGGCAGTACCCTCCAGGGTTAAGTCTTAGGAGGGTCTGTCTAAGGCTGGGTGCTGTGTGACCAGGCCACACTGGGATGCAAACTGAGGCATTTGCCCCAGGCAAGGACTTGGACCTGGGGGCCTGGACACAAATCAGCTGAAGATGGAAGTGCTTTGGGGTCTAAGCTCTGGTTTTGAACCCACTCCAATGTGTGTGTGTTTCTCCAAAGTCATCCTCCCCTCTCCCTTCCCCCTGGCATCCCCTCCCCATTTTTTTTTTTCATAAATGTTACCACTGGGGATTCACATAGAAAAATAAAACCAAGGAAAAAAAAAAAAGAAGGGAAGAAGGGAGGAGGAGAACTGTACCTCTTCTGCAAATGTAATAATTCAGATGAGGGAATGCGCCGTTAAAGTTTCTGCCTTGACGTGTGTATGTGAAACGTGGCCAAGTTATGGTTTCTGTGGGAATTGTACGTTTGAGTTTTCTGCCTTTTGTGTGGTTAAATTCTCAACCACAACATTGCATTAAATAGTCAGGCTTTTTTTTTTTATAATAGTTGTTGTATCCATAAAGCTTAATGTTTTGCTTCTTTACAAAGGTGGGAGGGTATTTGTGTGTTTTTGTGCTAGGGCGATGACATGGCGGTTTACTTTAAATCGGCGCGCGGAGGACACACTCGGATTTCTGCCAAAGTGAAGGGGGTGGGGTGGGTGTTGGGAGCTCTTTCTAGTGAGAAGGGATGGCTCAGAGACAGGGGTGTACTGCCAGACTGACAGCAATTAGTCTAGGGGACAGGGACAGGCCTCAGGATTTCCTGTTGTGACACTGAGTTTTATCTCTAAGTAAAATGAACCATCATGTGTCCACCTGAAGTGGACCGTGACAGTAAGCAGTTCCAAACTTTCTCTGAACTGGTAGAACCCACCAGCTTTGTCTGCTCTTC